>LPNX010312757.1:457855-556958 GCA_001517045.1 Pseudotsuga menziesii | reverse complement strand
TGAGTGGGGTGGTTGGGGGTAGAGAGAGAAAGAGAGACATAGAGAGTGGGTGGTTAGTGGTAGGGCTAAGGGGGATTAGGAGAGACTTAGAGAGAGAGGAGGAGGTTAGCAAGGAAAAATTTAAGGATCCATAATTTTTTCTTGAAGTGTAGAAACCTTGGCGAATCTTACTAATTCTTAAATTTTCGACCATAAAATGTAGTAAGGGTTTTATATATATTTGGGACAATTTTGGTGATTTTTAGAGTAAAAAAATTTAACCCGTTAAATTTGGACAAATCAACAGGGTTAGGGGAATTAGGGGTATGGAGTGAGGTGGTTGGAGAGAGAGAGAGAGAGAGAGAGAGAGAGAGAGAGGGGGGGGGTTAGTGGTAGGGGGATGAGGGATTAGGGGAGACACACATAAAGGGTAGATTTAATGTGATGATTTCTTTATGACTTAGCCACATGTTCCTTTATCTACTTGGTTGTGTCTTAGTGGTGGTCAAAATGGAAAACCACCATGCGAAAAAAAACTGGGGTTCAAATATTCCCTGATGTATAGTCCCCTTTGTTTATGTGTAAATGAAGATGTCTTAACAGAACACTTCATCTTTGTTTCATCTTATCAAGGTGGTTATTTCCAACAAATAAATATTCAACAAATACTTAGGTGAACACATCTAAACTCACACAACTTAATACGTCTTACACATGGATAAGATCCTTAAACCTACCTATATTACACCATCCTGCCCCATTGATATATATCAAGAATCCTAAATTTGAAGGTCTGCAGAGGGAAACCAAAACAAGGGGAAATTTCTGGGATGAAAACCCACATTATAACAAGAAGAAATAAAAAAAATGAAAAAAAAATTGGACAACATTTATCAACCAAAAGTCAACTTTCAATAAAATCACCTTGCATTCAATGCTTAGAACTCAAATCAATATAACTCTTCAACCACCATGAGTATATAAAAATTTCATTATGCTAAAAGAATGGATCAGAATAATCGCACTGAAAAAGATTGGTTTAAAAAGAACTGAACTGATACTGATGTAGGTGAAGCAATGGGAATATTTGTGAATTTATTAGCTAAAAGGGGTATTTTTCTACCAAAATCCGATGTCCCTCTAATGATTTTTTTAAGGATGAACAGAGATAAAAAAAAAATGAGACCCACCTGAATTATAGGAATAAGCTGCACAGAAGTCTCAATGCAAGTTTGAGTGAGGAGGGAAATTTGAACAGGATTTATGATACTTTGAACTTGTGGAACAAAGACATATTTCAAAGAATATTTGAGCCTTAATAACACGAAAACCAATGTTACAAACAACATAACATCATCGCCATAGTCATAATTTATTCAACTTACTGAGAAGCAGCCCAAGAAAGCAGGTTAGAGATAAGCCTTCGGGCTCATTGGCAGGAAAAAGCGAACGAGAGGTGTAGCGAGAAGGCATAGTGATGGGAAGTGTATTTTATTGGGAATCATGGAAGGCACCGATAAGCCTATGGATGACCTCCTTAAACATAGATGTGTATTCCTGCACGAACGTCGTCAGAGTTACTACCTATTGTGGTTGTTGGGCCATGTATGGCTCAACTCGAAGTCGTGAAGATTCGATCCTAGTCGATATTCTGAACGAGAAAGGGGAAGAGTCCCATCTTGTTTACAGTGAGCCTGCTTTCTTGGTCTGCTTCTTAGTAAGTCAATCCGATCCATTGGATTATCATCCTAGATTTAGAGTTGGCCTGCCTTCGGGCTCATTGGAGGGCATAGGCGGATGAGCGGTGTAGTCAGTAGGCATAGTGATGGGAAGTGTATTTTATTGGGCATCATAGGAGGAACTGATAAGCTGATGGATGAAATTCAATATTTTAAGTCGATAAGATCCACTTGATTATCATCTTAATTTTCTCACATATTTTCTCTTGATTTTGGCTCTTTTCAAGTTATTGATTGTTATATTTTTATCATTTAAGCAATATGATCTTAGATATTATCTGAGAGAATAACATGCACAAAAATCAATCACAAGAGACAATAGACACAAATATTTATCCTCGGGGAAACCATAAAGGAAAAACCCAAAAAATTCCTCAAAGATAGAATGAGCATCAATGGCAGCAGTAACACCCAAAGACAGAAAGATGATCTCCAACAACTGTTCTCTCTCTCTCTCTCTCACTTGAGTGATATTATTCTCTCTCACCTATGCGCTATAGCTAGGTGAGTGTGTGTCTCAAATAGAGAGGCTCACTCTCTATTTATATTCTTTCATTCACTTAATATTTGAATCAGTTATGTAGGCTCGAGTAACCACAACTAGGGTACTAATGACCCAACTTACAATGAAGGGGAATTCCTCATGAATTTTAGTAATTCTCTTGATAGGAACATCGGGGTACAAGGAAACACAAGTGATTCTCCTGATAGGAGCATCAGGGATAAATGAAATACAATATATACAAGTGAATACATTCTGGAGTTATAAATACATCAACACTCCCTCTTAACTAGGAAGGTATTCTCTTGACACAATTCGTCAACACAAGTCTTCTTCTTTGGATCATCATCAAAGCTGGATCATCACTGGATCATCATTGGATCATCATTGGATCGTCATCAAAGCTGGATCATCACTAGATCATCATCAAAGTTGGATCATCACTGGATCATCATCAACATCACTGCTTCTGCTATCTTGATCAAATGGTGCTATCTCTCAATTATTCTCGTCACAGGAAGTTCTACAGAGCCATCCCTTTTTCATGTTAGTTGTTGTTATATTTTTATCATTTAAGCAATATGATATAGGATCTTATCTGAGAGAATAACATGCACAACAATAATCACATGAGACAAGAGACACAAAGAATTTTCCTTGGGAAAACCATAAAGGAGAAAACCCTGCAACTTCCTCAGAGATAGAATGAGCGCCAATAGAAAAATTAAAACCCGAAAACATAAAGATGATCTCCGGCAGCTGATCTCTCTCACTTGTTCCGGCACTTCTCTCTCACTCATGTGCCCCAGTTGAGTGTGTGTGTATGTGTGTAGAAATGAGGAGAGCCTCACTTCTATTTATATTCTTTTGTTCACTTTATTTCCACTCCAACAAGTTGGCCTCACTTAATAATTACTTACTAGGGATGAATTCTCTAGGAGAGTCTAATAACCCTAGTGCCCCACAAATGTGGGGACTTTACCCCTCCGATCAACAAGGAGGGTTAACCTTAACTCAATTGTGGGGACTATTTCCCTGACTTACAATGGAGGGTTAACCTCATTGACTTTACATGACTTTATTATATTAATGAATCTCCCAATAGGAACATCAAGGTACAATATAATATATACATCTCCCAGTTAACTAGGAAGGTATTCTCTTGACACAATTCATCAACATAAGTATTCTTCTCTGGATCATCATCAAACTTGGATCATCACTGGATCAACATCAAGTCTGGATCATCAATGGATCAACATTGAGTCTGGATCATCACTAGATCAACATCAAGTCTGGATCATCATTGGAACAATATCAAGTCTGGATCATCACTGGATAATCATCAACATCACTGCTTCTTCTATTTCGATCAAATGGTGCTATCTCTCAATTCTTCTCGTCATAGGAAGTTCTATAGAGCCAACCCTTTTTCATTCTGGTTGTAGGCCTATCCTCCATGTAGGTCTTCATCTTCTTCATCACTTATATCTGACCCAGTCAGAAAGGCCTGCCAAGCACATGCATATGACCATGGGAGGAACACATCCACCACCATGTCAAAAAGGCATGCCCAACACTCACATCTGACCATGGGAGGAACACACCCACCACCATGTCAGAAAGGCCCAACACTTACAACCTACCATGGGAGGAACACATCCAAGAACTATGTCGGAAGGGCCCAGCAGTTACATTCACCAAAATGATAGGACACACCTACTATCATCTGTGAAAGGGCCCAACACTTACAATCACCAGCATGATAGGACACACCTACTATCATCTGTGAAAATTCCTAGCACTTACAATCACCAGCATGGTAGGACACACCTACTACCATCTGTGAAAAGGACCAGCACTTACAATCACCAGCATGGTAGGACACACCTACTACCATCTGTGAAAAGGCCCAACACTCACAACCATAAACATGATAGGACACACCTACTATCATCTATGGAAAGGCCTTGCACTTACATATGATCATGTGGGAGCCAATCCCACAGTCATATTAGAATGGCTCTACACTTACATATGATCATGTGGGAGGAAATCCCATAGTAATATCAGAATGGCTCTGCACTTATATCTGATCATGGGGGAGCCAATCCCACAGTCATATCAAAATGGCTCTGCATTTATATCTGATCATGTGGGAGCCAATCCCACATTCATATTAGAATGGATCTGCACTTACATATGACCATGGAAGGAACCAATCCTATCACCATGTCAAAAGGGATATGCACTTACATATGACCATGGAAGGAACCAATCCTATCACCATGTCAGAAGGTTTCATGGACTCATCACTTCCCCTTGGAAGGAACCTCGATCTGGAGAACACCAAGCTTCTCCTTGAAGTACTCAAACTTCACTTTGGCCATTTCTAGCATAGAATCACATCAGGGATGATTACATCCAAGGATAACCTGCGAGCTTTGCTAGGACCGATTACATCCGAGGACAACCTACATGACCATTTACGTCTAAGACACCTACGAAGTTTGCCAATATTTTCACAATATTTTATGCTCAGACAACCTATCTCACAGGCTATGCTAGAACTCCCTCTTTCGAGAGATCTCGATATGGATCACATACAGGAGCTTCACTACTCCTCTATCACAAATATCAAGTGGCAACATATTTTTCCTCGACTGTACTCAGCACCACATAGGACAACTTCCTGCTAAACCAAGAGATCACACCTGATCCCATATTGAAGCAGCACCCCGAAGTGCTCTTCCTATCAATGGTATTGCCTGTCCAATCTGAATCAACATAAACTTTGAGGTTAATATTCTGATTCGTATCATACTTGATCCCATACTCAGCTATACCCTTCAGGTACCTCACTGCATGCTTTGCAACCATCAGGTGAACATGTCTTAATGTGTTCACAGTAAAGCAAATATATGGTCTCGTATTTGTCAGGTAAATCAAGGAACAAATCATCTGACGATACATTGTGGCATCAACCGACTTTGATGAGGAATCACACAATAGATTCAAGTTCGATGCCATAGGTGTGGTTATGGCCTTGCAGTCCATCATCTTGAACCTCTTCAATATCTTTACTGCATACTTCCCTTGTCCCAGGGATATTCCATCCACTTTCTACCACATCTCCATGCCTAGAAAGTAATGCATCATCCCCAAGTCCTTCATCTTGAACTCGGCAGCAAGTCTCCTTCTTGCAAATTTAATGAGTTCCTCTTTTCTGTCAGAAACAAGTCATCGACATATAATATAAATATCACTAGTATTCCACCTTCAACCTTGAAGCAAAGGTTAAAATATGCTTTACTCTCAGTAAAACCTAGAGCCATCAATAAGTTGTCCATCCTGTTGTACCATGTTAAACGTCAGGATCTTCTACAGTCACTCCCTCTGAAGTGGAGCATCATACTCCCTCTGTCTTTCATACTCTATGTATCATGTACTAGAGCGACAAGTAGCTTCCTTTGCTATTATTCTATGTATCCATTTAGGGTCACTGGATACCAAGATCCTCTATCTTGAAAGTGTTCTTATCGCACCCATCTGTGAGCTTGTCATCCTCTATAGGATTTCATCTTCAACCTTGTAGCAAGGGTTAAGATATTCATCATTGTAGGTGATCTTCAAGCTCCTCATGTAGATGCTATCCTATGGGTGCCTTCTGAGCTCATACAAGGCCTTCTTTAATTTTCACACATGAGTATGCCTGTCATGTGTCTCAACTCTCATTGGTTTCAAATGTCTCTTAGTAGTCTATGCCTTCTTTCTATGAGAAGCCTCATGCTACAAATCTTTCCTTCTATTCCACGATGTTGTCATATATTGCATGCTGGATCTTGTAGATCCATATCTAATATACTACGGACTTCCCTTCATGTATGGATGCCACATCCTAGACATCATTCTTCTTGAACTGGTACTCTCCTTCCCTTTCTTCTTGGCTTCTTCTTCATAGCTGGAAGGTTCTTCATCAATGATGTCTCTCAATAGTGTTACATAACTGCACTGTGTTTGAGGCCTCTTGAAGTCTCATCATACTATTCTTTATTTTGGATTATTTCTTGAACTATCATCACTTGTTCTTCAGAACGAGTCTCATCCTTCTTTTCTTGTAGGCGATTGTACACGATCTTTCCTACAAGTCAAAATCATTAGTTGTATGGTTAGAAACATTTCATAAAGCATTTTCATAATGGAAAATTATTATGCATAAATATATAATCATGCAACTATTTTAACCATTACAACATTCATCCATATCTTACGAAAAAATTCTAGATGCCTTCCATCTCTACCAGGACAACATTGATATTTGTGCACTAATCCAATATGTCAACAAAGAGGTTTCATTCCAGATAAGTAGCAATGGAGAGTTGTATAGCACCATGAGCTACTTACCCATCACATGCATATTAGTAGTATATTGTCATTAATGAAAACATTCTATCATGCATAATGCATCAATTGAATATAAATAAATGCATAACAAAACAATATCATGAAATGACAATTGAATACTTATCTTTATTTGTTTCATGGGTAGACTCCTTCTTGAGCCTTCAGCTTCAACATCTTCTTCATTTATAACCACATCATTTCTTATCCACATGCTAAGATGGATAAGAGGTTCTTCGAGAATTGAGTCCTTCATATTCCTCATCGCTTAAGGGATCTTCTTTGAATCATGAACACTTGATCTTCAATTGCTCCCATCTTCTCTTTCTCTTATTATGAGTTGAGATTCTTCTTGTGTTCACTCTTCCCAGAGTCTGCTGAAAGTAATCACTTCCTTATGGCACACATTCCTTGAATGAATGAATCCCATGATCCTGGGAGGCCATTCAAGGTGGTTATCACAACTTCTGCATTCTCTACTTCTTCTTCCACTGCTTCAAGTTGTTCTTTGATTTGAGAGACCCTTGTAAAGTATGACTGTATGGTCTTAGCATTCTGGATCTTTTCATTCTTCAACCGATTTCGCAAAGTCATCTTCCAGTTTATGTTCTTCCCTTCAAATAGATTGGTCAAGGAATCAAACATCTCTTTATGTGTCTTTAGGGAAGACACTTGTGGTATAAGGTGATCCTTGATTGAATCAACAATGATATTCTTTTCCTTGACCAAGTACTTATTGTGTAAGGCTTTAGCCTCATCTCCCTCTGGAATTGGAACCTCTCCACTTATGTAGGTGTCCAATTCATTTTCTTCAAGAACCGGTGAAATCCTATAGTTCCATGCTCAGAATTTTTTAGCTTCACCAAGCTTATCATCAAGCTGGTGTGATTAGTCATCTTGAAATGAGAACCTCAAATGTAAATAGAAAAAGATTATATCTTACCGATTTGAGGTGTCCGCCCTGGTTCCATATTTGGCTGATATAGGGTTTGTTAGAGAAACCCTAACTTTCAAAACTTGGAATTTCAATATTCTGATTATATAGAAATATGGGCCTCTTCAAGGCAATCTGTCCATTGTACTCCTTTTCTGAAAATAGTGGAGGGAAGCTCCCAGAACAGGAAGCCCTAGTTTTCCAATTTCTTATGCAGAAATGCCTGATACTATTTTTGCGGTATCTCTGAAAGTACTGCTCTTCTATGCCTGAAAATGTTCACAAAGGTATCCTCATATGCCCTCTTTCCAACACCATAGGTTTTATCAGAATTGGTTTCAGAAATTGGGACTTATGATAGTTTTTCAATGGTGACTTAATTCAGGACTGTTCAACATAGCAAACTTGTATGAACTGACACTTGTCACGGTTTCACCTTCGGGATATGAAGTTTTTACCACATAAATTATGCTCCGTACCCTATATGGAACATCTTGTAAAATTTAATTTGGACCTTTGTATCCCAAGATATAGGAATTATCCCTAGGTTTCTTGTTTAGGGATCAATCACGGAAGAGGATGGAACCCTAATTTGGAGGAATCATATCTCTCATAATATAGTGAATATGAGGATGAATGTTTTACAAAAGGTACATCAAGATTTTATCTCTGTCTTGTAAAAGTTTTGGCCACTGAGACTTCTTCAATCCGTAGATATAGCGAATGTACCAAAATTATTCGCTTTAGTATTTTAGGGTTTTTCAGGCCCAGGGTCAAACTAGGGTTTGACTTTCCCAGAGTTTCACCCAACCAAACATATCGACCTTGGTCTCTAAAATTTGATTTTGATGAGGAGATAAATCCTATGCCATGATCACTCAAAAATTATTCTTCTGTAAAAAGTCCTAATTTCCCGCAGCAAAAACTGAAAATGCCCGGAATCAAATTCTACTTCGACAGAAAGATGCGCCCTTCAATGGAGAGTTATCCTAGCCTCCTTTTGCTGATGGATTGTGGAGAGAGACCCAAAAATTAATAATCCCTAGCTTCTGTAGTTGCACAATGTATTCTTCTTAGGTTATCTCTAATACCATGTTATATTTTTATCATTTAAGCAATATGATCTAGGATCTTATCTGAGAGAATAACATGCACAACAATAATCATAAGAGACAAGAGACACAAAGAATTTTCCTCGGGGAAACTATAAAGGAGAAAAACATGAAAATTCCTCAGATATAGAATGAGAACCAATAGAAAAATTAAAACCCAAAAACATAAAGATGATCTACGACAGCTGATCTCTCTCACTTGTGCCAACACTTCTCTCTCACTCATGTGCCCCAGTTGAGTGTGTGTGTAGAAATGAGGAGAGCCTCACTTCTATTTATATTATTTCGTTCACTTTATTTCCACTCCAACAAGTCAGCCTCACTTAACAATTACTTACTAAGGTCGACTTCTCTAGGAGAGTCGAATAACCTTAGTTCCTCCACAACTATGGGGACTTTACCCCTCTGATCAACAAGGAGAGTTAACCTTAACTCAATTGTGGGGACTATTGCACCGACTTACAACAGAGGGTTAACCTCATTGACATTACATGAATTTATTATATTAATGACTCTCCCAATAGGAAAATCGGGGTACAATATAAGATATACAAGTGAATACATTCCGAAGTTACAAATACATCAACAGTTGTAGGCCTAGCCTCCATGTAGGTCTTTTTCTACAGAGCCATTCCTTTTTCATACTGGATGTAGGCCTCTACAGATCCAGTCATTTTTCATACTAGATGTACCTCCACAGAGCTATTTATTTCATACTGGATGTGGGTCTCTACAGAGCCAGTCCTTTTTCATACTGGATGTAGGCCACTACAGAGCCAACCCTCTTTCATGCTGGATGTACATCCACAGAGCCAATATTTTTTCATATTGGATGTGGGTCTCTATAGAGCTAGTTCTTTTTCATACTGGATGTAGGCCACTACAAAGCCAACCCTTTTTCATGATGGATGTACTTCCATAGAGCCAGTCCTTTTTCATACTGGATGTGGGTCTCTACAGAGCTAGCCCTTTTTCATACTAGATGTAGGCCACTACAGAGCCAACACTTTTTCATGCTGGATGTACTTCCATAGAGTCAGTCATTTATCATACTCGATGTGGGTCTCTATATAGCTAGTGCTTTTTCATACTGGATGTAGGCCACTACAGAGCCAGCCCTTTTTCATGCTAGATGTACTTCCACAGAGCCAGTCCTTTTTCATATTGGATGTGGGTCTCTATAGAGCCATCCCTTTTTCATTCTAGGTGTAGGCCACTGCACTTATATTTGAACATGGGATGCCCTGCCTACCACCATGTAAAAATGGCACAGCACTTACATCTGACCATGGGAGGAACCAATCCTACCACCATGTTAGAAAGGCACAACACTTACATCTGATCATGGGAGGCCCTGCCTACCACCATGTCAGAAAGGCACACAGACTCATCACGTCCCCTTGGAAGGAGCCTCTATCTGGAAAATGCCAAGCTTCTCCAGGAAGTATTCAAACTTCACTTTGGCCATTTCTAGCATAGAATCACATCATGGCCGATTATGTCCAAGGACAACCTACGAGCTTTGCTGGGACCAATTACATCCGAGGACAACCTACAGGATCGTTTATGTCTGCGTAACCTACAAGCTTCGCCATGATTTTATGCTCAGACAACTTGTCTCACCGTCTATGCTAGAATTCCCTCTTTCGAGGGATCTTGATTTGCATGAGAAACTAGAGCTTCACAGCTCCTCTCTGCATCATAAAAAATGCAAGTCAAATCAATCAAATCAAATAGTAGTTTTCATACTACCTCCCAAATAACTGAGCAAGTGGCAACATATTTTTCCTCTACTTTACTCAGCGCCATGTAGGACTCCTTCCTGCTAAACCAAGAGATCACACCTGATATCATACTAAAGTAACACCTTGAAGTGCTCTTCCTATCAATGGCACTTCCTGCTCAATATGAATCCACATAACCCTTCAGGTTAATCTTCTGATTCGTATCATACTTGAGCCCTTACTCAACTGTACCCTTCAGGTACCTCACTGCATGCTTTGCAACCATTAGGTGAACATTTCTCAATGTGTTCACAACAAAGCAAATATTTGGTCTTGTATTCGTCAGGTACATCAAGGAACAACTCATCTGATGATACATCATGGCATCAACCGATTCTGATGAAGCAACACTCAATAGCTTCAGGTTCGATGCCATAGGTGTGGTCATGACCTTGCCACCCATCATCCTGAACCTCTTCAGGATCTCTACTGCATACTTCCCTTATCGCAGAGAGATTCCATATAAATTCTGGAACACCTCCATGCCTAGAAATTAGTGCATCATATCCAAGTCCTTCATTTCGAACTCGGCAACAAGTTTCGTTCTTTCAACTTTAATGAATTCCTCTTTTCTGTCAGGAACAAGACATCGACATATAATAGGAGCATCACTAGTCTTCCACCTTTAACCTTGAAGGAAATATTGGAATCCACTTTACTCTTAGTAAATCCTAGAGTCATCAGTAATCTATCCATCCTGCTGCATTATGTCGAACCTCAGGATCTTCTGCAGTCACTCCCTCTGAAGCAGAGCATCATTCTCCCTTTGCCTTTCATACTCTATGTATTGAAACATTATGTACTGGAGTGACAAGTAGCTTCCTCTACTGTTAATATTCTATGTATCCATCTAAGGTCACTAGATACCAAGATCTTGAACCTTTTCAAAAGTTCTTCTCGCACCCATCTGTGAGCCTGTCATCCTCTATAGGATTTCATCTTCAACCTTGTAGCAAAGGTTAAGATCTTCATCACTCTAGGTGATCTCCAAGATCCTCATGTATGTGTTATCCCATGGGTGTCTTCTGAGCTCGTACAAGGCCTTCTTTAATTTTCACACATAAGTCTGCCTGTCATGTGTCTTAACTTCTAGTAGCTACAAATGTCCCTTCATAGTCTATGCCTTCCTTCCGTGGGAGGCCTCGTGCTACGAATCTTGCCTTGTATCCCACGATGTTTCCATCTACTGCATGCTGGATCTTGTAGATCCATATGGAAGATACTACGAACTTCCCTTCAGGTCTCGATACCGCATCCTAGACATCATTCTTCTTGAACTGGTACTCTCCTTCCCTTTATAGCTGGAAGGTTCTGCATCAATGATGTCGCTCAACAGTGTCACATAACTGCATTCATCATATTATTTTTCATTCTTGGATTATTTCTCGAACTGTCGTCACTTTTTCTTCGGAACAAGTCTCAACCTTATTTTCTTGTAGGTGATTGTACGCGATATTTCCTACAAGTCAAATGCATTAGCTGTATGATTAAAAACATTTCATAAGACATGTTCATAATGGAAAATTCTTATGCATAAAGATACAATCATGCAACTATTTTAGCCAATACAACATTCATCCATATCTCACGGAAACTTTCTAGATGCATTCCATCTCTACCATGACATCATTGAGATTGTGCACTAATCCAATATGTCAGCAAAGAGGTTTCATTCTAGATAAGTGGCAATGGAGAGTTGTATAGCACCATGAGATACTTACCCATCACATGCACATTAGTAGTATACTGTCATTAATGCAAACATTCTATCATGCATAACTCATCAACTAAATATAAACAAATTCATAACAAAATAATATCATGAAATGATAATTGAATAATTATCTTTTATTCATTTCATGGGTAGACTCCTTCTTGAGCCTTCTGCTTAATTATCTTCTTCATTCATGAGAACATCATTTCTTATCCAAATGTTAATATGGATAAGAGGTTCTTCAAGAGTTGAGTCCTCCGTATTCCTCATTACTTGAGGGATATTCTTTGGATCCTAAGAGCTTGATCTTCAGTTGCTTCCATCTTCTCTTTCTCTTATTATGATAAGAGCTTCTTCTTGTGTGCACTATTCCCAGAGTCTGTTGAAAGTAATCACTTCCTTCTGGCACACATTCCTCATCTGAATGAATCCCATGATCATGGGAGGCCATTCAAGGTGGTTATAATAGTATCTTATTTTTCTTCGACTGCTTCACCATAGCATCAAACACTTCCTTTTAGTGTCTTCAGGGATGACACATGAGGGATGAGATGATATTTAATATAATTTGCAATTATTCTCTTGGATCTATCCTTAGCCTCATCTCTCTCTGTCTCCTAGACCTTTCTTACTAAAATACTAATCCAAGTCAATTTCTTAAAGGATAATGAAGTTCCTACACTTCGTCCGATTTATATTCTTTTCTTCAAATAGCTTGGTCAAGGAATCAAGCATATCCTTAGGAGTATTAAGGGAAGAAACTTGTGATATAAATTGATGGAATCAACAATAATCCTCTTGGACTTGACCAAGTTCTTATTGTGTAAGGATTTAGCCTCATCTCCCTCTGAAACTGGAACCTCTCCACTTATGTAGGTGTCCAATTCATTTTATTCAAGAACATGTTAGGGTTAACCTTGACTTAAGATCGAGTCAAAGGTGGTTAGGTCTAGTACATGGTTTGGGCACATGGTTTGTTGTAGCCCATGGTATTGTCCCATGGTATTGCATGTGCTAACCTTGACTTGAGATCGAGTCAAAGGTGGTTATGTCTAGCACATGGTTTGGGCACATGGTTTGTTGTAGCCCATGGTATTGTCCCATGGTATTGCATGTGATTAAGCATCTATAAGGATTGAGGAGGCTCCATTGTAAATTGTACTGGATGTGGGCATTGTATTGTACTGGAAGAGAGACTGTGAGAGTGTGAAGAGGAAGTGCAGCGGTTTTGCTGTAGGGTGTATCCCTTCATCTTTCTGGACTGCAATAAAAGGACTGGAAAATTTCTTTGTGGACGTAGCCCATCGTTTGGGTGAACCACGTTATATCTGTGTCTCTCTGTACTGTTTTAATTTGTTTTGCATCTTGTTTATTGATTTAACTGTATATCTGTTGTTGCTCCTGTTTTTCTAACAATTGGTATCAAATCCAAAAGGTCTATTTGGTTTGTAAACTTACAGGAAATAAGGGTTCCTGGTTCGAGTGGGAGCAATGGCAGAAGAAGGAAAGTTTAGGGTCGATAAATTTAATGGCAAAAACTATCAGTTATGGAAGATGCAAATGGAGGACTATCTGTACCAGAAAGATCTGTACCTGCCATTGGGAAGAAAAGAAAAACAGCTAGCAATTATGAAGGATGAAGAATGGGAGGTTCTTGACAAAAAGGCACTAGGAAAAATACGGCTGTGCCTGGCTTCATCGGGGGCCTTCAATATTTCGAAAGAAAAAACAACAGAGGGTGTGATGAGTGCATTGAGTAAGCTCTACGAAAAACCCTCGGCTTCTAACAAGGTATTTTTAATGAAGCGTTTATTTAATATGGAGATGTCAGAAAGTGGATCTGTTGCTGACCATTTTAATGAGTTTAATACACTTACCAGTCAATTAAGTTATGTAAAAGTGAACTTTGATGATGAGGTTAGGGCTCTTAAAATCTTGTGCTTATTGCCAGAAATATGGAATAGCTTGGTCATGGCTGTAAGTAATTCTGTCCCTAGTTCAAACACTCTTAAATTTGATGATGTTGTTAGTGTTATTCTTAGCGAGGAAATGCGAAGGAAAAGCACAAGTGAGACATCAGGTAATGCGTTGACCATGGAGAGTAGAGGGAGACAAAAAGAGAGAGGAAGGAGCCCAGGAAATCGTGGCAAGTCTAAAAAGGGAATATCCAAGTCCAGATTCAGAAAAATAGAATGCTGGAACTGCAGTAAGAAAGGACATCTAAAGAAAGACTGCAGAGCACCAAAGAAGAAAGGTGAGAGGCAGCAAGAGACTATCTAGGAAGCTAATGTATCAGGTGATGTGTTACGAGATGCTTTGATTCTTGCATTAGATAATACTAGTGATTACTGGGTAGTAGATTCAGGGGCTTCATGTCATGCTACACCCCATAGGAAATTCTTTTATGATTATGTTCAAGGTGATTTTGGGCATGTGTTATTGGGGGATGATGAACCATGTAAAATTGTTGTAAAGGGTAAGGTACGGATTAAACTAAATAATGGAAATGACTGGTTGCTAAAGGATTTAAGGCACATTCCTGCTATGAAAAGAAATCTGATCTCAACAGGGCAGTTGGGAGATGGCGGCTGTTTGTCTACATTTGGAGAAATGTGGTGGAAGGTTACTAAAGGATCAATGGTAATTACAAAAGGAGATAGGATAGGCACGTTATATTTATGTCCTCATAACACTGATTATTCTATTTCTGTAGCTTCCACAGAAATAGGTGCAGCGTTGTGGCATCATAGGCTTGGCCACATGAGTGAGAAGGGGATGCAGATTCTCCACTCAAGGAAACTGCTTCCAGATCTGAAGCAGGTAAGTTTGGAATTTTGTGAGAACTGTGTTTATGGAAAACAGAAGAGAGTTAGATTTCTCAGGGTTGGGAAACAAAAGGAGAGTGAAAAGTTAGATCTTGTCCATACAGATGTATGGGGACCAGCTCAGGTACAATCTCTTGGTGGCTCTCGTTATTATGTTACTTTTATTGATGATGCAACTAGAAAAACTTGGGTTTATTGCATTAGATAGAAATCTGATGTGTTTGATACTTTTAAGAAGTGGAAAGCTTTGGGTGAGAATGAGACAAGAAAAAGGTTGAAATGTCTCAGATCTGATAATGGAGGTGAGTATTGCAGCAAGGAGTTTGACAGTTACTGTTCACACAATGGGATTCGCAGAGAGAAGACAGTCCCTGGAACACCCCAAGAAAATGGTGTGTCAGAAAGGATGAACAGAATGATCATGGAGCATGCAAGGTGTATGAGATTGCATGCAGGCTTTCCCTTATAGTTTTGGGCTGATGCTGTAAACACTACTGTTTATTTAATAAACAGAGGGCCTTCAAGCGCTTTGGATGGTGGAATTCCAGAGGAGGCATGGACAGGTAAACAGGTAAAATAGTCATTTATGAGAACTTTTGGTTGTGAAGCATTTGTCCATATTGATAAAGATGATAGAACAAAGCTTGAGGCTAAATCCAAGAAATGTACCTTTATTGGATACGGGGTTGATGCTTTTGGTTATCGCTTATGGGATCTTAAAAATCACAAAATCATTAGGAGTAGAGATGTAGTATTCAATGAAAAGGTCATGTACAAAGATCAGTTGCAAGGAAAGAAAGAAGAAAAGGAAAACACAGAGTACATAGTGCTTGATGAAATCAAAGAAAATGAAGTTCCAAAAGCACCTGAAAATCAAGAGCAACAGCAGGTACCTTAAACTCCTGCAACTGTAAGAAGGTCTACCAGGTTAAGTAGATCCCCTGAACGATTCTTTCCTTCACTGTATTATTTATTGATGACTGATTCTGGTGAGGCAGAATGTTTTGAAGAAGTAATGCAGGTAGAAACTAGAAAGAAGTGGGAGCAAGGCATGGATGAGGAGATGGACTCATTGGTAAGAAACCAGAATTGGGATCTGATTAAGTTTCCTGCAGAAAAAAGGGTATTGCAGAATCAATGGGTTTACAGGTTGAAGGAAGATGGAGGTAAGAAGCGGTACAAGGCTAGTCTATGTTTATTTCAAGAGGCTAGATAATGGAAGATATATTATCTTGTTATTGTATGTGGTTGGCATGCTTGTTGCAGGGTCTAACATGCAGGATATAAATGTGCTCAAAAGAAAACTAGCTAAATCATTTGCGATGAAGGATTTGGGTGCTACAAAGCAAATCCTTGGTATGAGAATAACAAGAGACAGGAAAAATCACAAATTGACATTGTCTCAAGGTGAGTACATAGAAAAGGTGTTGCAAAGGTTTAGAATGCAGAATGCAAAACCAGTCATCACACCTTTGGCAAGCCATTTCAAACTAAGCAAGCATAAGTGTCCAGAGACACAAGAAGAGATAGATTACATGTCCAAGATTCCCTATTCATCAGCAGTTGGGAGCTTGATGTATGCCATGGTGTGCACAAGACCAGATATTGCACATGCAGTGGGAGTTATGAGCAGGTATATGAATAATCCAGGTAAAGAGCATTGGAAAGTAGTACAGTGGATTCTCAGGTGTTTGAGAGGTACCACTTCTCATGCATTATTTTTTGGAGGTTCAGACACTGTTCTACAGGGATATGTTGATGTAGATATGGCTGGTAATAAAGACACCAGGAGGAGCACCACAGGGTATGTGTTCACTATAGGTAGAACAGTAGTAAGTTGCATTTCAAAACTGCAACAGGTTGTTGCACTTTCAACAACAGAAGCAAAGTATGTTGCTGCTACAGAGGCTCGTAAGGAGATGATTTGGTTGCAAAGGTTCATGGAAGAATTGGGTAAGAAACAGGAAAATAGTAGGTTGTATAGTGACAGCCAGAGTGCCATTCATCTTGCAAAGAACTCAGTCTTTCATTCAAGGACTAAACATATAGAAGTCAAGTACCACTTCATAAGATCTGTTCTAGATGAAGAACTGTTAAAACTGGAAAAGATTCACACTAGCCAAAATCCTGTAGACATGTTGACAAAGGGAGTAACTAGAGAGAAACTGAGTTCCTGAGTTCCTGCTCGGTTTCTATTGGCCTTAAAGCATGAAGGTGAAAAGAATAAATTTGCCAAGTCCAAGGTCTAGCAAGTGCAGTAGCGGTAGAGTTGTTGTGATTAGTCACAATGAAGGCACATGAAAAAAAATGTAATGGAGCAGTTTGCATGTAAATGGGCATATGGTTGTAAAACCTGGTAAGGCATGCATACCCCTAGTAACTCACCGGTAAAGTTGAGAGATAGACCTAGGTAATAGGGGGGTGTATGTAAGATTCCTCAGTAAATACTTAAGGGGAGTTGGTGATTACTCCAAGTCAAGTTTAAAGGGGGGATTGTTAGGGTTAACCTTGAATTAAGATCGAGTCAAAGGTGGTTAGGTCTAGCACATGGTTTGGGCACATGGTTTGTTGTAGCCCATGGTATTGGCCCATGGTATTGCATGTGCTAACCTTGACTTGAGATCAAGTCAAAGGTGGTTAGGTCTAGCAAATGGTTTGGGCACATGGTTTGTTGTAGCCCATGGTATTGTCCCATGGTATTGCATGTAATTAAGCCTTTATAAGGCTTGAGGAGGCTCCATTGTAAATAGTACTGGATGTGGGCATTGTATTGTACTGGAAGAGAGACTGTGAGAGCATGAAGAGGAAGTGCAGCGGTTTTGCTGCAGGGTGTATCCCTTCATCTTTCTGGACTGTGATAAAAGGACTGGAAAATTTCTTTATGGACGTAGCCCATCATTTGGGTGAACCACGTTATATCTGTGTCTCTCTAGACTGTTTTAATTTGTTTTGCATCTTGTTTATTGATTTAACTGTATATCTGTTATTGCTCTGCGGTCCTGTTTTTCTAACAGAATCAGTGAAATCCTATAATTCCATGCTTGGAAGTTATCATCTTCACCAAGCTTGACATTGGGCTGGTGTGATGAGACATTTTAACTAAGAACCTCAAATGGAAATACAAAAGATTAGATCTTATCGATTTGAGGTGTCCATCCTGGTTCCAGATCTGGATGATCTAGGGTTTGTCAGAGAAACCCTAATTTTCAAAACTCAGAATTTCAAAATTTTGATTGGATAGAAAGATATATCTATTCAAGGAAAAATGTCCAATGTACTCCTTTTCTGAAAACAGTGGAGGGAAACTCCCGAAACAGGAAGCCCTAGTTTTCCAATTTCTTCTATAGAAATTCTTGATACTGTTTCTACAGTATCTACAATAGTAATGCTCCTATGTGGCTGAAATTTTTTACTGAGGTAGCCTCGTTTGTTCTCTTTCCAAAACCATAGTTTTTATCAGAATTGGTTTCACCAGTTGGGACTTATTATAGTTTTCCCATGGTGACTTAATTTAGGACTGTTCAGCATAGTGAACTTGTACGGACTTCCACATGTCATTGTTTCACCTTCGTGGTATGAAATTTTTACCATAGAAATTAAATTTTGTGCCCTATCTGGAACATCTTGAGAAATTGCATTTGGATCTTCATATCCCGAGATATAGTAATTATCCCTAGGTGTCCTGTTTAGGGATCAATCTTGGAAGAGGCCGGGACCCTGATTTGGAGGAATCATATCTCCCATATACAATGAATATGATGCTGAAATTTTTACACAAGGTACATCAGGAGTTTGTCTTTGTCTTGTGAAAATTTCATCCCCTGATACTTCTTGAATCCTGAGATATAGAGAATGTACCAAAACTACCAGTTTTAGTATTTAAGGGTTTTTCAGGCCCGGGGTCAAATTAGGGTTTGAGTTTCCCGGAGTTTTACCAAACCAGAAATATTGACCTTGGTATCTAAAATTTGATTTTGATGAGGAGAGAAATCCTATGCTGGGCTCACTCAAAAATTCATCTTCTGTAAAAATCCCTAATTTCCAGCACAAAAAACTAAAAATGCCCGAATCAAATTTTGCTTCGACAGAAAGATGCGCCCTTCAATGGAGAGTTAGTATAACCTCCTTTTGATGATGGATTGTGGAGAGAGACCCAAAAAGTAAGAAGCCCTAGATTCTACAGCTGCACAATGTCTTCTTCTCAACTTAGCTCTGATACAATGTTAGATTTTTATCATTTAAGCAATATGATCTTAGGATCTTATCTAAGAGAATAACATGCACAACAATCAATCGCAAGAGACAATAGAGACAAAGATTTATTCTTGGGGAAACCATAATGGAAAAACCCCTCAAATTCCTTAGAGATAGAATGAGCACCAATGGCAGTAGTAAAGCCCAAAGACAAAAATATGATCTCCAACAGCTATTCTCTCTCTCACTTGAGCGAGCTTCTTCTCTCTCACCTATGCACTATAGCTGGGTGAGTGTGTGTCTCAAATAGAGAGGCTCACTCTCTATTTATATTCTTTCTTTCACTTAATATTTGACTCATTTATGTAGGCTTGAGTAATCCTAACTCAGTTATGTAGGCTCGAGTAACCACAACTAGGGTACTAATGACCCGACTTACAATGGAGGGGACTTCCTCATGAATTTTAGTAATTCTCCCGATAGAAACATCGGGGTACAAGGAAATACAAGTGATTCTCCCAATAGGAGCATCGTGGATCAATGAAATACAATATATACAAGTGAATACATTCCGAAGTCACAAATACGTCAACATTGATATGCATAAGCCTTGGGAAAATGGTTCAATATCTTCCCGCAACAAGTTTAAATGTGGTTCTAGAATATATGAGAAAGGTTGGCTCATGCCCTTTATTAATTCACTGTATTGATACTATAAAATCCAATACTCAATGATTTTGAAATCTTGATTGGGGAGAATGATTTAGAAATCTTGGTCTTTGGGGGAATTTTTAAGGTGCTTTTTTGTGAATCGTGATAATGATGATTCATTTTCAATGACATTAACTTCAATTATGATAAAAGTTAAATGATTTTTTTACTTTATATGAAATTAAAACTTCTTGGAATTATTTTCAAGGAAAAGTTGAAGCAAACTGTAGTGGATTGCTTGAAAAGATGTTGTGAATCATTAATATATGAGAACAAAATATTACACAAAGAATTGCAGGATTAAAGAGCTCTGAAATTGGTGTCTCCACCATATATGCAAATACTAGTGGCAACTCTGATCATGTACTACTCTCTCTACCTCTCCACCTCTCCCTCTCTCTCTAACCCGTATTTAATGCAAAAAATTTAAACATTTCAAAGGATTAAAATATAGACTGTATTCTTGACCTTTAAGCATTGGATTCAAGGTCAGGAGATTCAATACTGTATTTTCTTTTGACTTTTAAAATCAAACCATTTAAAGAATAGTTGAGAAATAAAAAAAATGTGAAAATGCACTCCGCACTTGCAAAGTCTATGACTACAAAATTGGTGGTTTCTTCATAAGCCATAAATTCAATCTTAAATATTCCTCAATTCACATGGTAAATTGAAATGATGTTCATCTTCTTCCATGGCGGATCTATCCTGGAAAATATTATCTTTGGGACCTACTATTATATTATGTCAACCAACAATATTAGCATCCTTTTGCAATATACATGTGTAAAGTTTTTATTACCTTTCTTCTTTTGGAATTAAAATTAGGCGAATTATTATCTCTTCCATTGGATTTGCAGCATAGGTTTCTATGTGTGCAATTTGTATTCAACAAATTTTTTCTCTTTGGTTTTCTGCAATTATGAGGTATTTTTTGCCAATGTATTTTATGGTTGAGAATACATATCCATGAGGCATATTCACAAATTGGGAAATGTAAAACTTGTCTAAATACACCAATGTTCACATACTTAGAAAATATTCTAACTAAGAGCACCTGTAACGTCCCTGACCCTTCGACCGACGAATTTGATGCTACCATACCATTATCTATCCGGGAAACTAGCCCCATGAACATACACACATAAAAACTGAAATGCTTTGAACTAAACATACATACATTATTACCATACAACGGAAGGAAAACCATACATTCAAGCATTCGGCATGTTCATTGTAATTCAGTAAACAGTAAATGCAATTGCAGAGATGAAATAGACAAGAATACTTATCTTTGAATGAAGCTCCCCACAACCAACTATCTTGCTACAACGTTCCACCCAACCATAGGCCAATGTGCTCCTTAATCTCTCAATAACAATGCCACCCCTGAGTTGGGCATGATTCCCCAAGGAATAAGGAACTCAGCAAGCTCACACATAGCCAAGATACACAAATTATCCAAGCCAACACAATTGCGTTTATTAGGCCATCCGAGAGCTGGGAAAAGCTGACTGCTAAGCTGGTGGGCTCACTGGAGAGCTAAGGACACCTGCACCAGAACTAGCTTGACTTCTAGGACACCCACACACACCCAACACAAGGAATTAGTCCCTTCTCTGCTACACAGTCCCTCAGGCCCTGACTTCTAGTGCTATCCAGGGGTTGTGGAGAAGAAATACAACCCTCTAGCTCTATCTATGAGGCTCCAAAACACACCAGGTTTATCAAGCATACTAAGCCTTAATTCCCACTCCAATTTAGTCCAAAGACCAACCAATGAATATACACAGAAAAATTGAGCAATTCACAGCTCTAGGGAAGAAAATCAAACACCACAAAACAAAAACAAGGTGACAATTTGGGTAATACATAGCTCTGACTGGGAAATTCATTTCTTGAGTCGTTCTTGGCCCTATCGTGGCCAAAACAACTCAACAGGGATCCACATCAACCCCAAATTTTGAAAATTAACCCACAACGATTCCTCAGCTTGGAAAACGGTGGAGAATGTCACAAAAACATTGGGGAGGAAACCCAACCATAGTTCATCACCCAAAACGAAATCCTGAGCCAGGAGAGTGAAGAACGATTGTCCACATGAGGTAAAAACACACATACATCAACCCAACGTGGATGAATGGTGATGGTAAAACTCCCAGGGGCTCCAATTCGTGAATGAGAAACATACAACGAGAAAAATCATGGAAGTAAGCAGCTCCCCAAGCTTCCCTGCGTGAGAAAATGAAGAATGTGGGTGAATAGGCCAAATGGAATGCATTTTTGGGTGATTACTTGCCCCAAAAGTCAAAATTGGTTTTCCCCCAAAATGGGTTTTCCACAAATTCGAAATTGTTTCCCATACTCTTCCCATCCCCATGCAATAACTAACTCAACCACATTCTGGCAGAATTTAATGATTGGGGGAAAAAGACAAAATGGGTAGTTTACTAATTGATGGGTTCTCCTATTGACATTTGGATTTTCCCTATTGGCCCCAAAGGTTAAATAATTTCCCCCTCCTTATCCTTAGGAAAATCATGCCCTTTTCATTATGGTTGCATTGCCATAGCTGGTTGGGGTTGATTTTAATTAAAATGCATATTTACATGATGCCACAATTATAATGTGCCGGATAGCATGGTATACCATCAACAACGATTTTAATCGTCGAAACATAAAACGATAAATCGATGGTGGGGATTTCTCCTTTAGCTCCACACCATGATTAATTACAATATATACATGATAAACATTTAATGCAAATGAGGTCAAAACCAGGGTGTTACAACACTCTTCAACACATACGTGTTGGTTGTATGCTCTTAAACTTCATACAATTCAATGAGTTCAGTGCCTCCAAAGACACCAATGTTTCCATATTAAAAAAATTTCTAACATTGAAGGTTCGAAGATTTTCCCACCACACCAACCCATGTATGATCTTCAACTTCACACTTGTGTCTATTCTCAAAAACTCCAAAGATACCAATGTTTCCATACTTTGGAAAATATTTCAAATCAAAGCAGCCATGAACATATAGACTTTGAAGATTAGCCCACTGCACCAATAATGTCTTTATGTCTCTATCAAATCTTAGGTATTTGTTTTCATGGATATTTATAAATATTGTGACATGAAATGTATATGGGTTTTTGTGGAGACTTATTGTGGCATGCCTTATTTGCACCATTACACAGAATCCTAGGGAGCACATTAGGACACTAAAAAAACATGATCCCTACACACGAATCCTTGAAAGCATCTTTTCCCCCCTCCCTCTATCCCACGAATGAGAACACCATTTATTGTGAACAACATCAATGTTAGATCTCAATTTATTTGAGAAATCCAAGAATTGGGGAAAAATCAGGGTTTTGTTGGTTCTATAATCAATGGTTGCCAAGGATTTCCAATGTGATAGTTTCATGTTTATACTTTGACCTAGTAATTTGTAATTTTCTTGATGTTTTAGTTTTAGGTTGTTTTGTCTACATGAGTAGTGCTCCCGATTTTAGAGATTGCTTGGAGAATAAGTTACTCGCTACCTAAGTAGCTAACACATGGCACATATTCTTGGATGAAACATTTGTAGGTTGGAGTTCCTTGTACTCCAAGTTCTTGATTTGGACTTTGCTTGCACTTCAAACAAACTTTTACCAAATTGGATTTGTTTCTAGTTCAACAAGAAACTTCATTCACAGATATTTTCCTTGATAGGGACTATGGAGATGGCCCTTTTGGTTGGTTATCATTTCAGGAACAACAAATACATATATTTTGTTGCAGACTTGGTATGCTCCATTTTGGCTATGGAGGTTGTCTAGATACATGTCATTTTTTGGATGGTTTCGGTGTAGAATTAAAAGGTCCTCTTGTTGCATATTTTTCTCCAATAGCATTAGTGAGTTTGTTGCACTAAACTATTAGAATTACCTTGAAAACATTTTTTGGCGATACTAATTTGTATGGACCCTTATTAATTACATATTGGTTCAGGGGTCATGTGCAACTAGGTGATGGTGGTTATATTATATATAGTTGAAGGTTATTTTGTTGAAAATACTTAAAATGGTTATAAAGAAGCTACAAGTACTGTGAGAGAAGTTATTGGGGATCCTATTACACCACCACAATTGAAACAAATGCCCATGAAAATTTTTCCCATAAATATGTAGAGTTGGAGGAGAAGCACTTGGACTTGTTGAAAAAAGAATGGAGAAAATAAAAAAAATGTTTGTAGCATTGCAAAGAGAGAATGCTTCTCTTGGGAATCAAAAAAATTTCATTGTTCATAATCTCAATGAGGAAACAAAGAGATGTCAAGAAATTTCAACAAAATGTTTGGAGAGTAACTAGAGAGTGTTATACCTATAAACCCAAACATTGGGATTCCAGACTAATTTGGAATCAAGAAAATCAACATATGATGAAGTGGCTACTCAGCTAAGTAAAATAAAAGTAGACATGAATAAATTATCAAATTATTCCAACCACCTCAAAGAAGAAAAAAAGACTTTATGTCAAAACTTGATGTCAAAGTTCTCCACAAATAAGGAACTTTAAGAAAGTATATTGTCAAAGAAGTCTTCTTTTGAAGAACTGAAGGATTCTTCTTCCAAGGGTAAACAACAAAAAAAATATCTATGTTACAAAGACAACTTTTAAATGTTGCAGTGTAAAAATATGGCTGAATCTTTGATCTACATTATGAACATTCTGCCATGGTCAACAAGATAGCTGATTTACAAGATAAACTTACATCCATTGCAAAGGAAAAACTATGAAATAGAGAGAAGAAAACAGGTTTCAGAATAAGAACGAGTGCATCTTAATGGCATAATAGGGGAGTTAGAAAGGGCTTTGTGTTTTGTTAAGAAAGAACTTAAATTGTGCGGGGCCATCGCTGGAAAAAGATTGTCAATTAGCTAATTCACACTACCAACTTTTAGACCTAGCCAAGGAAAAACAATTATTGGAGGAAAATGACTCTCTGAATACTGAGTTGAACAAATACAAATTTAGAATGGATTCAGAAAGTGAAAATTCATAGGAACATGTGCATGGAAATGAAAACATGAACAATGTGTAAGATGATGGAATTACAAAGAATGGGCATGCAAATCCAAAACCAGAAAACCCACATGAATTTGAAAAAACAAAAGATGTGCAGGGAAATGGAAATCCAAACAATGTGCATGAAGAACAACAACCAAAGCGGGGGTGAGGAAAGAAAAAATCCAAAAAGTGAAAACCTCAAATTCTTAAAGTAAGATATGAAGGTGTTTTTCCATATCTGTATTTCTATGCAGCCATTCGTATTTTTCCATGTAATAGTTACGATATGTTACAGTTGGATGTCCAATGTAATAGTTCTGTTACAATTGGAATTTTATTATTTTGTTAAACAAATACAAATAACTGTGAAAAACTTCGTGTATTTAAGATTTCTCTTAAATTTCGTTGTATTTTAAATGTTTGAGATTTTTTGGTAGTATTTAATTAACTAGTTCAAAGTGAAATTTAGGGTTAGAATCTTGGTTCACCCAAATTGAGCTTAAAATTCTTCAAATCTGTAAATTCTTGAATCCAAATCATGGAACCCACAATTCAAATGTAATGGAAAATCTATCTAAAAGACACAATTTTGGTAAATTATGACTTAGCCAACTTTAGCAGAATGAAAATTACACTAAAAAACATGTTGCAATACAATGTTTCAACCAATATTAGCTATTTTCATAAAAATACTAGAGGGTAAGTTGGAATTCAATCTTCAATCTTTGGTTCTTGACCTTCGTCTTCCTCTTATATCCATGATGCTTCTATCTCAATTTTTTTGTCCCAAATTGGTTATCACTGTGGTATAGAATTTCTCTATAGAAAATGGATGCCAAGGAAAGTGTCCCTATTACCCTCTTTTTTACAAGTTAGGTCAATGAGCTAGTCGTCAATATGCCTATGCAGCAGCCTAAACTTCATAGAATTCTTAATTTTAGTTTACCTTGGAATTTCATCCAATGGTTTACCATCAATATTCAAGGCTAATATACATTCCTTCTCACATAACTAAATCATCACACTTTTCATCTCCAAATGAGCTTTTAATAAAATGGGGAAAAGCATCAAAGTTAATGCATTATTTTTCAACAAAGCAAGCTTACGCTTGTCAATTTTTTTAGGTCACTAGTAATCCCAACAAGAACACAAGCCATCATTGAATTATTATAGATGTTTTCTATCTCATACAATGATTTTTTTCCTGGAAATGTCCAAAATTAAATCTAGCAACGTGGAAATCATCATAGACAAAAGGTTTTTATCTCAAGGTTATGAATCCCAAGGATAGTATCTACATGCCATAGAGCAATGGGAAGCCTCTTGCTATGATTGTAGAGAATATGTGTCTTCATATTCTGCTACAAATTATAAACCACAATGTTTGTGTTGGGTACATACCCCATCTTCCTCCATCAGAGGAGCCATAGACATTGCATATTACTTTTTCCTGGATTGGGGATGTAATATGTTACCCATAAGGAATGCATGCACTCTACTTTTTTGCTTTATCATGCTACATCCAGGGGACTTTAGAATATGCTAGATAAGACAACTTTTGTTGCATTATTGCGTCCAAAGTGACACATTTGTTGAAACTGAAAAAACTAGTAGGTCGTGGTTTGCATGTTCAAATTGCTTATTTTTTGTCTCTTGTAAAATCAAAGTTTGGTATATGTATGTGAAAACAAATTTTGAGTTGAAATATTGGTCTCCTATTTTTTTTAACCAACCCTTGAGCTTACCAACATAAAAAAATGAAAGAAGTAAGAAAAGTTGGGCAAAATTGTTTTACTTAGTTATTATTACTGGAATATGTTTCGAGGCCACTTTCCAATTTCCAAAATTTGTTTATGGAAACTAAGTTGTATAATTGCTCAAGTGAATTAATGGTAAAAAACCAATTCGTTGTAGCTTATAATTTCTATACTTTGACGCATTTGCATGTTTTATTTAATTATTTAACTATATAATTCATGAAAATCCATGTTGATGACATTGTAAAACTTGGATCAAGGAAAGTTTTTCTTGTACTCATGTTGAATAGAGTTTATTGTAATATGGTATCTTTATTATTGCATTATGAAATTAATTATGTTTTGTATATGTCTTCAGATCTTTTGGATCATTCTTAGTTAGCTTGAAGTGGCACAATGGATTGTAATTGTAAAGTGCCTTGCTTGGTCACCAGTTTACTTCTCCTTCTTCATGATAAATCAAATTGAGATTTCGATGAAGGGTTGTTAGAATGTCCTTGAAACTCTTTGTCTATCACTATAAATGGGCTTGTAGCCACAATGAACACAAATTGACAAACCCATTTATGGAATGCTAAAGGAGGGTCATCAAGCTAACTCCAAATTTAGATGAACACTTTAGTGATAAAATATTGCTTCCGACTCATCTTGCTAGAAATGATTGCCAAGAATTTTTATGCAATGCCTCGCCAAAATCATTTTCTTTCATTTGTTGTCATGATTGGGTTAATATTTCATATTGTGCATTGTATGAGAAAATATGTCCGCAATTGCACTTGATTCCATGCCCATTTAGGGATGTATTGACCAATATATTATAATTGCATTTGGGTTGAATGATATGTTATGATGTCATTTTCCTTTTTCTTTACATTTATGAAAATTAGAGTATATTAGTGAACTCATGTAAGATAGGTTTTGACTCTCTTATCATTTATATGGGGGGTATGTTACAATGGAACCCAACACTATGTATGACACAAATATAATGCCAAGGCATATCCACCAGTTTTATGTAGCAATTACAAAATAATATGAAAGAAACTTCATATTTGTAACAAATAAGAAACAACCACAATCCACTTCATTATAAGAAAACTAAATTGTCATTACCCAACATTTTTAAGAATGTGAATAGATTCCATGTCAATCGATCACATGTGGTTATTTTCTTATAATTTGGGAATATAATGAAATGGTTCATGAAATTTTCTTGTTTGATATTCTTTAAAACGCAATGCTTTATATTTTTTTTTATGAGTACAAGGTTAAGGAATGGAAGTAATATAACAAATCTAAAAAAATTGGTGCCTCATTTAGTTTTAAAAAGGACCTGCTACAAAGATAGGTGTTAGAGAGCTAATCCACCTTAGTACCATGAGCATACACCTAGGATTCATTTCATTAGATTTTATGCTATGTCATATGGTCCAAAACTTAGACTATGTTGATCAACCTTGGTATATTGGGTGTTTTTTACTTGATTATTGCAGTTGAGGCACTCGAATTTGATCATTATGAAAGTCTAGGAGCCCTCATTAATGACAGCTAAGTCTTGGTGTGCTCCCCATCCCTTAAATCAGGTAAACAATTCGATCATAGGCGCTAGTGTATGTATTTGGTGGTTTTTGTCTCTCCTTAAGCATTTATTGATGCCTAGAACCACTCCCACTCACCCATGTGCTCAAACATGCCTATATTTCCCCCATTTGTGTCTCATCATACTCCGTCCATGTTCCCACTGGCATTCATGGCCGTTTTTGATGGTTTGGGAGCTCATTGGTCCACCTAGGGGGGTTTTGAGGTCAAATCCTAACCTAATACTTGTATGCATCCAGATGGCCTCCAAAGGATAATTATTTCTCCATAATGTAATAAAAACCTGATCTATAAATATTTACATGTTGGACAGTCATAATAATATCATTTATTGACTACATTTGTGTATGTTAATTTTACTCTTTCTACTATTTTTGTACATAATTGTGTGTAAACTTGAATTGTGAGAATACCCTTGGATCCTAGATCCTACTATGAATCAATTATAATATGGTATTAGAGATATTTGGAGCTGCAAATTAAAACCAGAGCGTTTAAGTTGTTGTTTAGGTCTTTTTCTAGAAGAAAAAATAAATTGAGTGTTGGCATTGCAGGTTCAATCAATGTTTATGTCACTCAGTGTGCAAGAAGAAATGGAGCAGACTCATGTATGGATGAATCTACTCAAATAATTATAATGGAAGGTGGAAATAGTGATCTAGCTGAGGTTGAAAGGCCTATTTATAGTCACCATGGGGACTGAGACCGAACCCAACTCTGTTGTGGAGAAATCAAAGTACTTCAGCAGACTTGATGAGGAATTTTAAATGATTTGTCTCAGCATTTCGAGAGACCTACTCTTCCATGTAGGAATTCTGACAACTCCCAATGAAGCATGGCTCAATCTAGAGTCATTGTTTTGGAAGACTGATGAGATGAGAGGACACCAGCTTGAAAATGAGTTGATCTCCCTGATCCTAGGACTTCTTCACCAATTTCAAATTGTCGGTGCTTCAGCTGAATCAGCATGGCATAGAAAATAAAGAGAAGTAGCTGATATTATCCATACACTCGAAGCTAGGGCCATATTATTCATTTTTTGTGTCAACATTCCACTCTAGCAAGCTCACACCTTGAAATTGGAGCATGCCATCACTAGCAGAATTCATGGAGTCACTGAATCAAGAGAAATACAAGCTATTGTGAATGGGTACCATCCCTTGCTGCAAGAGTTTTTAATCCAGCCAAAGGAAAGAAGAAATCCAGAGATTCAAAGCAACAAGAGAAGAAGAATAAGGAGAAGCCCAAATATTAAGATGGGGTTTCGAATCATAGCAAGGACAAGGACAAGAAGAAGAAATATAAGACCAAATGTACCTATTGTCACAAGGCGTGGAATCTAGAGAGTGCATGAATGAAGAATACCATTGACATGATGGCGCAAATGCTTGAGAAGAACAACATCTCTCTGCTAGAAGGCACAAGGAAGAAATATGGTGGTTCAAGCTTAGACAACAAAGAAAGGTTCCATGCTTTGGTTTTTGTTTCTTCAAGATCTTATTCCTTCATCATATATGTAGGTGCCTCCAGGAAAATGGCCTCCATGCATGATTCCTTCTTGGCCCTACATCATTACAGTGGTTGTTAAAGTTGATTTTACCACACATGGTAGATCACATATATATGGCCTTCCCTATCCCTCAGCGGACTCTTTGGACCCCATGGACTATTTTTGTACCTTTGATGTTTCCAAGATCATTCCTAAAAACACGTGTTATTTTCTATATGCGACTTTTAATCCCTTTTTCACGTATACAAGTAGATATTACCCTTAAACCAGCATACATCGGGATGTGCACAAAAGGCCAAATGTTTTGGAGTTTTCCTTGATGTGGATCCGAGTCACTTGTCTCTTGGATTTCCATATGCCTCAAGATCACTTAGATTTGACCTTCCATTACCCCATTGAAGCACTCTATTAAGGAACCCTTTGGATACATTGAAGAGGGGAGGAATTGAAGAGCACGAAAAATATAGTTCATTGTTGCTGTAGCTTGCTTGTACTTGAGTCTGTATCCCTTTGTCCCTTGGAGCACTTTGTGTTCTTCCCAAGCTTGCCCTTTCTTGTGAGATTGCTATCGAGAGATGGAGGATTGAGGTGGTGGAGTCCCAGGTGGAGAACTCAGTTTCTCCAATTCACAGACATGCTGACAGAGGTTGTCACTCATGTAATATCTGATTTATATTAATAGAAATATATTTTCCTGTCTAATGATGTGCATTTAAATGAATATTGAATCCATGGATGCTTTTAATTGCTTATACATTATTGATTATATATGCTAGAGTAGGTCTAACACCATTATATAGCATGCTTGTCTTGTTTGTTGTTGTTGAGAGAGCAAATTGCTCACACAAGCGGGATTGGAAAAAGCTCAACGGGGATCTACATCAACCGTCCGGAATAAGGTATGTTTCGAGATCCTTTAGTGTTAGATGTTTTATTTCTCTTGCATATGGGTAAGGGATTGATTTTTGTGGTTTCTCTATCTGTTGTGGTAAACCCCAAGCCATAGGAAGTTTTCTCCGTAACAGAATTGGAGACCATACTAGGGAGGTTCCTAGCCATTTCCTTTGGGGTTTTTTTTGGCGTTCAATGTGCTTGAATTGATCCGATTTCTCTATTTCTGAGTTGGGTTTGGGGGCATATTTCACTACAACAAAAACTGGATTTAGCATCTCTTTTTACATCCTTTTTTGCATCTAGACCATCTTTCAGTGTATTTTTCTTCATTTTTTGGACAAAATGGCGCAATTTCACGGGTTGGTGCTATTTTAGGCGTTTTTTGTGTCCTTTTTCTAAATCTAGAGCAATTTGTGGCATAAATTGCATTGGGTTTTGCACTTAGTTATGCAACAGGTTTTTTTATCAGGTTTTACGATAGGTTTTGAGCCTAGTTTTGCACCTAATTTTGCGCCTAGTTTGTACATCTACTCTTGTTGCGCCCCCTTTTACGCCCATGTTTGCCTAAAATTTTACGCCCTTGTTTTCATCCACCTTTGCATCCTTTTTTACATCCACTTTTGCGTCCACTTCTGCTTCTTTTTTTGCATCCCTTCGTGCGCCAAGTTTCGCATCAAAGTTTACATCTTGTTTTGAGTCTAGTTTTGCATCTCGTTTTGTTTCGGCCATTTTTGCATCCACTTTTGCATCCATTTTTTCATCCACTTTTGCACCCACGTTTTCATCCCTTTTTGCATCTACTATTGCATCCATGTTTGCATCCACTTTTTTTGTGTCCCAATTCATACCCATTTTTGCGCTTACTTTTACACCCACTTTTGCTTCAACTTTTGCATCCACATTTGCATCTTTTTTTGCATCCAATTTTACATCAGTTATTGCATCCCTTTTTGCGTTGGGTGTTACGACTACTTTTGCATCTACTTTTGTTGCATCCACTTTCGCATCCAATTTTGTATCCAATTTTACATCCATAGTTGTATCCACTTTTGCGCCACTTTTTTCATCATGTTTTGCTTCCATGATTGCATCATTTTTTGCATCACCTTTTGCATCCATTTTTGGTGCACCCGATTATGTTCCCACTTTTGCACCTACTTTTGTTTCATCCATGTTTGCATCCTTTTTTGTATGCATGTTTTTATCGACTTTTGCATCTAGTTTTACACCCAGATGTTGAAGATGAAAATGAGGATAATGATTATGATATTGAGGATGGTTATGATGATGATGATAATGTTGTTTATAATGAGGAGAATGATGACAATGATGATGATGAGGATAATGGCAATGACGGCATTACTGATGATTATGATGGCAATGCAATGAATGGTGATGATGACAATGACAATAATGATGAGTACAATCAGAATGGTGATGTTGATCATCTTAAAAAATAAGTTGTTATTTGTCATGCATAAATTGTGTGTGTCCTCCATGACCCTTTTCCACTAATCACATATTTTGGGTAGAGGCTATTTCTTATGCCAAAGGTAGTGATGAATAACTGATGAAAATGTTAATAGTCATGATGATGATGTCAAGGACAATTGTGATGATGATGACATGGATGATGATTATTCCGATGATGATGACTATTGTGATAATCATGATGACAATGACAAAGATGATGACGACGATGATGATGATGATCATTATCATTTCCATCATCGTCTTCATTAAAAACATCATCACTGTCATTGTCATCTAGTTCATCATCATCATCATTTAAAGCATATGGGATATGTTTACCATTTACAGCATGCATAACAAGTGGTATTATTCTAAAACACCCTACCAAAGTACAAAATTCAAACCACAAGGGAAACATAATATTGAAATTGTTCCAATTTTTTTTCTCCAAACAAAAAATGCTTCATTTTAGGGAATTATGTTAAAATCCATACATTCATAGTCCATCCATACTATACTTGTAATAAATGTAAATATAATACTTAACCGAATTTATAAAATAGGTAAATATTTTATAAACACCCTTATGATATATAAACTTCTTTCACCTTAATAATGGTAAAATATGTAAATATAATAATAACATATAATTAATATAAATATGTTACTATAGTTCATATGTTAAAAGATTTAATATAAATAAATATATATAGTTCATATGTTATATGATTTAATATAATTAAATATATACACATATTATTTACTTATACATTATACAAATTAAAATATAGATTAAAACCTATGAAGTTTCATAGGGAGGCAAAGCAAAACATGAAGGATTTTTCAAATATAGATATATGCACAACTACCCATTTCCCAATGGGGCTTCTACTAAATCAATCTATGGATTCAGGGTTATGAGTATCAATTTGGTCCGTCTGGTCCGTCCCCAATTTGGCCATGAGAGGATTTAATTCGGTCATGACAGGATTTAACATTATTCCACCCATGAGGAATTCTCATGGTCCATGAGGACTTCTGAGGGCACCCAATTGGCAATGTGGGTGTCTTGATTCTCGGGCCAGGACGTTCAAAGCCTGGTTTTTGGGGATGGATCAAAGTAAACTAGGAGTTCTACCGTTGTTGATGCCTCTATTGTCTCTGTATTAGATGCTTCTCTCTCATATACTATATAAGATATACCTATGCTGGTGGTGCTACTGCTGCTAGGTCACCAAAATTTAGATCGCTATCTCCCCCTGCCCATGGAACAAGAATTTGGTCAAATCTCAAGTCTGCCACATGCTTTCCATTCCAAAAAACTTAAACAGTTTTGCATGATTTGGTTTCCTTCTGGTACTCTATGCTGGTTGGGTTTTCCATCTATATTTTCAATTAAATGAGGAATTCGTGTAATGTGGTTTAGTCGTTTTGGCGGATAGGTGTGATGCTTGTAACTGCAAATCTAATTATTTCAGCCCACGTTGACATATTTGTAGTTACATATTTTATTGAAAGCATGTTTGAGAATAGAAATTTCAGAAAACGAGGTCAAACATATAAATCCATATCTTACTAAAAAGAGTCGGTATTTGTTTTTACACTAGTACAAAAGCGTGGATTTTTCCACGGAGGTTTTCCATGTTTCTTACTTTTTGGTGTAAAATCCTATGTAACAGGAACGAGGCGTCGCTGTATACACGCCTGGACTCTTAGCCGTCGCTGTATCCACGCCTGGAAGATAGGGGGTAGGAATTGCAATGCTATCTCCACTCTCTCGTCCCCTCTTTCCCTCTCTTTCTCCTTCTATCTATTCCCGCCTACTACCTTGTTATTGGTTGCAATTATTATCCTCTATGCAAACTCAATTTCCTTTATTCTCATGGGGTCAAATATTTCCACCTGCCTAGTATGTGATCTTGATGAAGATATCCTTTGGGACTTTGTGCCATAAATTCATTGTTCAACAACAAATGAAATATGTACATAAAATTTAAGCATAAATTTTTTAATATATAAAGAAGATATGTTAAAATGAAATAAACTTAATAAACTATTTTAGTGCACTATCTTTTAGCCTTGTTAATAGTGAATAAGTAACACCTTAAATTTCATTTTTTTAATATATTTATTTACATTTAATTCAATGTCACTGATAATCTAATTCCATCTAGATAGCTTATTTTTATGTTTGACTTGAGAAAACAAAGTACTATGTAAATGGTATCACTAATTTGCAACAAAATAGAGAGATTTTTTAAAACGACGGCGGGATTTAGAAAAAGGGAGGGAGAGGGAAGCAAGACCTGCGGCCTCCTGGTCTCATTGCTCACCAACTCGCTCCCTCTCTTATTAACCAGCAAGTCTTGAAACTACCCAGAGTATTGTACTATTTTCTGGTGATCTCACATGCAGAGAACTTTGAATCTCAGAGAATTCCTGGTGATCTCACATGCAGAGAATGTTGAATCTCAGAGAATAATTTTGAATCACTCCTTTTGTCAATATTTCTAATTGGGGGTTTAATGTATTTAACATTATGTTTTGGCAGCTGAAAGGGTCGGTAGCGATTTCATTTGGGGGTACTCAGGAACCGGCAGCGTATGGGGAATTGGTGTCCATTGGAGGGTTGGGGTTTGATACCAACAAGAAGCTCAGCATAGCCATTGCCGCCACACTGGAGAGAAAAGTCAATGTACCCAATTCACGCTTCTACATCAAGTTCTACGATGTCAAGGTTGGTTCTCAGTTCCTCAGTTTGTTCTGTTTATGTGAAAATGGCTTCCCAATTGAACCATCATCTGCCCCTGTGGTGTTGATATTCTGAATTTGTTTTGCACTTTCTGTTGTGGCACAGGAATGGTGACAGTGACATTCATTCATAGAAAATGTTCAGTGCTTGCATGGTTTACACCAGTAGTGTCAGCCTTTGTCTTCTAGACCATCACAGGCAAGCGATTATAGGACTGCTTGATTATTAGCACACCAGAGCACCGCGCAATTTTTTCTTTTTTGGAGATTGAGGTCATTTAGGGTTTTGGGCTAACCACAATACAGTGAAATCCAAAAACAAACATCTCAATATTGAACCACTGTGAAAACTTGCATTCACAAATTTGGTATGCTAATCCACAACACAGAGAAATTCAGAAACAGACATCTCAATGAAGAACCACTGTGAAAACCTGCATTCACAAATTGTATTGCTCCGTTTCTAGTTAATTTTCTGTTGAATATTGACTTGACATGTTCATTACCCTGACTGGTTGCATTTTGAACAAACTCAACATTGAAGAAACGACTGCTTGACATATGTTGATGCTAGTGAAATGCGTGGCAAATGTCTCAATCCAACCTGGTGTTGAGCGATTGAGAGAACGTGTGGAGTCGACATGCATTGGGGAACCCTGGCATTGAATCTGTCTGAGCATTTCGATTTCATCTACAAATTAAATCGTTCAGCAACCCTTGTGGAGGATAAACTATGCGATCTGTAAGTTGAATTCCTTAATCATTGTTAACATGGATCTGTTCTTCCCATGTTATTTAATCATTGTTAACATGGATCTATTCTTCCCATGAATACCTTAATCATTGTTAACACGGATGCCTTAATCTTAATGTTATTTATTTATCAAGAAAATTAGATTTCGCAGATGTGTTTTAAAAAGCACATTTCCAGCAGTCCCTTTGAAGGGAAAAACTATGAAAATGTTCAGGTAAGACCTGCTTTATTTAAATACAATCTGTCTGGATTGTATCTTCTGAAAGATTGTCTAAATAACAGATTAAAAAATAAGATACATCAGGACCCCCATGGATCTGCAACTAGCACAGACTACTAAAGCCCCCAAAATAGTAAACATTCTTTCTAATATGCAATCTATAGACATATAATGAAACTAGACAAATGGAACATGAAAATATTCATTTATTTGTCCATCCACTTCTTCCTAAATGTGCCAAGTCTCAACATCGATGTGCAGCCCAGCTTTTGATTAACCATCCGCATCCATGTTCCTTTTTCTGTACACATCATTTAAGGAAGAACATTAAATGCAGTCCAATCAAGTTGTATCTCCTCATATATGGGCCTGAGATTGTAGTTGTTCAAGTCATTTACTTCATTCGTCCACTTAATAAGGACAAGTGAATCACCAAAAATTTGTAGGACATGTGCACCTTTTTTGGACTCAAACATTAAGGGAAGTTTTACAGCCATAAGTTCAGCTATATTATTAGTACCATTGCCTAGCCCAGCTTTGAATTTGACGAGATGTGCATCTCACATATATAAAACTCGAGGGGCCACTTTTATCATTGTGCAATAATGATTTCTCTCAGAAGTCAGTAGCTACTCTTTTGTGGTCTGCACACAGCCTTCAAAAATAGACATACTCTGGATGGAACTTTGTAATGGGAGTAATTTTTGTTCTTCAAAATTCTGTGGATCACGTGGTAAGTTAGCCCCAGACCTACTATCAGAGGTAGAGCTTGGACCTTATTTTACGGCAGAATTGGCATACCACTTATACAATCTATGCATGTTTATAAACTTATGTGTGGTTATTATTAGTACAACATATAATGAGGCTACAATATTGTATGGCTTCTTAGTATATGTTTCAGCTAAATGCATTCTATTTTCCTTTTGGCCATACTCACTCATTTTATCTTGGGCAAGGTGGTAGAGTTATGGATGAGAAGATGATTTAGATGTGACTGCGGGAATTCAAAGTTTGGCAGTATCTCTTGTAAGCTTATTCCAGACAAAGACACCGAAAATCATAACAATTCTTACAGTCAGAACTACAAGGGCTTGTACTGTACCTGTCACAGACCATATCCTGACCCAGATGGGGAAAACCAAGGAGAGATGATTCAGTGTTGTATCTGTGAGGACTGGTTCCATGATAACCATCTTGGTTTTCAAGCAAGAGAGCAAGTAAGATTTCAGTTACTACCATAAAGTGCAAGTGTTAAAGCTTTTTGGTAAACTAGAATGATGTGTGTTTATCAAGGAATGTTGAAAGAGGTTGAGTTTAAGGCTTTTGTTTTTGAATATTAAAACCCTATTTGATTTCTAAAGAAGTCAAAACTTTTATTATTATAGATTACATTAGTTATAACTTATGAACCATTAAGTAAGCTTTAACATTTGATGATGTTCAATTAGTGAGATCGAAATATTTCTTATGCAGAATAATAATTTTGAAGTGTTTTAAGCTAGCAGCATGTAAAACTCAGTTGGATTATGCATATGCTAATTCTCTTTATGCATTGCAAATTTCTGTAACCTCTGTAAAAATATATGAAATATCAAATTTCTGTAACCTATAGCAGCATGTAAAACTATATGAAATATGCATTGCAAGATTCGATTTGTCTCAAATGATGGCAACTATTCTGATGACATCTGTATGCCTGTATTTCATTTCTAATATCTATATCTATATCTATATATCTCTATATATATTATTAAGGTACTCTATGTATCCAGTTTTATGGGGTCTACGTACGCATAGCAGACACTTGAATCCCTATGCCTCCCTATCCTTGTGTCACGTGACTTAGCTTAGTGGTAGTTTTCTATTTTGCTGTGTACTTTTTCATATCATCTTCTTTATTGTATTTTTTGGTCTTGATATGTTAGGTATGTCTCATACATTGCAACTACAAAATCAAATGAAAAAGCTCCTTCAAGAAGCATTGTTATAATATAACCCTGTATATTTAGAATTTAAGAATGTTTAATAATAGGAATCTGCTTGCACTTTATACACTGACCATTTTACAGTTATAATATTTTTTGCGGGATCTTCACTATGGACAGTTATGAAATCTTAGCTGAGCACTTGATTTTAGATTCTTAAGTCATTGATGTATCTAATATATTATATTGAATGCTTGCAGGGCCTAATTCCAGGTGGGGCCTTAAAACCTGTGGAAGTTATTGGCACAGATGCAGACACTGATGTAACAGAACATTATTGGTTTCCAATGCTTGCGGGATTGTCGGATTTAACCTTTGATTCTCGGACAGAAGTGAGAAACTGTGCACTTGAGGTGCTTTTTGATCTACTGAAGGAGAGAGGTCATAGATTCTCATCAACATTATGGGAGAACGTATTTCATTGTGTATTGTTCCCCATATTTGATCAAGTGAGACATGCAGGAAAGGATGGTAATCTTCCTGCTTCTGGGGATCAGTGGCTTCATGAAACATGTATTCATTCCCTTCAACTGATTTGTGATCTCTTCAGTAACTTCTACAAGGTGCTCAAAAAATAGATATTGCAAATTTATTAGATTCTCCCATTTTGTTATATTTCATGTATTCATTTCGTATGTATTTTTTATCTTTCAAAGCAAAAGATTGTGAAGGAAACCTAATATTCATATTTAATTTTGATTGTGTTCTTTTCTTGTTTTTTCATTCAGGCTTATTTATTCAAATCGTTTTTTATTAGAGTGGTTAAAGATTGTCTTGAGAATGGCATCATCGATGATGGAGTACAGATAGCAGTTGGAGGCTACAGAGCATCAGAGTAAGGGTTCATGGGAAACCTTTCAGGCTTTGACTGGGTTGGTCATTTTGTGGAGCCCATGTTGGTGTGCTTTTCCCTTCTTTGATATCGTATATACTATACAGTAATCCATATTCATTTTTATGTGGTTTCCATTGTTACATTTTACTGGACTCACATAAATTTAGAACAACACCTATAGAATCCCGGATGGATAAATGCAAGCTTAGGATGGTTGATGGGCTTGATGTTCTCCTGATGGGTACAATAGATGAGCAGTGCACTTATGACAACGGTTTTCCTTTCCAAGTATGAGAAATGATTTAAGTTACTTTTTTCATTTTGGAGTATTTTGTTCTGATTACAGAATCTTTGTTCTAACTTGTATTTTGTCAGGTAATCCATTTATTCATGCATGGTTTCCCATTTAACTTGAACCATATTGTCAATATATGCAAAGAGCGACCAATTTCAAACTTAGCTCCACCGCTGGTTAGCAAAATAGAAGAAAATGTTTGTAAGGAGTGCTCGGTGGTCCAGGTTGATGACACTAAAACTGGAAAATTAAGCCCACTGGAAGCAAGCCTAAAATGCATTATACATGTGTGGGATCACAGGAGAATTATAATATTTCAAAAGAATCAGAAGCTAACATGTGTTTGGGTGCTTCCAATAAGTCTATAGAAAAAGAGCGTTCAATAACACGTATCAAGTCATCAGATAAGGACATTGATGTACAGATAAACCAACAAGATAAATTGACAGTTTTGGGCAGTGAATTAGGGAGGAAAAAACCTCTAAACTTCTCTATATCTCACACAGTCAAAAGACCTGTTGAAAATGAGAAGAAAATTATGGAAGGTTATCATTTACGAAGAGCTAAAACTACTGAAGAGTTCAAGAAGCAGATTGATAGTGGGACTTCCCTTGATGAATCCAAACTCATAACAACAACTATGAATATAGAGGATGCCGGTGAAAACATTATGTCTGACAGGTTCACTGAATCAGCTGCTGATGCTCACCATAGACTTGACATTCCAGAAGTTGAGCAATCGGTCGTGAGCAATGAGCATTTGAAGCAATGAAAGGATATTTGTAGTCCACTAGAAGAACAAACACAGGTAATTGAGATTCCATTTTCAGAATTTGCTGATTCTTGTTACAAAATGAGAAGAGGGAGAATAAGTGGTAAATCAAATACAAAGACAAACAGAAGCAGGAATGCATTTTCTCAGGCATCAAGTGACTTATTATGTGATGATGCTAAAATGAAGGATGCAATAGAAAATAATTCTGAGGGTAAAGATATGACTTACAGTAAAGAGTTGCATCAGGAAATTATCCCTACAAGGCCATTGCTTGAAGTATCTAAAGTACATTCTCAGTTTCCACTGGATTCAGGTTTTCTAGAATTTGGTAGGAAAAAAACCAGAATTGGGACAATTGGAAAGCCACATACTGAAGAAGACAATTCGACAGATGTGGGTTTTATAGAGTTGTAGAAAAATGTTTCATTTCATTCTGCACAAACTAAATCCTTTCCGCCTGGAAACAGTCACATAAATAACAATGTCACCAGATCTGAGAAAGACGTGAACAAGTCAAAAACAAAGAGACAGGGAAGAGGTAAAAGAAGAGCTACAAGGCACACAATGCCTGTAGTTTTAGAGGGGCTTGTGTGTAGTGAGAAAATGGTGAACGATAATGTAAACCTGAAACTTGATGATATTGATGCAACTAATGGTGATCCTCACTTGGTAGGTTGTGAAGTTGATAATGATATGCCGGCAGAGCATGGAACTGAAATTGGTGACAACTGCCTAAAGGAAAACATTGATAGGGATAAAGGCAGTCTACAAACTGAGAAACATAGTACATTAAAAACCACTGACACTCCAACTAGTAAAAGGCAGGTATAGCATCCCCGTTGCTATTCCTGGGGTTTGCATTTTTTTTTTTAAAACATTCTTTTGTAGGAAGTTCCAGTTTCCAACATGAAAGCTTGCTTAACTCATTCGAATGCTTTCCTGAACCGAATGTCATGGAGAATTCGAATACAAGTTTAAAGGAACCGCTTCTCCTTCAAAGGAACAAACACTCTCATGAAGAAAATGACGAAAATGAGTATTGGGGAAACCTTGCTACTGATATTGTTGAACATGCAAAGATTGAGAAAACTGATGATGGCAGCACATTTCTCTGAGCTTCCTTGAACATCATGAATGTCCTTGCAGGTCGGTACCTGATCACCCTTGTGAGTTATACTGTTGTGCACATGTCATTCCAGTTTCATTTTTCCTCTTTTTATGCACAAGGTACATTACAAGGCATATGTAAACCACCACTTGCTGAAACTCTGTAATTTTGTTTTCTTGAAAATACATAAGATACCTACTCTAATCATGATCTTGATTCAGGCTTGATTCAGGGAAAGCCTGAAATGTGATAAATAGCTTTGGATTTAGTAGCACCTTGTGTTGGACTCATCATTGTTGTGTTGGACTCATCATTGCTGTTAGACCAAAATCCACACTTATTAATTTTGACTACAATCCGTAGAGTCAGGATTTCTAGAGTCTATTAATCCATGTCACTAAACTCAAAAAAACATTAAACCCAATGTCCAACACTTCCAACCTGTCTTAATTAATGATCTACATTTCAATTTCCAAAGAGTGATGGAGATGTTTTATAGTCTCCAAACTCCACAATATATCCTACATAACAAGAGGAAAAAATATGATGATCACTGCAATCAACAGGAGTGATTGAGGAAATCAATTGGATTCTGAAGGTGGTGATGATGCTAAAACTTGAGCTCAGATATCCACGAGTACAGAGGTTTCTGATCCAAAGGAGTCTGTCCATGCTGAAATATTCAGTAGCTTTGCTGAGGGAGATGGTATTGGTTGACTTCCCTATGTCACCGAAAATGGTATAAGCATGTACCTTTTCTCAGAGAAACTGCCTAAGAAATGGAACAAGATTATCAACAACCCATTTAATACCATCCCAAAACGACTTGATGTTTTAGCAGGTAGGTTCAATGTCATTTCAAGGTCGTTTCTTGGTCGAGAGAAACATGTTTCTCCCGAAGAAACATGTTTCTCCCGAAGAAACAACCAAGAAATGGGAGGTCATTTCAGTAAGAAATGGTTGTTTCTCTGTGTTTTCTTGCCCTAGGGTGGATCAAAAAACAAAGCAATTTTTTTTTTTAAATATAAAAAGAATAAAAAATAAGCCTTTGCAAATAAAAATACAGTTGTGGGCTCATTCTTCACTTACACAAATTAGCTTTGAGCCTTTTCTTCAGAAAGCACTAGTATCTTAGAGTGTTTCATATTGCACTTTGTCTTGGAGGGTTTAAGGCTGCAGTTGTGTCCTGGAGGAGGCATTCTTAGAGATAAATATTCACTCAAATCACATATTGAAAGATTCACCAGCAAACTGGAGAGTTATTCAAATTTTGGGTTTGAAATTTTAGGTATTTGCTTCTTGTTTGGTTTCCAATTTCAAATTACTGGATGAACAACCACCGACATCATTCGTTTCTGCAATGGAAGAGTATGTTAAAGATGCCCCAAGATCATCATCAGTCCGTAGAGAGTTGGTATCAACATCTATCCTAAGAGAGTATATAGTTTTTTGAGGACACCCAAATTGCATTTTGTTTGTTATTTCCAAAGTTCCATTTAACTTTCTAATAATTATTTCTGTTCTAAAAAAATATTAATTAATATTTGTTGTTTATTGAACAGAAAACTGAGTCTGTTCCAAAGGTTTTAGCTATGGAGTACAAGAAAAAATCAGAGCCCCAGGATGATGTACTGCCACCACCTCCTCCACCTCCCGAACCAGTCAAGGAAAGTCCTGCACCTGTACAATCTGTGCCAACTGTGACAACTGATCTTTTGGTAAAGATTCGTATTATTGCTCCCATTAAATTGGAAAATTGTATACATGATACAGGAATACAACATTGACTATAGGATTTGACTTGGCAAGATGTTGATTCTTGTGGTTTCTGTCAAATGTGAATATTGTGGTTTGTGAAATAATTGGAAGCTTTAAGCAGTGCTTAACCAACTGTGAAATGACCTTTTTGAATGCTTGTCTGATGAAAAGGATTTGATGACATTAGTCCTGATCCTTCCTCACTCGAAGAAAAGAATGCTCTGGCCCTTGCTATTGTTCCTACTATGGGTAAGATGTTTATCATTGGTGCATATTGACCACACAGATTATTGCTATTTAGTATTTATAGTTGTCTTTGTTGACATTTTTCATTCTGTATTAAATTGCAGATAATTCTTCCAATGGAACCTCAAACAGTGCTCGAGATATTCCAAATGGAGCCACTGGTTGGGAACTAGCTCTTGTCACCACTTCAAGCTCTAATTCTAGTGTGCAAGTGGAAAGTAAACTGGTAATACCAGATTTCTATATAGATCAACCTGACATATAGTATTTGGCTGTATTCTGCATTTGATTGTACAGGTTATCAATTCATTTTGGCTTTTTATTGGTTGCAGGCTGGCGGCCTTGATAAGCTTACATTAGATAGCTTATATGAAGATGCAATGACAAGGCAGGTATCTAGCTACCATACAGGTCAAGTGGCACCAAATCCCTTTGAGGCTTCTCCAATGATGCAACCAGGACATGACCCTTTTTATGCTTCTCAAAAGATTGCTCCACCATCAGCTGTACAGATGGCTTCTATGGCTCAGCAGCAACAAGATTTCATGGCACAACAACAGATGATGGGGCCGCAAGTTCCTACCAACCCTTTTGGCAATCCGTATACAACAGCATATCCTTATGCTGCAGGGACTCCTTATCAGGCTCAATCTGGCCATTTCCTAGATTATATCTATAACACATATTTTGAGGTTGATTAAGGCCTAGATTATATCCATAACTTGTCTCTTTACTTTGCAGAGAAATCATTCTAGGCATCTGGATGATTTAAACCAATTGGGCTCTGAAATATCGAAGGTTTCCAAGGATGAAATTGTAATAAAGTCCTCAAATTTCTCTGCAACGAATGTATGCTAAAAACTATCTTGCTTCACTTATATTAACATAACATCCTTTGCACTTTCTTTAGTGATTTTCCGGGGATTTCTATATTATTCCAATGACTGGTTTGGATTTTCGTTTTCCAGACAAAGCCATATATAGTTGCAAAAGACACTGACTTTGATGCTGGTTACAACTTCTCTGGTGCAACTCATGGAAATCTGGATAAATTATTAACTAGGCATCCAATCTCAAAAGGTACACACGTAAGATTCTATGAGCTTTGACACAACGTTTTTAAAAACACTAAAATTTTGAGATTAGGTTATTTTGCTTGATAGAGCACTTGATCTAAATTGAGTTGGAATTTGCAAGAAACGCAGGGTTGTCAGAGAATCCTAGTGTTTCATTGCCAAAAAGCAGGGCAGAAAAGAAGGTAGAAATCCCCAGGGATGACAGTAATATCGACAGTGGCTTGATTAAAGGATTATGACCTACTTCCACATGGAATTGGTCTTATGGCATTTGTTTTTTTTTTTTTTAAACAGTTATAGCCGTGGATACAGCGACGACAATTTTTTAAAATTTTTTGCAGCCGTGGATACAGCGACGGCTGGGCGTGGATACAGAGATGGCCCAGCGTGGATACAGAGACGGCCAGGCATGGATACAGAGACGGCCAGGCGTGGATATAGCGACGGCTTAGTCATCTAACGAAATATAGAACATTGTCGCTCTTGCGACGCAAATTAGGGGTCTTCTCTATTGCGACGAAATTGTTGCCACGGGAAAAAAAACACTTAGACGTGGCAATATCCACGCTTTTCCGTGGATATTGCCACGTTTTTGCCGTGGCAAAATTGATCACTTGTACTAGTGAATTATCTAATTATTGGTTAAGAGTTTTTAAGATGGAAGGAATTAAAAGAGTAGGTTAATTGCTATAGAGTTAAGAAAGAGTTATTCTTTAAATTACTTTTAAGGTTTTTTTAATTGGTTAAACTTTTTTTAGATGTAGGAAAATGAGTGAAATTGTGTTAGAAGTTGGTCAACTACTTGTTATTTTAAATGATTTTATTTTTTTGAATAATGAGAGGAATCAATTTGCACTATCTATAACAAATTTTGGTCCACTTAAAAAAAATCTCAAATTCAAAATTATATATATAATGCATTGATATAGAGCAAGCATTTTTATTAAAAACATTTAAAAAAAATAACATAATAATTAGTTACCTATAATCAATTTTAGTTTTAGTTATAATCCATTTTAATTTTAATTTTAGTTATAAGAATACTTTTAAAAAAATTAACATATTGATTATATAATTAAAGTAATTTATTTTAAATTTATATTTTTTATATTTAGAATAGGGTATTTATTTTACATTTATGCTTTTCATTTAAGTGTTATTACATTGGAGGCACATTTTATCAAATTCATGAAAATACAAAATATATATGTTGGTTTTAAGTGTGACTCACAGTTTATGTTCCTTATTTGGTGGAATCTTCGAGTCTCCTCATTGTCTGAGTCTCTAGCCTAGCGCCATGTACCATGATCGCAAAAGTGGTAGGTAAGGTCTTTATGCCTCCGTCATACCTTCCAAATTGCATACAGACCTATACCTTCTTCCATTGAAAGACTTTCCCATATATGTATTACACTACCAAACTTCAAATCATTGGGTAGCTAGAAGGTGTGGCCTCCCCTAGTGGAGGTTCAGTCCAAATCTTCAAAGGTCTTAAGCTCAATATATATAATTTGATCATTTCAACACCTATCCCGATCTAGACTTGGGATGTGATCTGCTAGGCCTTTCGTTGTTGTATTTATTGTCCAATCTATCGACACAATCTACTGTGCCGAAGGGAAACATATTTAAATGCAAACAACTTCTTGGAAACAACCATGAAAGTTTAGACTTTTAATAGAACACCCTTTCTTTGAAACAAATTTTTTAAGTCAAACTGAGAGATTGCAAATGAGTTAACATAATACGTAAGAGAAAATTTTATTGAACCACCCTTACACCATGCAACATAAACCACATTAGTATGCTCTCTCATATTCCCTCTTTGATAATTGCAAAACATAATACAATAGTTTGGTTTGACCTAGTTATTACTATATATGGAATTGGAGACACATGACTTATGCAATCCCTTCCTTATTATGAGTGTTTGACCCATCATGGTCATAAGCGATAACACATGCAAGATATATCAACTATTGGGAATATCATGTTATATTGAGCTAATTTCTTTCATTGAGTGCTCTTTACAGAATGATGTGTTGCTTTGTGGCTTGTTCATGTCACTTTAACATTGTCATTTACTTTCCATAAATAAAATTCCATTATGAAGAGGATAAATGTATGGCTTTAACTTTGAAAAAACATTTCAACCTTGCAATATCTATATTTTGTTGTTAAGAAGGATTTGAGTCTATTTAGAAAGATGCTTGTACATATAAAATGCAACTACAGGGGTTCCTCTTGTAGGCTTGGTATTTGGGGTAGTAGGCTATCATTGTCCCCACCCAAGTTCAAAACCCATGACTATATGTACATGACACCTACGAGAGTGTCAAAATTTTCATTAATGAAAAAAAATGCAATTACAAATAGAGATGTTCATCATTCTAGATTATAGTTATTTTCCTTATAGTTTCTCATCACATTTTCTTCTACTTTTATTAAGAAATCATGCATATATTTTATAGTATTTTCCAAAGTTAATGGATATTATGTATTTTTAATATTTGAAGTTTTGTACATAAAATTTATTGTAACTAATGTTTTCATTCTCCGCTTATCTTAAAAATTTGTTCTAGACTTCAATGTTGTATTATTTTACTAGGTCAATGCCTTTGGATGGTCTCCTCCATTTGTGCCTCTATCTTCCTAACACAACTTGTATCCTAATCCAAAAAAACTAATACGAATATCTATTTGGTTCAAATTCAGTTCCTCAGTATGTTAATTTCAAGATTAATATTGATTACATACGTGTACACAACTTTTTATATCCTTTAAATTAATTGCTTCCTAATGATTTACATGAATCTAACTTGTGATATACCTTGACATTGATATTTTAAAGTACTTTAAGATTAACTTGTACAATATATTCCAAGTTATTCTGTTATAGTTAACATTACTTTATACTATTTTTTATGTGTATACATTTTTAATAAATTTTCAATCTCATTTCTATTTTAATTTTTTGTTTTTTTTTTCACTCCATCACATTTACTCTACCTTTTGTTTTTTTCCTTTGGACATATCTTTGCACCTTATGGGGCAATTGCTAATTTAAACCAATATATGTATGGAAACTTGGATATTAAAGCACGAACGTACCTGATTATCAACTGCCATGTTGCATTAAAACACAAAAAACAAATTACATAAATCAGTATTTTGTATAAGTTTGTTTTACAATTTGCAAATACCTTTTAATCAAAATAATCAACCTAAATTACCAAAAACTAGAAAGCTAACAAAACCATTAAGTGATAAATTAATTCTTGCTAGATTTTAGAAGAAAGAATCTTGGCGAAAATGTAAAAGACTAGGAGGCAAAACAGCTTCCTGTAGACAATGGAGGCTCCTGCTGCTTGCAGACAATGGAGGCTCGGAGATCTTGTGTTTGCCAAGGTCAAGGGATTTTTGGCATGGCCCGCTAAGGTACACCACTCTATTTTTCATCCCCATTTTTTTGCCCTTATTTGATTTATGCGATGCATGTTGTTGTTATTTGCATTTGCCACATCAAATTGCAAAACCTAGTTGCTGCAAGAGGGTTCTCTGAAACCCTGCATGAGAAATTTGCCTAGCACATTGCCCAGCATCAAGCAGAGTTGAATACCCAATATGTGTAGATATTTTCTTCTTAATCCTATAATTGCAAAACCTAGTTGCTGCACAAGGGTTCTTTGAAACCTTGCATGATAAATCAAACCCTATATCAGATATTATTGTTTAAACCCAAGCGATGGATGCAAGTTTGTGTTTTTTGTTTTGTTTAAACCCAAGCGATGGATGCAAGTTTTTGTTTTTTAAGGTGGAAATTGCCTACAGATTTGTCCCTAATATACAACCAGCTTTCTTTATCAATTTAACCCAAAAAGAAAGTCCACCTAACTCAGTTTTAATAAACTGGCTAAATTGGGTTATTATATCGAGTGCGAGGCTATCCGAATTCACCCCAGTCCTTATAGTCCAGTCATCTGCAAACCATCCATATTGGAGCCTGGACATCTTAACTTCATCTTAAAAACTTGATTTGTGTGCTAACATGTGTCTCCTCTGCTTGTATGTGTCTCCTCTACATATTTGGCACCTTCTTTGATTGTCTGGTTCGTCTGTGCAGGTGCAAAGGTTTCTTGTATTAGTAAACTGTGACCAACATTTCTATATCCTCATTGTCAGTTATTCTTCCATGTAGGTGCTTTCTTCTTATGCCACAATTGACTGATGCGGTATCTGAATTTAGGCAAGTATTCTTTGCTTAAATAGCCTTCACATCTCTGTGTTGGGCTAACATGCCTGTCTTGACTGCTGGTGCTACATCTTGCAACAACATTTTTCTGCATTTATTTGTTTTTCTATCTGCAAAGAATGGTCCATGACAAAACTTGGCAATAGATTTTCACTTTCTCTGCAAAATATAGGTCTCTTTTCTTCATGGGCACCACTTGTGGTTGAAGTTAGCACACATGGGTGCATATCTGGAGCTATCTGCAAGTTTGTGCCAGCGAAACAAAGCTTTGCGGATCTTCTCTGATGCCATGATGTTTAGTTGGCTGTTACATTTCTGGAAAAGGTGTATTATTTCATTACATCCATAATTTTCAAATATTTCTCCCATCACTGCCTGTCATGGATTCATGCCCTCCTCTTGTCAATGGTATGCTGTTTGGCATCTCTTTCTACCTCGGGTGTGAAGCATCTCTCTCTGGCCGGCATGGACTTGATTTGGGCATTGCAAGTCATCTCTGATCTTTTGTCTATAGCTTTCAAAGCTATTTTTGAATCTTTTTATATTATTCCTCAACTCTTCTTTTAGTATTCTAAAGATTTTACCTTAGAAATTCAAAAGTATACACTTTCAAAAAACTGTTGAAAAATAAATTCAAACTCGCCTACTCTCTCCTTATTTGTTGGGACTACATTTGTGGCTTTTCAATGTTCACATAGTCATAGGTTCTAGGCTGGTATCACTCTAATATCGTGTAGGTTTGTGGAATACCTACATAGATAATAAGAGAGAGAGATAGTAGGTTTGTGGAAGATCTGCATAGACAATAAGAGAGAGAGAGGGAGATGATACTTCTATTATTGTTTGAGCAATGTTCATATTGTACATCTTTATTCATGTGTGGTAGTTAGACAGTATTGAACTTAAACAAACTTTGTAACTACTAACACACAGAGAGAGAGAGAAAATACTTTTATTATTGTTATATAACGTTTATATTGTACACTCATTTGTTTGTATGTGTGGTAGTTAGACACTATCAGACTTGGAAAAACTAACTCCAAACACTAACTTGAACATTAACATTACGCCACTAACATTTCATTGTTCCTTTTTTTATATATTAATTTTTTATTGACTATTATCACTACAACAATTTTAAATTTTTATAATTTATAGATGTGAAAACTTTGTCAATTTGTTTATATGCGTAAGGTTATGCTTGCATGTATATATGTTTCTCTCAGTTAAAATCCATTTTCATTTTTTATATTTCTATGGTTGATGTTATTCTTGTGGGAGTGCTCTGCTAGGGTCAAGGTTTTGATGTGATTATGGGCTAAGTTTTCCCATGCTTCTTTATCCTTACTTCAAACGAGTGATCTATCTCTCTGATATATAGTTTGCTGCATGGATCCATAATCTTGTAGATGTGTTTTTGTTGTCAAGGGTCCTTGGGATCCTTGTTGGATTTTCACAGAGAGATATGGTGTTTCGTCTTGTGGGAGTGCTTTGATAGGGAAAATATCTTGATAGGATTATGGGTTAAGTCAACCCCATGGTCCTTGATCCTTATATCGAACGAGCATCTTGTCTCTCCTATGTATGTTTTGTTGCATGGACATGTAATCTTGCAGACACCTATTTGATATTGAGGGTCTGTGTGATCCTTGATGGATTTAAGCATCCCTTTGATAACATACCATTAGAGGAATGATAAAATCATTCCAATGGTAACATCCCTTTGATAACATACCATTAGATGTATGCTAAAATCCATGAAGGATCCCATGAATCATTGAGGGCAGAAAGGTGTCTACAAGATTGCATTTGTGTTGAAAATCGTATATAGGAGAGATGGGCCACTTGTTTGAAGTAAGGATCAAGGAGCATGGGGAAGACTTAGCCCATAATCACATGAAGACCTCTGCCCTAGAAAAGCATTCTCACAAGATGAAACACCATATTTGTCTTGAGGATGCCAAAGTCATTCTGAGAGTAGATCATTACTGAAAATGGTGTCTAAGAAATGCTTTAAAATAGAACAGCATATCGAGAATTTAAACTTGGATGTATACTAAAGATTTGTGAGAGATGAATTCCTTTATTCCAACATCAAAGAAATTATATAAACGGGTAAACTGTCGGCAGTCCACAATTTGAAACGAAGGTTTCTATGTTTATTCTTGTTTTGTCTCCTAGCTAGCATGGGTTCTGCTGCTCCAATTGTACATATAAATATGATGATTGGTGGCCCATTTAAAATCAAATTGCATCCTGAAGATGAGCCTGGATAGCAATTTACAACTATTTTTCATTTGGCTAAGTCCATACTCTTATGTCATGATCACCTAGGTCTTGCACCTGGAATTTAACCTGACGAATAGACTGATATTCCATTGCTGAAATACAACAAAGTAGAAATGTCAAAATCATCTGTTAACAGGAAAAAAAATTGCAAAGTGTTAGATGAGATACACAACTAAATTGAGAAACCATCAAATATCAATTGATGGCTTATCTCTGAGTTCAAAATTCTAGATCATTTTGAAAAGATCTTAAAATTTATCAGTCAATTGACGTCTCTCAATCATTTCACTTCAATTTCACTTGAAAAATCGGTGCATCCTTCATAACTGGAAGTAATATTGGCAATGCTAAGAACCACCTTAAAAATACCTCTCTTTGCATTAGTTCTTCGGGAAGATGAGACCATCCACATAAGCCAATCAAAATGATCATGACTTCCTTTACAATGATGGCATATAAGGCTACGGCCTTAATATTCTAAATTAGTAATCACGTATCTCTGGTAGTAAGTGTTCTACAAGGGAAGGGTTGCTGCACAAAAAATTGATTGTAAAAATTTAGATAGATCCTAAAACGTGCCTGTCTCTCACTGTAACGGTTCAGTTATGTAGAAGTTTTCCTTACTCGGACATGTAAGACATCTGTTCATGGTGTTCCAGAAAATACAGAACACACATATGACCCAAAGAAGTTGCATGATATGACTCATGAAGATCATATATACTTGAAAATTTCTCTAAAGTAAGGTCCTAAACAGAAAACACAGATCTCAGTGCCGAGGCTGGACAATATCACAACAAAAAGAAAAAACAACAATGAAATAAAAGAATACCTGTGCACATACTACTCTCCCAAATATACCTGCAAAGTTTTTTAAATATGAAAAACAAACACAGATTAAAAGAAATTCATTCCAAAACTAAATTGATCATCATGTTTATTAGAGTAGAAATACATTAATAATTAATAACCAATCCTCATAAGCAGTAGAGTGTTACTAAAATGAGCTGTTTGCTTGTTGATAAATATCGTTTGAGAAGTAGCCTACCGAGTCATGAAGCTGCCCTGCCTCCCTCTAAACCTTGATAGACATTTTTCTCAATGATTATCTACAACATATTTCTGATCTCAATCATTATAAGTCTTTCTCAAGTGTTATCACATTTCATGGCCATATTACTTGGGTGTTACAATGTCCATCTCCAGATCTGTCAACAGGCTGTTACAGGCATGTAAAATGCACTCTCTTTAATATATACCAGAAGTTTGGATGTTTGTTTATTAACCATTTAATTCTTTGTCAATGTTGTTTCCTTGTTATAGTTTATAAACATGTTGTATGAAGTTTTTTTCATGGAAAAACCTTTTTTTCAAGCTATGATATGATACTCGAATGAACTCCAAATTAAAACACAACAGTAGAGTGTTATCAATGCTGAGTTGAGAACTCCTTCAAACTTTCAAAGTATACTTCAAAACTAATGAATGATCACCAATACAAATTCATTTAAGGTTATCATTTGGTATCCAATTGATGTTGAAGTTGCTACAGGGAACATTGAAAGATATAGGTCTGTTACATTCTTACCTATTGGAAATCTGCCTAGATTATAATGCTAGTTGCTATAAGGGTTTTCTTTCATGAATAGTCCCACACCTCATATTGTTGTGAGAGACCTCTTTTTATGACTGTTTATTGTGAAAACAAGATTATTTATTGTTGTTTTTCTATATTCCAATTGAAAACTTTGTCTAAGACTGAGGGTGACATATTCATTAAGGAATTGTGCTTATATGTGTTTAAATGTGTGCCCAACAACTTTACTACAGTTGCAATGTCTTGATGTTGTTCTCTTGCCTTGTTCACCATTACTATGAAGCCCCTCTTTCTTTTACTACTAGCCCCTACATTTACGCACCTTCATAAAGGTCAATCAATACCCATATTCAACATTTTTCAATTTCATTCATACAACATTATATAATTATGCTATTTTAGGCCATCACGTTTTCCAACTTGGGTGTAAGATGTAGTAATAATTATGCTATTTTAGGCCAAACACCATTGAAAAATGCAAAGAGCTATAAAGGAAAAATCATTTTGCAGATAGTCAAGTGGACATAAGTATGAGTCTCTGACATAGATACACCGAACAAGGAAAAGGCACAAACTTGTATAGTTAGTGCACAGTAAGCAATTAGAAAAATAAAGAAAGATAGGGACTGTTGTGCGCACTATATGCCAGTTAATTAAAACTTAACATGCAGAGTGCTAAACATAAATTATCAACCCGAGGAAGTCTTTTATTTCAAAGCTATCATGCAAGATCTATGCAAGCACAATTTCTACTTGACACTGTTGATCTATTGGTATGCAATCAAAACTCTTTGTAAAGTAGATCACACCTTCTTGAAGGTAAATCAAACCTCGAACCTATTCGTAAATCAAACTGTAAATCGAACACACTTCAAACAAGATCCATTCCTATGAAACAAGATTTGATTGCATAAATCTAAAATAATTTTTATGTTGGCCAACGATCTATCAAATGAATTAACAACACAACGACTACGACAAATCTAATGAATGAACATGCAATAACAAACTTACAATTAATGAGTGAAAGCATGAACGAAATAATGAGCAAATATAAACAATAAAAAATTACAATTAACACTACCAGTATCTACTCAGGGAAGATGGCCCTTCCTCCACTGAGCAGAGCTGGATCTCCACAATGAAAGTCTACAACTCTAGAATTAAGAAACTGCCAACATGTATTATCAGAATGAAAGTATTACAATGGATCTGGATCAAATCCTACATCATAACATTGATTTCTCTCCTATCCTACCTCTGAATCTCCATGAGATTGATTACATTTTTATACATAAAATTATTTCATGGAAATGAGGAACTGAGCCTCCAACTTATGATCTGTCACAGCTGAAACACAGTCGTAACTGCTGGCCACTTTGGAATCGGTCGCAACAGCAAATCTGGAAAATACCCTCTCGAAGAACCACCTGCATATCCAAAAACGTTACTTTGTTTGGCCATTTCCTCGCAAACCAAGTAAATGAGGATGTTATGCACAAAACCCATGTCTCGAATTTTTGAGATGAATTTCCATATGCCTGAAAATTAAGACTCGAATCAAGGTGTTCTTATGTGGCATGCATTTTCGGTTAAGGCTGTAACAACTGGCTATAAGCATCTTGTACGTGACAAATCACTCCACAAACCATCATTAGTAAAATTATGAATAATATTTTTTAATTCATCAAAGATAAAGAAAAATAATCATTATTGACCACTTAAAACATCAATGGAAGTAGCATGTTGTTTTATGCGCAGCTACAACAAATGGATGAAAAATGAAATGATAAATGGGCAATAATGGTAAGAAAATGGATCAAAGATATGTCAACAAGTGATGGAAAAATGGACAATTACAGGGCCCAACATCTCCCCAAAACTGAACTTGTTGCATGTCCTCATGCAACCCAATACCTGTGTAGCATCCAACTAAAAAAACTCATTCACTTGTTCCTTCATTTTACCATTCGCACAGCTGCAGCTAGAAGAAATGGAGAGTTTAATAGAAATTGGTAGAGTCACTTAGCAAAGGATTTTGCAGAAAATTTGGTGGATTCGCAACTCTTCAGTAGAAATTTGGCGGAGTCACAACTTATTTTAGCAGAGAATTTGGCGAAGGTTTTAGCGAATATTTTGGCGGAGTTGCAGCCCAAATAGCGCTAAATTTAGCAGCAAATTTGGAAGACTCCCAGCTGATGGAACAGGAAATGGGAAACAGACTCGCAGCTGACGGAATGAGAAACGGGAAACAGAATTGAAGGTGACGAAACGGGAAACAGGAAATGGACTCGTAGCTGACGAAATGGGAAATGGACTCGTAGCTGATAGAACGGGAAATGGACTCACAGCTGATGAAAAGAGAAATGGACTTGCAGCTGACGGAACGAGAAACGACAATATTTTATGGTGTTGTAGCCTTTTGAACGAAAAACTTTTCGAAGTCAGTTTTTCCCAAACGATGAGCTGGGTTGGGCTGAATTTTTTCAAGCAAGTAACTACCATTCTAATGCATCTCCACGCCAAAAATTATACAAACCCACATCACGGATTTCTAGAAAAATGCAAATTGGTTGTAGGTGATGATGGCCATTTTCTTGAAAACCATACACTGGATTGAGCTAAAGCTTGCCACGTTTGTTCATCCTCCTGATGTTATTCATTCTCTATCCAAGTTTTGTGAAAATACACCTTACCAATTTAAATATATGCTCAAATCAAATTCTGTACTTTTTGTAGATGAACATGAAAAAATCTGTTGCAGCTAAATTTCTTGAACCGATATTTCACAAACTACAAATTGGGTTGGGATGAAATTTTTCAAACAAGTAAATACCATTATAGTGCATCTCCACACCAAAAATTAGACAAACACACATCACAGATTTCGAGAAAAATGTGAATTGGCTATAGGTGATGATGGTCATTTTCTCAAAAACCATGCACTGGATTGAGCTAAAACTTGCCACGGTTGTTCTTCATGATGTTATGCATTCCTTGTCCAAATTTCATGAGGATCCAATTCATGGTTGATGAGATATTCTCAATTCAAATTCGACATTTTATGTGAGGAACAATATGCATGAGAAATATGAATGTGAATGGAAAACCAGCAAGCATAGTAGCTCCTCCCCCAAACTGAATAATTTTTCATGTCCTCATGCAAAATAAGAGTTGCCATCTTAGCTGTAAACAACCATCTTCCCCAAACTGAGTATTTTACCTGTCCTCAAGTAAAGGAAGAGATAGTATGTTCTTCCCTTGGTACAAGATGTCTCAAAACTTCACTTCTTTGTTACACTTTGCCATGACACAAGATTTCTACTACTTCCCACTTCTATATTCATAATTTGTTGTACTTGGTGTGAAAGAAATGTTCATCCATTTGCAAAATTTTCTTAAATTCAATTTTTCATTAACTTACCTTCCATTCATGAAATCAAGTGAACTTTGGAAACTTTGTTTTCTTGTATCTGCACTACCACTACCAACATCCAATTTTTCTAGATGTGCTAGCTGGAAACACATACTTGACTTACAAAAATGACTGTAGGCTGTCTGAAAAATGATTGTATGCTATTTGAAATTGACTGTGTGAGCTCGATTTTCATTCCACATGGTTGTAGTTAAGTGCTCATAATGTATTGCAAAAATAAAATAAAATGACAAGAATAGGAAATATTCATACCAGCAAGAGATCACATTTGCAAATTTCCTTTTATGATGACCCAAGCTGCTCAAATATCATCTGACAATCAGAGAATTTGTAGACCCTCCATATATCACACGTGCCAGAAAGGATATCGGTGATCTTCACAAGCCAAACTCTACTACAGGAATTATAATTCATGGGAAATAAAAGAGTTTTAGAACTGTTTTCACATCAAATTCATGGCAAATTCTATTGCAATAAACCACAGTAAATTTCATCCATTCTCATGGTTGAATGAAGGTTGCTGGAATTTTCTTTGGTTATGCCCTTATCGTGGAGTGCTTTGTAACACTTCAAATAATGCCAAACATTTTTTAAACACTTCCATAGACTTCCTTCTAAGACTGTAGTAGCATCCTAAATATACAGTAGAGATTTTGGAACCCATGCTATCCATTCTATGTTGAAGATTCACACCATAATTTCCTATATCTGATACTCTTGGCTGCACTTTTTCTTATGACAACTTTTGGAACTTTTTGGCACAAGAAACCCCATATGCAATATGAATGAGAAGATAATTAATGGTTTTTTTTTCAAATGCCACGAGAGTTGCATACTTGCTAAAGATAGATACATTAATAAAAATCAGAACTGATACAAATGGATAAAAAATGACCTTGATTTTTAATGAGCAAGGATCAGATTTGTTTGGGCAGTGAGAATGTACGTCTAAATTCCAATCAACAAAACCCAAGCATTAAATTTCTATGAGAGCATATGTAAATCAAATCTGACTGTATATCAACCCATAGTATCAAGATACCAACTCTAACTTCTCAACAGTTGTGTGGAAGTGAGCTAATATGTGCATCAATAAATCACCAACCAATTCATAACTCATAGTGCATTTCCTTCCCTATTGTATGGGAGTATACTCTTATGAAGGAATGACTTCTACAACAGTTTCTTCTACTGTAGGTTCTTGTGTCCAGCCTATCCTTTTATTTCAATGAGTGTATCAACTGCTTTATTTCTCCTCATTATTGGTTTTTATGTGGCAGTAGCAATGATTCTTTTCTTATTGCTGGTTCTTGTGTGGCAGCAACACGACTTCTTTTCTTACTGCTGGTTCTTGTGTGACAACAATAAGGTATTCCTTTTTTATGCTTGGTCAGTTGGGTTGGTGAGATGTTGGGTTGGAATTTGAAGGGGATATGCATGAATAATGAAGTGTTAGAATTGAGTGGGAAATGATGGGAATGGATGGACATAAAATGCTATATAGAAAATGGAAATGGCTAATGCTTAGTGGTTCTTCATGACATTTCCCTAAATCTTTAATAAATAAAAAACTCATGCTATTTTACCTCAAGTGTTACCTCCATGGAAGCCTTGGTTGACATGAATGGACTGGTGAATGGATTGGTAAATGCTAGAGCTATGTAGGCCGATATGATGCTGAGACATATGTATATGAGAGATAAAATTGGATGAGACTGAATTTGATCCATGATGTTGTGCTGGTTGCATGTAAGACTAACTGTTGAGACAATTGATGAGGATAAATTCTACCATAGAAGCAGAAATCCCATTCTCTTATTCTGAAAATCAACTGCTGAAATGAAAATGGAAAGGAATTGCAAAAATACTAAACAAATGATGTTGCAAGTCATTGTTGAAACCATTAGATCACATAATCTTCAGCTGCTACAAAACTAAGGTACAATTCTTACCATGCGAATGAATGTGCTGAAGTCAAGCATGGAAAGAAATCATTGGATTACCAGCCATTAATTTATGTCGTTAACCAATGTGAAGAAACTCACCTTTGATGACAGTGAGCTCTAAAGTACCTTAGTGCATATTGAAAGGTACGAATGGATTTGCTGGAGTCGAGTCACCTGCAAGATTTGTCAATCAAGAGGCATTGATGAATCCCCATGATGAACAACAAGAAAATATGCCATTGATTTATGTAGATACCAGGGCACTGTAAAACTCTAATTTCGATCCCAAATGATGTGTCGGAGTCGATGGGACAAGACCATTGGAAGGTAGACCTTAATGAATTCCACATCATCCAATATGAGTACAAAATAAATGATTGTGAAGAATCATAGTGAAAAATAGAACCAACATGAAACTCAGAAGTGGAAAGTATATGTGAAGTCATGATGTAGTAGTGATGGGAAATAAAACGGTTATGGTGACTACATAAGCAGTGGAAAATGGGACTTCGACATGAATGGATTTTTAGGGTTTTGAAATGAGGAGGGTGAATGAATCTACCATAGGGCAATTGGCTTTTTGAGGGGTTTTTTTCGGCAACAATTGATATGACAGGTGTCTAAAAATGATTCTTGGGATGTAGCAATGGGACTTGACTTACTGAACATTGGTATGATTTTCACATCAATCTATCCATTTTTTAATGTGCTCAATCCATTTGCAAATTGATAAAAAGTCTTCAAGAGGCACTCGTGCATGCATTGACCTTCTTCTTCCAAGGACCTGCAAAAACCTAGCACTTGCCTGCAATAAAACATGAGATGATGGAAGAAGAGAGATGATTGGTCTCTCTTCACCCAACACTTACTAAAAAAATAACAAGCAATTACTTATAAAACAAATCCAAATAAAAATAAACAAAGCAAAATCCATTTTATGCCTGCATAGGAGCAATGTCCTTCTAGACTCACCAACGATGTTCTGATCATAGCTTCTTCGTTCCTTGTCCAATTTGCGTGATTACAAATCCAAATGAAATTAAATTCATAGGTATATTTCCATTAGAAAAATGTTTTTAAAATTCTATGTAATGATGTTCCAAATCACTCAGTAACAGCCTGCATGACAAGGTGTTTTTTCGAATTCTTGACTAGACCAACAGTCACGGTTTTAGGCTTAACTTTTTCGTTTGATAACGGATTGATGTGATTCCAATTGGATATGAAATTATATTCATATAGGTATCTACATTAGAAACATGTTTCGAATAAAATAAGAATTGATGGGTCAAATAAGCCAATAAACGGTCTAGAAAATAGAGTTTTAGGAATGGAGATTTGTGATAGGTAGTCGGTATTTTGGTCATAAAATTTGCATACGATATCGGAATGGAGTGATTCAAATTGATTTATAAATTATATTCATAGGGGAAAATATAAATAAAATATTTTTGCAAGATATGTCCAATAATCCATCCAAAAATTGACTGTCCCAGCTCTGTTCCTAAGCTATTAGCTTGACACCCTGTTAGTATTTTGGCCATAAAATTTTCGTTTAACACCCAATCATAAAAATTCAAATTCTTTTGGAAACTAGATTCAAAGGAATACTTGGTATGTAAACATGTTTTAAAAATAATTTCATTTGGTCTCCCAAAAATGGACTGTCCTGACCGTGTTCCAGTAAACTTTTTGAGCCAAAATGTCACCAAAAATTTAATAAAATAAATTTGACCCCCAAAAGTGATTGAAATAGGTGTGAATGTTTTTAATGATGTAAATTTAAATATAACACACATCCATACAAAAAATTTCAAGCATTGAGCACCTAGATTGAATTACACGGTTTGTTGCAGCCGCAGCTGCAACTCTGAAAAAATAACATAATGTTGAAATAAAGCATGTGCATTTTTATGAAAAATAAAAACTAAATACATATCATGATGTGCAACACACACATATCTCAAAATCATAAATTTTTACCTGTAGCACAGTCACAGTTGGGTGTTGCAGCTCACTGTCACAACTAGTGTTGTAGCTCACTGTCGCAGCTGAGATTAATCACAGCTGAAAGTAATCAGTCAAAGCTGGGTGTTGCATCTCATTGTCACAACTGGGTGTTGCAACTAACAATTTCATGCCAAATTTCAAGGTTGAAGGGTTCCATAATCATTGACTCATTTTCCTGTGGATCCTTCATTCGCCTTCCCTAATTACTGTAATTTTGTTTTCATGATATTTTTATTTTTATTTCTAACAAATAGAGACAAATTGAAATTGGGAAATTGATGACAAAAAAATGACTTAGGCATTTTGTTCAAATAGTCAACAATTCCAAAGCATTCATGAAAACATCTCATACCCATTCCTTATCTTTCTACTTTCTGATCTTCTAGATCGCAATAAGGCACAAGAAGAGAGCATACTTATTCAAAAATAAAAAACTTAAAAGAACAAAAGCATGCTTTTATTATGTTACTCTACCATATCCTATTCTACTTGGAAAAAAAAATTTGTTCAAGTGTATGCATATTTCCAATGGATCCATTTTCAAAGAAGTGACTCAAGTATGCTCATACTCTCAACAGAAAAATATAACTTTATGAATGCTAGGATATGAGAGATCAACTTCCCTTGAAATGATGGTGCCAAGAATTGGTGAAGCATGGAATGATGCTGCAGACTGATGACAGATTGAAACCAAACTTCAATATAGTCTTTGTTCCCTTGATTGCTCATGGATGTTACACCATGAATATTCTTATTAAACTGATATTCCTCAATGCATAAGAGTTTCAGATCTAATGATGTGAATGATGCTTTTGATTCCAATGGCTGTTCTCCATCAAATATTATGTGTGTATTGTTGATATTGTCTGCTTGCTTATGAGGATTAGAAGAAACTCCATCTGCAAATCTTGGATCTAAAACATGTTCAGGCCTCATATGGACTTGCTGCAACAACGCACAGCCTTTTTGCAGCGGTGTAGGTGAGGTAGAACAAGAGGGAAATGTAGGAACATTTTGCAGTTCAGCACTGTAAGCATATTGTACTGCTTTATTATGGTTAGGGTGGAGGGTGGATTGGACAAGAAATTGTGTTGGATACCAAGGAGTTTGATGAGAAAATAGATTTGGTTGATGTATATGATTGATTTGTGAGGTTGATATTGAAGGACCAACTTGTGTTGCAGCATGAGGGAGAGTGGCCATATGATCATAAGATAGGTCATTCCAACCTTGTGGTTAAGGTAGGTAAAAGTTAAATTGAGGCTGCAACAGTTGCCATGGTGGAAGAGTATTCAATGATTGAGTATGAAAGTAAGGAAATGGAGGGATAGAATTTTGAACCATCAATGTAGGCCATGGTTGACATGACTGTTGCAACGAGTTGGCTGCAACTCCTAGATCTCTATGATATGTTTCTTTCATCTTTGGTAAGGAGGGACAATGATCTGTGGAATGATTCAAGTCACATATACCACAAATTTCAAGACTATCCAAAGGGAAATCCCTTTCTTCTCTTATTTCCTCCTACTTTTCCTTATCCTGCAAAACACCCGATTGTGAATCAACTTTAGAAATTTCAAATAAATTGCTAATTTCAGCTCGTAAAACTCTTATTTTTGCAGCAGATTTCAAAAATAAAGATAAAAGTTCCTTAGAATTCTTACAAGTCTTGAAGTTTCCTCTTGAATACCTTCTACATAACTCACAAATATCATCATATGCTAACTGAAATACATTACCTCTTCCCATCAGATTTAATACTTCTAAATATTCAGCTTGGATTCCCTTGAGCAGAAGTGTTTTTAATATTTTCTTCCCCAATTTCCTCTGTTTGGATCTTTGGAGATTATATTGAAATCGTTCTATGTATTCATCTAGACTCTCTTCTTCTCCTTGTGTCATTTCAAATATGTCTTCATTGACCCTGCAATAATCTTGATACCTTTTCAAGAATACATGTTTCATGTCTTCCCAAGTTTGTATACAATTCCCATCGAGGCTCATGAACCATAAGAGGGCTGTTCCTTTTAGATTAAGGGGAAACACATTCAACTTTTGATCATTAGCACAATAACCATATCCTCTACAAAGTACTTCAAATTGAAATAAAAATACATCAGGGTCTTCATTTTCCAAACCGTGAAAATTTGGTAGAACATGTGGGGGAATTCTTTTCGTTGGTGCCACTCCTCTTAAATCTCTGATGGGAAATTCGAAGGTAACAACTTCTGCATCTTTCTTACCTGCCATCTCTTCATTAGATTCTTTATGTGATATCTTGAGGCTTCTCCTGCGAATGTTCCTGTCAACTTGTTAGTAGAATGGGTGGTGCTTACAACACCACTAAAGGGAATGATAAGATTTATGCTCCAAAGATTGAAAATGAAATAAAACTGAATGTAAAGACAGAAAATACACACTCAAAATAAATTGAATAAACTGAAATGTAATAATGCAACCTACATGCCCTACTTTAACAATGCATCTACAAAACAATGTGAGATGTACTTTTGCACAATTAATAACTTCCTCGCCAACAGCGCCAAAATGTTGTGCCCACTATATGCCAGTTAATTAAAACTTAACATGCAGAGTGCTAAACATAAATTATCAACCCGAGGAAGTATTTTATTTCAAAGCTATCGTGCAAGATCTATGCAAGCACAATTTCTACCTGACACTGTTGATCTATTGGTATGCAATCAAAACTCTTTGTAAAGTAGATCACACCTTCTTGAAGGTAAATCAAACCTCGAACCTATTCGTAAATCAAACTATAAATCGAACACACTTCAAACAAGATTTGATTGCATAAATAAAAAATAAGTGTTATGTTGGCCAACGATCTATCAAATGAATTAAAAACACAATGACTATGACAAATCTAATGAATGAAAGCATGCAATAACAAACTTACAATTAATGAGTGAAAGCATGAACGAAATAATGAGCAAATATAAACAATAACAAACTTACAATTAACACTATTAGCATCTGCTCAGAGAAGAGGGCCCTTCCTCCATTGAGCAGAGCTGGATCTCCACAATGAAAGTCTACAACTCCAGAATTAAGAAAATGTCAGCATGTATTATCAGAATGAAAGTATTACAATGGATCTGGATCAAATCCTACATCATAACATTGATTTCTCTCATATCCTACCTCTGAATATCCATGAGATTGATTGCATATTTATACATAAAATTATTTCATGTAAATGAGGAACTAAACCCCCAACTTATGATCTGTCATAGCTGTAACTGCTGGCCACTTTGGAACCGGCCGCAACAACAAATCTGGAAAATACCCTCTCGAAGAACCACCTGCATATCCCAAACCATCACTTTGTTTGGCCATTCACTCAAAATTAAGGTAAATGAGGATGTTACACACAAAACCCATGTCTCGGATTTTTGAGATTCATTTCCATATGCCTGCAAATCAAGACGCGAATCAAGGTGTTCTTATGTGGCATGCATTTTTGGTTAAGGCTGTAATAGCTGGCTATGAGCATCCTGTACGTGACAAATCACTCTACAAACCATCATTAGTAAAATTATGCATAATATTCTTTAATTCATCAAAGATAAAGGAAAATAATCATTATTAACCACTTAAAACATCAATGGAAGTAGCATGTTGTTTTACGCGTAGCTACAAGAAATGGATGGAAAATGGAATGATAAATGGGCAATAATGGTAAGAAAATGGATGAAAGATATGTCGATAAGTGATGGAAAAATGGACAATTCCAGGGTCCAATAGGTACCACAAGAGGTAGGATCTAGACAATCCAGAACAATCCGAAGTTTTGAGGTTTGGGTTGACAAAAGACTACACAATATTGAGTATCAAACAATTTTTTGACTAGAATATTGCCTTTACTACATTGGCAACTATGAAACCAGATTCGTCCAAAAGGGCCTACGTGTCCCGTGTCTGTGTGTCAGACATGGACACGTTGACAAAGCGTGTCTAACACGTCTTTGCAGAGTGTCCTATTTTCAGACACACGTGTCCGAGGACTGTCAATGCGTGTCCGAAAAACATGACACGTTTTCCGCTAAAAAAACGCCTAGAATTGCTTTAAATAAAAAATTTCACTTTCTTTTTATCATTTGCAAGTGTGGAGAGGGTTCTAAAGTGTGTTTGGTCTGTAGGTGAAGAAGATTTGAAGGATTTAAATGTGTAATTACTAATGTTAAATGTGCAGTGATTTTGATTTCTAATGAATATTTGTAAAAAATTTGGATCTATATGTCTATATTTTTAATATATATATATAGCATGTCCTACATGTCTTGATTCTTGGGGTCACCGTGCCCGTGTCGGACACTCGAATCCCCGTGTCCTTCATGTCTCGTTTCTCCATGTCTAGTGACTTAGATTGACAACTAGACAACAACCAACATGAACCCAATGTAGGAGATTACAAGTATATAATGTAAAGGCTTCATAATGTCTTAAGGATATAGTTGAGATCTTCAATACTTTCAAAATATACCACATTACAGAGAATTAAACCAATGAGTTGATGCTATATCCAAAGAGGTATTACTTATCCACTTTGGGGTACTTCTCACTGTAAATTTCAATGAGGGCATGCCAGAGGTTTCTAGATCTGACCTTTGTAGTTTTATTTCAAAATTTTCCAGTTGTGTTTTTTTATCTTATAGTTTTAGTTTTTTAAAAGATCTTAAAGAAAGACTATATTTGTTTTCCTAAAAGGGACATTATGTTTAGTGGATAGTTTAAGATTTGGTTTGCAAATCAAAGTAAGATTTATGTTTTGTATTTTGGGCTACGGCACCCACAGAAAACATTTTTGGTTTACAAAGCAAAGTAAGATTTATATTTTGTATTTTGTGCTAAAACACCCATAGAAAGCATTTTTGTGCTTTATATAGTAATAAAATGTGATAGTTTTCCCTAGAAAAGAAGGATTCATAATGTAGTGGTATATTTTGGGTATTACCAAATAGATACTTTATGTTGCATTTTGTAGCCTTTAACCTTGTATTAACTTGTTTGCACTAAAATAATATAAAGTCTTGTACAAATGTTATTGCTGATGACTAGAATGAATGGAGTAGTGGCCTCATGATGATATTTGTTGATGATATCTATTTCATTGCAATGTAGTCTTCTATCTTTTCTTCAATGGATTTATTGCAAGTGAATAGTTTTGTAGATGATGTGTTAGGAATCATGAGGTCTATATGCATGAATGTTCATGTATGTGGTAGGCCCCCCTATAGCATGTTTCCTATATCTACCACTTGACGCAACATGAATATATGAATAACCAAATAGTGTTATTTTTTCTACCACTTCACTAGGCATTATTATTTTTATTTTCACACTTAGGTGATTTTACAGATAATTACTACAGTTTCTTTTGCTCACCACACAACTTGAAACAAGGACATTAAAATTTAATTCAAACTCTCTGATACATTTCCTACAGTTACCTTGAAGGGAAAAATTAACAACACTAGAGATTAGAATTTGTTATTTTTTGAAAGTCTCCATTACCAGCTTTCTAATGAGACATATCGAAACTTAGGAAGACCCACATTCCTAATAAGACCTTCACATTCTTATATTAAATCTCAACTTGATGGTTTTTTCACTTCTTTTAGGTTTTTGCTTCATCTATTATGATGATTGTTGGTGGTTTTTTACTGAACCTCTTCCTCCCCACCTATTGGCCATTGTTCCATTCAACTTCTTTGGCTCAGTCTTCATTCGAATTGTTACCACCAACATTACTCCAAGTCCATCAAGGACCTTGCATCTAGCTAAGAAATGGTTTTTCTCCATCATTTGAACTGGATTATTGTTGTAGTCATATTGGACTCACGAATAATTTCACAATTTCCTTTGAATTGAATTCCATTTGTTAGCACATGAAGAATGCATGATAATTCCATTTTGCTGCTGATAAAGTAGACTGTGTTCATTTCTTTGGGCTGCTCTTGGACTGTTCACTTAGGCATATTTCCTCTAGGGTTGATAAACCTTATTTTTGAATGTGCATAACCTCCCCTAATAGGCCATTACTACGGTATGGTCTATTCTAGCTGGGATGTGAATGTGTTGTCTCTATTCTATAGATAGTGGTTGATTTTGAAGCTGTAGTAGGTACAGGTTTTGTAGATGGTAGGTATAATGGAGTTATATGTACTTCTTGGTAGATTTAATAAATATTCCCTAAGTTTATCTTTAGTTTGTAGCACTATTTGGTTTGTAGGAATATTCCTTTAGTAACCATTCATGAGTTCTTCTCTTACCATCCCATTGCTGAACAAAATTACCTCATCAATGAATAACAAAATTTATGTAGCAACACACACATCCCCAATTGGATTCTACAACTATTTCTTAAACACATCCCTTATTCTTTGTCCATATCAATTTTAGGTTATTAGGTATGCATCAATGCATTATGTTGTTCTCTAAGACTCTTTTGCGGACCACTTTAATAGATTGTGTAACTGTTTATGATATTTTGTTTCCTAAGGTCGATATATTTTTGTGCTTATTAGTGTGTTTGAAAAATTAAATTGGATTTTAAGCTTGAATGTCTTTGGATCTTATTGTCTTTTATTAGAATTATAAATGATCAAATCTATGTGTTAATATTGCTCCTCTTCCTGATTCTTAAAGGGTGCTATCTCAATGGAAGAGCGCCTGTTTTACAAGTAGGAGGTTGGTGGTTTGATTCCTCCATGCCCTAATGATATTGGAATGTATTTATAAAGGTAAAAAATGTAGTAGTGCAAGATCGACGCAATATTAGATGCAACACTAAATGCAAAACAAGATGTAAAAGTGGATGTCACACCAAACACAAAAGTGGATGCAAAAGTCAGATGCAAATATAGACACAAAATTGGATGTCACACAACGCAAAATTTGATGCAAAAAGAGACTCAACACTAGACACAATTAATGACTCAAAACTAGATGCAATACTAGGTCCAAAACTAAACGCAATAGTAGATGCAAAAGTGGACTCTTAACTAGACGTAAAATTGGACATTAAATTGAGCACAAAATATGGTGTATCGATGGACATAAAACTAGGTGTAATACCAGGTGCAAAAATGGAAGGAACACTTGGCGCAAACAAAAACTTAAAATGAGACACAATATTGGATGCAAGATGGGACAAAACATTGGATGTAAAACTAGATGTAATATTGAATGCAAGATGGGATGCAACATTGGCACAAAACTAGAATCAATATTAGATACAAACAAGGCTGCAAAACTAGGCACAACACTAGGCGCAACACTCGGTGCAACATTGGACTCAAACATAGATGCAAAAAAAGACATCAACTAGGATGCAACACTAGGTGCAAACCTAGATGCAAAATAAGACATAAAACGAGATGAAACATTAGGCACAAACATGGATACAAAAAAATACGTAAACCAAGATACAAAATTAGATGCAAATGGGGATGCAACATTATAAGTAAATTGGATGCAAAACTAGACGCAACATTGGGCTGAAAATTGGATGCAATCCTAGATGCAATGTTAGATGCAAATTTGGACACATAATTTTATGCAAAACATGGTGCAAAATTGGGTGCAATACTCTATGAAAAACTAGGAGCAAAATAAGACACAAAATTGGATGCAAAACTGAGCTTTAAATTGGGTGCAAATAAGGATGTAACAAATGATGCAAAAAAAGATGCAATAGAAGTTGCAAAATTGGGTGGAAATAAAGGCGTAACAAAAGATGCAAAAAAATGGACGCAAAAATCGATGTTAAAAAGGACGAAAAAAAAGATGCAATAGATGACATTTTATGAAAATGTACAATAGCGCTAGGTTTAGCGCCAAATTGTTCACCACAATTGGGAAAAAATTACACTAAAATCCGGCGCTAAATTTGACGCTAAATCCATTTTTTGTTGTAGCGTTTTCCTAGTAGTGTCTTACAGGAGTAAATTTTGTCTCAACTTGTCTATTTTCCTTCTTTTTATCTCTTTTTCTTCCTGTACGTGGGTTTTTCTTTCACAGTCACGTGCACATGCAGGTCTTCCGTAAATAGTCGCATATATATGTGGATTTACTGAGAAAAATCACGTATACCTTGATTTTTGGTCTTTTGGGGAAGATTAAGTGTTGCTGGGTGAGTTTGGATGATTGTTGAGTCTTCTTGGATGCTTCTGGAGTCTGTATACATCCTTGTTTCTGACCAGAGACACCTTGTTAGTTTAAATATTTGAAAATGTTCTTGTGATTTTATTTTCTATTTTTTGTTTTGGGATTAGTGCATTAGGTCTCTTTTACCTTGGTGCTTTGCTTGATGGTTGTCTGTTAGTGCTTGTAGAGTCTGAGAGTTGTAGAGTTATACTTTTTCTTTTTTATCTCATTTAATTCGAAACTACAAAAACATTTGCTTTTTTCATCATTATGCATTGTTTGCATTTTACATTAGCATGGTACTTGCATTAGGTTTGCTTGGAGAATATTATTCAGATTTTCATATAGGAATGATTGCATATTCATTTGAAGGAAAATTTTTCACTTCATGTAGTAGCATACCCTGTTCTTCATTTGACACGGTGCATTTGCATTGATTGTTAGGTGTGCATTTTACTTCTTGTTGCGTCATAACATTATTAGTTGCATGACCATTTTCCCTTTGAGTAATAAGCCAGTTAAAATCAATGCATAATAAAATGAATTACACTCTTTTCTTTTATAGGGTGCACCAACAAGACTAGGTTTTAGGGTCTTGGAATAGTTCATTGTGAGTAAATTCTCCGAGACCACTAAACGAAACATTTAGGTGCCTATCTAGGAAAGAGTGTGAAATCCTTTATATAATTAGTGTTCTGAGGATCCTCCTCTTACAAGGGAGTTAAGCACGAGGAAGTGTGAGCAGTTATGATTGGGAAGACCCCTGGTTGTAATTGAGTAGCATCGGAGATATTTCCAGGATTGTATTCATATCTGGGGGCTCTTTCGAGAGTTTCGGGCTTTTCTACCTTGCCCACACGGTCAATCCTGCCTACGACTACCCACCTGAGAATTTATTATATTGAGGTGACTTTAGTTTCCTTACCTAGGTTATTGAGGGGGTACTTCATAGAGGTTATTCTGCAGGAGTCCTGGCCAGGTAGGGCTTGGAAAGCATAGTTGCTATATGTGTTCAAGCCGAGGGACACTATAATTGTTTATGAACCTTCGCTTATTGTGTATGGGAGTCTCAAGCCTCTCCTAGGTGAGACATACCTACTTCATTCAGGATCTCACATATCCTACCCTTGTTTGCTTGCGATTTGGATTTACATTTTATAGGTGGATGCTCTGTGCATGCTAGTTTTCCTAGGGTTTGCATAATTAGATTGAGTCTTTTATTTTTTTAGTCATTGTGGATTCGGGTGCGGCACCCCGCCGTTCTCGCCATTTAGCAAGACTTCCACCTTCCACGTCTGCTCCTCCTTTGATAGAGGAAACTAGACAGTCCGGGTAGACTACTTCTCACTTTGATTCACACACCATGGGAGATCACAAGGATGAGATTCCAGAGATGTCCTCTCCACCTCATGAGGTAGGGGAGGAATATCCTACTAGCATATATATGATCCATCACATGAACAACCTTCATGATCTGGTTATGATCCCTCATTCACAAGTCGTTGGTATTGGCTTCTAGGTGAAGAGACTCATTATGAACCCACAAGCACTAGTCATGTTCGTTATGGCATGCCTGATATCACAACACCCGATTCGACACATCATGTTGAGTTGAAAATTGATCTTAGCACTACGCTTGGGGGCACTCCTATTCCTTTCCATGTGGAGAGATTTGGGAGAACTAGTCACATTACACCTTCCATCCCTACGGTGGAAGCGTCCTCGCATGTCCATCCTATACCTAGTGTTAGTAATACTCTGTGGATACCAGAACTGAGACAAGTGAATATTGGGAACACCACTTACATTTCTTCACATGTCCCTTCATCCTCGAACCCTACTCCTTCGAATTCGTTTTTGACGACCCTTCCTCCCCTTAATTCTTGTGGTCCTTCGGGCGGAAATATTGCTACTAGTCATGTTCATGCTGCAACTACTTGCACGGTACTATTTCAAAGTCAAGCACCTCCTATTTTGTTGAGAGGTCATATCCCTGTTTCTGGATTGTCTCATGTTCCATCTCATGGAGCTCCTCATATCCCTAACTACGGACCTTCTCATGGGACATCCCATGGAACACCTTATGGAGATTCTCATGGACAGTATTATGGACTACAGTATGGACAGAACAACCAACCCTATGGGTACATGTATCAAAAACCCGCTTACTCTTCCAATTATGGCTTTGTCGCACTGCATAATCAAGGTACCCCACATCACAATGCTTCCATGCAGCCCTATACGGGTCAAATGGGAGGAGTTTATTATGACCAAGGCCATGGTATTTATATAAATCAACCTTACATGAACCAGAACTATCAGGGAGAGTGGCATAGACCGGCTCAACTTAGGTTCCCCTTCCCTGCGACATTAAACTTACCTGACTTGTCGAGACTGATGAATGATCTGGTATCTCATGACCCGGCCTGGATGGTTGTCCCTAACAAGCTTCCTCCAGACATTCCCAAGTTCTAGGGCAAGACTGGAGAAGATCATAGTGGGCATGTCACCACTTTTCACCTTTGGTTCTCTTCCAATTCCTTACACGACGATTCAATCCATTTGAGGCTATTTCAACGCACCCTCACGGGGCCTACGATGAAATGGTATATAGAGTTACTAAGGGGGGCATACACTTTATTTGATGACCTTGCCATGACTTTTCTCAACCAATTTTAGCTACCCATACGTTACGATGTTGGTACCGAACTCTTGTCGACCTTCCAGCAAGATAAAGCCACACACATTTTGTATCACATTCAAGAGTGGTTTAGACAGAAGTGGTTGATTAAAGCCTTTATACCATCAGAATTTCTCCTTGAATGGTTCCTCAAATCTTTGTTACCTTACATTGTGAAGGATGTTTCTATATTAGGAGTTCAAAATGAGGAACAAGCAATCTTTAGGGCACAAGAGTTGGATTTGATCTACACTCAATCCAGACTTTTGTATGAGATTATACCTAACACTCTGCAATCTAGTTTCAATCCCAAGATCAATCCTGGACCACATGTTGATGGCAGTGTGGGCTCTACAAGTACCAAACCTATGGATTCCATCGTGAAACAAGTGAGCCAATTGTCTATTAACCAATCCTCTTCAGGACAAGCCACGGCTTCATCTCAACCTACCCAATCGAAGAGTGTAATTTCCATGTAATCATCGGACCCAAAGGGAAACTGGCAACCTGGAAGGAATAAGAAAAAAGAGAAAAATAACCGTAAGGGTGGGAATAAGAACGAAAATGCTAATAATAATTACAAAAATGCTTGTAATGCTGGGGGGACAAGAATACTAAATGTAAGGTGAAGTTTCCTTATAAGTTGTGTAAGTACAACCACCTCACTTACTTATGCCCTCGTATGGAATATGCCTCAAGTTTAATAGCACAGGCCTCAACTATGTTAACAAATCCTTTACCCAACAATCAAAATATGAACTCGAGGACCATTGATCCTAATTGTGCATCGGGTGGAAATCAAAATCCGCCAGAAGCCGATAGTGGTCATGGATGCATCAATAGGATGAGTGCTACTGAGGTTGTGACTTGTATGAAAGATTATGGTTCATCATAACCGAAACTTGGGAAAGAACCCTCTCCACTTGAGAACCCTTTGCGTATTGAAAAACCTACGGATAAACCTGAAGCTCCGCCTCGCATTCCTAAGGGAGCCCTAAAGCATTCAGGGCACAATACTTATGCCCAAGCCACCCAACACTATTCAGTTGTCGAGGATTTGGGCCAGACTCCTTGTGTGATGTCCACGCTTGAAGTGCTTCAGACTTGTACTCCGCAGAGGATGGCTTTGTTGTCCCCTCTTGGGGTTAGTGATGATAGCTCTTCTTCCATTATCAAATTTCAAACCATGGGAGTATACCCTCACTTGCATTACTACGTGTCTCTTTTGATTCATGTAGAGTGTCTTAATAAGACCGTCAAATGCACTATCATTGATGAAGGAATTGATGCTTCTGTGATGTCTTTGTCATGTTGGAAGGGCTTAGGTTCTCCCGAGTTGTCTCAATCCGATACCATGTTGACAAATTTTGATCGTAGATCATTTCGTCCGCACAAAATTATTCCTTCTCTAAAAGTCCAATTGGGAGGGAAGACCGTTGCGATCGAGGTCAAGGTGGTTGATGCGCCCCTTGACTACAATCTTTTACTGCATCGGAATTGGATGTATAGTATGTAAGTTGTAGCTTCCTCCCTCGTTTGAGTGATATGCTTTCCGTTTAATGGAAAGATTGTTACAATTGATCAGACATCATTCCAAAATCTGTGTGTCAATGCATCATTGGGGGCTTCTATCCCAATTATCGATCACTCTCAGCCGACAACTAGGAGTGTGGGCGTGGGTATGTATCCTTCTCTTATGGGAACCTTTAGTTGTCCCATGCCCATGGTTATGCTTGGGTCTTGTTTCGGTGGGGCTTCGTCCTCGATGAATTCAGTGACTTTTCGCACCACCCATATGGAGGACCCTTGGATCCTTCCTTCACCAAGTTCTTCGGTCGAACCTATTGAAACAGACATGCCGTTGCCTGCAACAATGATAGCATATCAAGCGAATGTTGATCAGGTTGCAGAGCCTAGTCCTTCCTCTTTGTGGATGGAGGAGGAGGACCCATATGTGCTGCCTGCATGGGTAGTTGAGTCATCTCACACACATGATTTCCTTGATGATGTTTTTCCATCGGACGAAGCCATTATTGAGACCATGTCTAGGGTTGAGCCACCTTGGGAAGAGTTGCATCATCGATCATATTTTCTTCCTGAGCTCGACCGTATGGAGCGTGATGACTTTAGGGAGATTCTTAGTGAGAATATTGGTATGCCCGTGGTTCCATTTAACTCTTCTGGTTAGATGGCTGATGGGAACATGGAAAATTTATGACCAACTATTCCTATCAATATTTCTCACTATCCTGGCAAGGTTGAGAATGTCTACATTGGGGCTGAGTGTTCCCCTGATGAGATTAAGAAGTATACTGTGATGTTTAAAGAGTTTTGTGACATCTTTGCATGCTCGTATGATGAGATTCTAGGTATCGACCCTCGTATTATCGAACATGAGATCAAAGCCTATCCGAATGCGAAGCTGGTTCGACAACATTTGTGTGCAGTGAATCCTAGAAAAGAACATGCCATTAAGGCAGAGATATAAAAACTTTTGAAAGCTGGTTTTATCTATCCTGTTCCCTTGACGAAGTGGGTTTCAAATCCCATTTTGGTGGATAAGAAGCAGGGAGCGATCCGTATATGCAATGATTTCCATGACTTAAATCACGCATGTCCTAAGGATAATTTCCCCATGTCATTTATTGATCATATTTTGGATGAGTGTGCCGAGAGTGAGGTATTTTCCTTTATGGATGTTTTTTCCGGATATAATCAAATTCAGATTAAGCCTGAGGATCAACATAAGACCGCATTTATTTGTCCTTAGGGTACTTTTTCATATCAGAAGATGACTTTCGGCCTTAAAAATGCCGGAGCTACATTTCAGCAGGCTATGAACTTAATTTTTTACGATCTCAAAATGATTATCGAAGTGCATTTGGATGATCTCGCTGCTCACTCTCGTCTGAGGGTGCATCATCCATATCATTTGAGATTAGTATTCGAAAGATGTTGTCATTACTAGGTTCATTTAAATCCTCATAAGTGCATCTTTTGTGTGACTGTTGGTCGCTTGCTAGGATTCACCATGTCCAAGGAGGGTATAAGAGTCGATCCCTTAAAGGTTGAGGCAATACTTCAATTGTCTCCCCCACGTAATATTAGACATCTTCGGTGTTTGCAAGGCATGGAAAACTTCTTGTAGAGATTTGTGGTTAATTTTTCCAATTTGACTAAAGGATTTATGCGTCTTTTGAAGAAGGACACTCCTTTTTACTGGGATGAGTGAGCCTAGGAGTCCTTTGATGCTCTTAAGCGAGCCTTAGCAACGGCCCTCGTGCTTAGTCCACTCGACTATAGCTGTGATTTCTTGATTTATGTGGCCACGTCCATGGAGACAATTGGTATGGTTTTGGTTCAAGAGGATGAGGAGCTCCATGAGCATGTCATATATTATTTGAGCCAAAACCTTATAGATGTAGAACTATGTTATTCCCATGTGGAGAAGCTTTCCTTAGCCACTGTTCATGCAGTCCAACGTTTGAGGCATTACATTCTTCTCTGCCAAACTTTGGTCGTAGCTCATATCAATCCATTTCAATTCGTCCTTACTAGAAGGATGATTGGGGCAAAATTAAATAAATGGATTGTCATTTTGCAAGAGTTTGATCTCGAGTTTGTTTTGACAAAATCAAAGAAATATTTGATCTTTGCGGAGCTCATATCCAATTTTCCAAGTTTGGAGGAGGAGGAAGTTTATGGGGATACATTTGTCAATGAGCATAATTTTCTTATCTCAACCTTGAACTCATGGTACGGGGATATCATTGTATATTTGCATACATTGAAGGTCCCTACTCACCTTTCACGGGATGAGCGACGATGATTATGTCATGTATCTAAGAACTACCTTATAGTGGATAACACTTTGTATCGCCATGGGGTGGATTCCATTCTGCGTCGTTGTTTAACTGATGATGAGGCTAAGGTTGTGCTAAATGATTACCACAAAAGGGTGTGTGGTGGTCATTTACCTAGGCTTTCTACAGCCCAAAAAATCTTGAGAGTAGGATATTTTTTGCCATCCATCTTCAAAGATTGCGTTAATGCATTAAAGAAGTGCCACCCTTTCCAATTGTTTGCACGCAATATGTGCTCGCATCTAGCCCCATTACATCCTATTGTCACTATCGATCCCTTCACCAAGTGGGGACTTGACTTTATGGATGGCAACCCAACTTTGGCTGGGGGGAATCATCACATTATAGTGGCTGTCGATTATTTCATGAAATGGGCAGAGGCTATGCCCACAATTAAATCGATGGTGAGATAGCTGCGCATTTCGTGTTCAACCAGATTATCAGCCAGTTTGGTATTCTGAAAGAGCTTGTCACTGACCATGTTAGGAACTTTCAGAATAAGATGATGGAAGAGTTGGATTCCAAGTTAGGGTATAATAAAGAACATTCATCTTCTTATTACCCTTAGTCAAATGGACAAGTTGAAGCAGTGAATAAATCACTTAAGTCTATTCTCCAGTGAACCATCACACAAAGCAAGACCAATTGGCATATTATGTTGTATCTTGCTTTGTGGGCCTATAGAACCGTAGTTAATAGTGCCACCAATTTCTCTCCATATCAGCTTGTGGATGGGGTGGAGTCAGTTTTACCAGTTGAATGTGAAATCCCTTCTTTAAAGCTAGCTGTAGAGCTTTTACTTGACACATTCACATTGGAAGAACATTTGGTCCACTTAGAGCAGCTTGATGAGCAGCGTCGATATGCCTTAGTGGCTCTAGAGGTTGACAAGCATCATGTCAAGGTCAAGTATGATAAGTCTATCCGTCCAAGGAGGTATAATGTAGGTGACTTGGTCCTTTTGTGGGATCAAGCTAAAGAACCCTTGGGGGTAGGGAAATTTAATTCCATGTGGCATGGTCCTTACGTTGTTAAACAGGTCTTAGAGAAAGGCCCTTATGAGCTGATTGATTATGAAGGGATAGCCTTGGTGGATCCTAGAAATGGGCTCTATCTCAAAAAAAAATATGCATGATCTTCAGCCACGGCTGATTGTTGTATATTATTGTAAAGTTTTTGATTTGCATAGTTAGGTTTTCTTATGGTGATCGGGTTTGTTGAATAACTTTCGTTTCTTATGATAGATGTCAATGGAGTCTTCCGTTTACATAGGATTCACCGATGGTGCTAGCTGCCAAACTCAAAACTCAGCTTCGACTACTTGGGTGATTTATATTCCTACGGGTCAAGTATTGTCTTCAGGAGGTGTATGTTTATGGCCTTCTTTGAACAATGTTGTTGAATATTGTGCCATTATTGAGTTATTGTGTGATTCCATTTCACATGGTGTTCTCTCTCTTGAGGTACATATTGATTCATAGTTAGTGGTTTCACAGCTTAATGGTTTGTATCGTATTAGGGATCCAACATTATTACGAAGATTCTTAAGTGTGAGATTGCTAGAACGACAATTTGAGAATATAACATACATTCATGTTCCAAGAGTTTTTAATCAAGTTGCTAACTCATATGCTAACTATGTGTTAGATTGGCATTTGTTTCATAGACCATAAGCATGTCACAAACATACATGTAAATATAAATAAAATTGATCATCATAAAAGATTTTCATTAATATCCAAAAAGTGATGTCATAATACATAAGTGTCATATACAAAATTGGGGCTTTCGAGCCACCAAAATATAATACACGGTCATACAAAAATGAATACACTCAGGTCTCTAAGCCTAAGGAGGAGGGGGGTTCTGATCATGATATATCACTACAGCTCTAGCTAGCCATCAAAAGAGTCGAACCCATGCTCGTGGTACACCAACCACCTGATGTTGCATGGCCTCTGGAAAGTCCTTGACTTGCGCCATGGGTACCCTGTGTGTCAAGTGTACGAAGTTTGTGTGAATGCTTTGGAGCATCTTCTCCACATCCACACCCATGATATCATCTCCTCTTCCCCTACATTGATGACGAGGGAAGCCTTCTGGCTGTCATGGTCCTACATCTGCATACACATGACATATTGTCACTATGTGTCATCACACCAAAAAAATGTCTTTTGACTCAATATATAAGAAAAAACAAAAAAGAAATTAAATAATTCAAAAAATTAAAAAGTGGGTTCGGTATTCGTTACCTATGTTGCCATAACCTACTCCTGGTGGCAGTGTCATATTCAAATCTCCACGAAAGTCTATCCCTGCATAGGGGTAGTCATCTATAGTGATGATCTATCTCCGCCACCATGGAAAGAAGTCTGCTAGGTAGGGGTTAGCCACCCTACCTCCGCCTAGTCTGCGCATAATGTTTTCCCAATTTCGTTGGGATGGATCTCAAACTCTATGTGGAACAATGTCCACTCTAAGGAATAGCCCTAGTACCCACTCAAAAAAGAATGTGCTAGTATGCTACTGAACCCAAAGTTCCGCACCCTGCCCATTTTGCAATCACTGAGCTATTGTTTCATGTTTCTCAACAGCGTCATGCTCCAGTCATACACGGTAGGTCTTTTACACTCCACCGCCTAGAACATCATTGGCCGCGAGGCCTGGTTGAGTGAAGCTATCCCCGTAATCCTGCCTAATGCCAATAGTATGGCCTTTAGTCCCAGAATTTGTATAGAGTTTGTCGGGATTTGACTCCCAACCTTTTCCATCTCCAGAAAGTAATACACAGCTATGTACTCATCAATAGTCAACCCGCCTCCTGGCCCATGAGATCAGAGATTCACCATCTTTTCTCATCGGGACAAACCAGTGATAAAGTATAAGTCCTCAACCTCAATGCTCAGCGAAATCCCGTCAATATAAAAAGTCTCAGAGTCTGGATCCCAGTAATCTGCTAGCAGCTGGAGTAGTCTTGGTTTGGCCCTCAGGATGCCAAGACACCAAAACTTGTATAAACCACATGCCCGTAATGCTTGTTGGGCCAGAAGATCACCTTGCACGACCTCCTCCACATCACCATGCTTGCTTTCTCTCCACTCTAACACCATCCTGCACAAAAACCAAAAGTTTGATCAGTTATTTCCTTTGAAAATCTTGTTTGCGTCACTATACGTGACTGTTCTCAAAACAACCGCGTATGTACATAGGTTTGGGTGCTTTTTCTGCATATGGCGAGCCCTATACATGGAAAAAACTGCAATTTTTGCGTGGGCTGAAATACACAATTATGGATGGCTTAAAAAATTAATTAGACCATGAAAATTCAAAAAAATTGCATGAAATAGAAAGAGGAGTGCATGAGGACCTAAATGGATCAAATGGGGAGAGATTCCACCGGACGATGCTCCTGGAATTTGCTTCGGAAGTTCTGAACTCAAATACACTATGTTGGGTAAAAGTTTCAAATGATATGAAAATTTTTAAGTTTTTTACTATTTATAGAAATTTTTTGAAATTTTTACCCACTTTCCATAGTTTTTTACCATTTTGGACCATTTGAACTAATTTGATGATGTAGGAGTCTGTTTTGAGTGTGGTTTGATTGTGGCTTTGATCTATTCGTGCCTACTACATGTATGATGTCTAAATTGGCATATAGGTTAGGTTTGACATCTGTTTTCCTTCTGCATGACCTTATGACCGTTTCATTTTAATCTTAGGTACGAACCCATTCCATCTTGTCACAGAACCTTCTTGCTACTTCTAGAAGTGACATGTTGTGAATGGTAGAGATTTTCCATATATGGGTACCCTAGTTAGATCCTGTTTTGTATTTTGGTGACCATGCTGACATTTTTCCTTTAGGGTGAGGGAGTCCTTTGTATAGTACCGACATGAATTTGAGCAAGAGCTTCATACTCCTCTTGACCTTTATGATGGCCTTTTCCTCGGGACTCCCTTGTGTATGTCAAGTTGTAATTGCATTATCATGAGTTTTGCTTGGATTATTGAGCCTTATGCCGGCTTACCTGACTTTGATTATCATCCATATAGACCGAGCTTGTCTCATGTCTAGCCAAGCAGAGTCGTTTTATATATATTTTGCAGTTTGATTCCCCATTTTTTACCGGAAGAGGACTTTCCCCTGAGTGTCATTATCCTGCAGATGTTTCCTCGCATTGAGCATAGCTATGTTCCACTGCTTTGAACTAGTTTTTTTTCCCTTTGACACTTGTCTCCTCCTAGATTTGTAACTATAAATCACTTTTATTCTTTTTCAAGCTTTTCAAAATATCTGAAAAACATTAGAGAGAATTTGAGGTCAAAAATGGGCCTCCTAAGAGATGTACTACAAAAATATAAGATATATTAAAATATTATGAGTTAGGGGTTTTATGGGGTAGGTATATATGACAACTCACCTCCTACACTACTTTTTATGCACAATATAAATAACCATGGTTGAGTTACTTTTCTAAATTGACTATAAATAAAATTAATAAAATAACTCTAGAATGATGTGACTAAGATTCATTGTAAATTCCCAAAAATTTATTGTCCTTTAACATTTATTTGTCTTGAATTTGCAAATAAAATTAAACAAAAATGAATTTAATTTATATGCATAACTAACATATTTTTTCATATAAATATCATTCATGAATTTAATTTATTTTAAAAGTACAAGATTATATATATATATTAGTTTGACATTATGATATTAAATACAATTGAGTGAATATATAATTTAAAATTAAAAAACATGAAAATGACAATATATTATTTTATAAAAAAGTGTGAAAAGACATTTTTATGAATTATGAGTACTTTACTTGGAAATGACAATAATATTATTTTATGAGAAAGTGAATTGTGGGTACTTTACTTGAAAATAACAATAATATTATTTTATGAGAAAGTGTGAAATGACTTTTATTGTGAGTACTTCACTTTATGACTTAAAAGTACTTGTACCACTACCTTGGTTAACTATGGGTTTTCATCCACCATAGAAAATGTGACATATAAGCATTCTTAACTCATGCAATGCCACCTCAACCATGGGGGATGATGTCATCTACTAGAATGTAATTGGTTGATTTTTATAGTACATTTTGGTCCTTTTGAGGCCCATTTTTTACTTCAAATTCTCTCTAATGATCCAAAAAAATAAAAAAACCAAAAAGCCAGACAGAAAAAAGATGTTATCTTTGGTAGCAGTCGAGTTGCGTCGCCTTCGAACAGAGCACTGTATATCACATCCATTGGTTGGGGTAGTAGTTTGACTTTAGGAGCTATAATCATATCTCTGAGTTTACCTCCACCGACTGGTTAAGCTTCCAGTCCCTATGGAGCCTCTGTCAATGCCTCATGTGTCGTAGAGATGTCCTAGTTTTGAATATTGGGTCTATGCTGCCTACATTCAGTCACCATTTGCCTTTATTCTCTTGTTCGAAGGAATTTGAAGCATGAGTTGGCCATTCCTCAGTTCTCTTGACTTTGCATGTTCGCCATTCCCAGCACTATTACTAGTTCGTGCACATCTTGTTCGAGTCCTTCCACATTATACAGTGTTGATAAGTACCTTGTGTTGGTTGATGGGGGATGACTTAATTCCCTCTTTCCAACGGATTCCATCCCATCGACTTTAGATCATTTATTATGGGATAGGAGTCTAGAGTCCTTTGATTTCCTTGAGACTTACAGTCATCAGTGGTAGGTTCTCTCGCCATCGACAGTTTTGGGAATACATCAATGTGCCCTGATCGATGGATTCTTTCAAGTGTTCGACCTCAACACATTTAGTCGCACTTGTTATATTGCACTCTAGTACCTTGATTCCCATTTTCATTATCGGTGGGTGATCTCACATCTGTTAACGGTATACATCAATGACCGGTAATCAGACAATGGACTACTATGTTTGACCTCGACACCTTTATTCACATAGTAGGACATGTACTCATAGTGGTTTGTGTAGAAGACTTTCCAGATTGGTGGCATTTCTTATATGCTACCTCCTTGATCATGCTAGTGTTCATGAGATTTCAGCTCTCGTGATCTGATTCCAATGTATGTCAGATATCTTCAGCCATTATGGAGATCTTGATCCATGGTATATCTTCATATTTCATGGATATCTTGGTCTTTTGTATATCTTCATCATGGAGATTCTGATCTATTGTATATTGTACGTGGCAATGACCACACATGTCACAGTTTGTATATCATGCCTATTCATGGCCATTGTAGTCTTATGTATCCGGGACTGCTATATGTATTTGCAGTCATTGTATTATGCTGTTGGATGGTTGGTTCTTCCACCTGGTTCTTCATCACTCCATTTTTGGGATGGACTTATAATGTATTTCGGCCATCATATTACCCCTCTGACCTCACACATTAGGGGGCATCTGTTATAGCTGATTTTACCACACATGGTAGATCACATATATATGTCCTTCCCTGTCCCTCTGTAGACTCTTTGGACCCCATGGACTATTTTTGTACCTTTGATGTTTCCAATATCATCCCTAAAAACACCTGTTAGTTGTTGTACAAGACGTTTAATCCATTTTCTGTGTATACACGCGGATATTACCCTTAAACCCGTGTACATTGGGATGTGTGCAAAAGGCCAAATGTTTTGGAGTTTTCCTTGATGTGGATCCGAGTCACTTGTCTCTTGGCCTTCCATATGCTTCTAGATCGCTCAGATTTGACCTTCCATTACCCCATTGAAGCACTATATAAGGAACCCTTTGGATACATTGAAGAGGGGAGGAATTGAAGAGCAAGAAAACTATAGTTCATTGTTCTCGTAGATTGCTTATACTTGATTCTGCATCCCTTTGTCCCTTGGAGCACTTTGTGTTCTTCCCAAGATTTCCCTTGCTTATGAGCTTGCTATCAAGATATGGAGGATTAAGGTGGTGGAGGACTCAGTTTCTTCGGTTCGCAGACGTGTCGACAGAGGTTGTCACTCATGTAATCTCTGATTTATATTAATATAAATATCTTTTCCTGTCCAATGATGTGTATTTAAATGAATATTGAATCCATGGATGCTTTTAATTACTTATAAATTATTTATTATATATGCTAGAGTAGGTCTAACACCATTATATAGCATGCTTGTCTTGTTTGTTGTTGTTGAGAGAGCAAATTGCTAACAAAAGCGGGATTGGAAAAAGCTCAACGTGGATCTCCATCAACCGTCCAGAATAAGGTATGTTTCGAGATCCTTTAGTGTTAGATGTTTTTTTTCTCTTGCATATGGGGAAGGGATTGATTTCCATGGTTTCTCTGTCTATTGTGGTACACCCCAATCCATAGGAAGTTTTCTTCGTAACAATGGTCCATCCATTCTAATGGGTGATGATTCAGAAATCCAAGCCAAAGGGATTGGTAGGATTGATCTTGAAGATTGGTACCTAAACAATGTGTTGTTTGTGCATGATATAGAAACAAACCTACTATGTTTCTATCAAATGACATACATTTTTACATCCAAGAGAGTAACATTGACTAAAAATGATGTGGAGATCTCAGAAGTATCTGCAGGGAAAGTTGTGGTAGTGGGTTTTGCTAACCATGATTTGAGAATGTACAAATTCTCTCATTTCCTTCCATACTCACAAGGGAATGTGATTTTTTCACATGCCAATGAGACAATAAATTTGTGGCATGAGAGATATGGTCATATCAACTACACGTACCTTCATTCATTGAGCAAAGAAAACATGGTGGAAGGGCTTCCTATAATCAAGTTTTCCAATGACACATGCAAAGGATGTGTAGGAAATGAAAGGAGAGTTGTCCAAGTACTAGATCTGATCCATTTAGACCTCATAGGGCCTCTTCCCACACCCTCATATGGGAATTCAAGGTATGTTTTTACCTTCATAGATGATTTCTCAAGGTACTGCTAGGTGTTTTTTCTCAAGCTAAAATATAAGGTTTTTGACACTTTCAAAGTTTACAAAGCCTTAGTTGAGAATTCATGTGGGAATGAGATCATGGATATTAGGAATGAAACTGGTAAGGATTATGTCAGTAATCATTTTCATCATCTTTGTGAAGAATGTGGCATCCAAATTCAGCATTTTGTGCCCTACACACCACATCAGAATGGTGTTGCAGAGCGCAAGAATACGTCTCTCAAGGAGATGGAAACATGTATGATGGAAGAAAAGGATTTGAATCCTAAGCTATGGGATGAAGCTATAAACTATGTTTCACATGTCAAAAATAGATCTCCACACAAATATTTGGATGGAAAAACTCCATATGAGGCTTGGATTGGTCTCAAGCCAAGTGTTTCTCATTTCAAGGTTTTTGGCTCAAAGGCTTGGGCTAGGATTCCTCCGAAGAAGAGAAAGGCCTTCCAAAATCAAATCAAGGAGTCCATTATGGTTGGATATGATAAATATGAAAAGGGATACAATCTATTTTATCCATTGTCTCATAAAACATTCACTGAAAGGAGTGTACAGTTCGAACAAGATCCCATGCAGGAGATCGAACTACCTGAAGGGGAATGCTCAAATCCTCCACTCCATGATGATGTAAGTGATGATACTTCCTTCGATTTTTTTTTATTCTGATATTGATGATGATTACTATGACATGAATTCATATCATGAATCACCCATTTGGCCGAACTGGGCTAAGAAAATTATTCAAGTAGCTGGGGATCTTGTTGGATATCCACTAGACTCTAGAAAGACTAGATCTCAATTTCACAATGCCTACTCAACTTGTGAATTGAATTTGTCTGAGTGGTGTTTCATTATGGTTAGATATAATCCTCATACATATCAGGAAGAATCACTTGACCCAATATGGAAAACATCCATGCAAGAAGAGTTCAATTCATCGCAAGACCACGAGACTTGGGAATTGGTTCCCTTTCCCTCCAAGAGGAAACTAGTGCAATGTAAGTGGGTCTACAGGAAAAAAATGGCTTCTGATGGTTCTGATATCAATTATAAGGCCATATTGATTTCCAAAGGTTTCTCTCAATTCCAAGGAGTGGACTATACATAGACATTTGTACCGGTTGCAAAGATTGACTCTATCAAGCTAGTTTCAGCCATTGTTGCATCTAAGCACCAAGAGGTTCACCACATGGATGTTAAGAGTGCATTTATTCATGGTGAAATTCATGAGGATATATATATGCAGGATATTTAAGGTTTCATTCATGATACTTCACTTGTATTCGGGTTAAAGAAGTATCTCTATGGCCTCAAGTAATCCCCCAGGGCTTGGTATGCCAAGATGGACAATTTTCTGCTTTCGCTTGGCTTTGAAAGATGTAAATATGATCCTAATGTGTTTTTGCAGCATGTTAGTGAATTATTACAGGTCATAGTGCTGTATTTTTATGACCTTTTGATTATAGGAAGCTGCACTAAAGAGATTGGATCAATTAAGTCTTCTTTGCACAATGAGTTCTCCATGACTGATCTTGGTTTGTTGAGGCAATTTCTTGGATTAGAAATTGAGCAATATGAAACAGGGATCAAGGGAATCCAACCAAAGTATGTTGAAGACCTATTATTTAATTTTAAAATGGCTTAATGTAAGGCATACAAGTTCCCATTCCTCTTAGGAATAAAACTAGGTGAATTTGGTTTATCTCCATTGGTGGACAACTCATTGTACAGACAACTAGTTGGGAGTTTGTTGTATCTTACACACTCTCAACCTGATTTGGAATATGATGTAGGTGTTGTTTCTAGATATATGCAATAAACTAATTAGATGCATTGGAAGGATGAAAAAAAAAATCTTGCATTATGTGCAAGGAACCAAACACTTTGGGGTACACTATGTTATTGGTTCTCAACTAGAACTAGTTGGATTTATTGATTCTAATTGTGATGGATATTCCATTGACAGAAATTCCACTTCAGGTTATGTATTCATGCTTTTACATGGTCCCATATTCTGGTCAAGTAATAAAACACACACCATATCCCTCTCTTCAGCTGACCCTGAGTACACGGGAGCAATGGACGTGGCTACACAATGTGTGTGGTTGCAAGGTATTCTTGGGGAACTTGGATTTTCATTTGATTCACCCACAGTCATTTGGTGTGACAATCAAAGTGAAATCAATATTTACACTGATATAGTGCAGAGACAAAGGACCAAACACATTTAGATACACATGCACTACATCCAGAGATTGGTGCATGAGGAGGTGATATCCTTGCAGTATTGCCCATCTACAGAGCAAAATTGCTGACATATTAACCAAGAGCTTCACAGAGAAGACATTCACCTGTATGAGATCCCTGCTTGGAGTGGGTGATATATGGTGATGGCTGATACTCACTTTCATATTTTTTTGCATGTCCATTTTAGAGGGGAGGTTTTGTTCCCATGAGGTTTTCCTCCATACCTTGTTTTTTTGGACAAATAAGTTTTGTATGAGGTGACTTGAGCCTTAGTTTCTAAGGCCTCAATATTATATTTAAGCTATAGTAAGTTAGGATTAAGGGGGGTTTTTATATGACTAATCCGCCTTAGTACCATTATCATACACCTATGATACATTTCATTAGCTTTTATGCTATGTCATATGGTCGAAAACTTAGGCTATGTTGATCAACCTTGGTCTATTGGATGTTTTCGACTCATTTTTGTAGTTAAGGTGATCCAATTTGATAATTTTGATAGTCCAAGTACCCTCATTAATGATAGATCATTCTTGGTGCACTCCCCATCCCTTAAATCGGGGAAACAATTTGACCATAGGTGCTAGTGCATGTATTTGGTGGTTTTTGGCTCTCCTTGGGCATTTATTGCTGCCTAGAGCCACTCCCACTCATGCATGTTCTCACCTACACCTATTGTGCCCTCATTTATGTCTCAACATCCTCCATCCATGTTACCACTAGAATTTGTGACTGTTTGGGATGGTTTGGGAGATCATTGGTCCACCTAGGGGGGTTTTCAGGTCAAATCCTAGCCTGGCACTTGTATGCATTCATATGGCCTCCAAATTCTAAATATTTATCCCTAATGTAATATAAACCTAATCCAAACATATTTACATGTTGGACAATCATAATAATATCAGTTATTGACTACATTTGTGTATGTTAATTTTACTCTTTCTACTATTTTTGTGCATAATTGTGTGTAAATTTAAATTGTGAGAATCCCCTCGGCTCCTAGATCCTATTATGAATAAATTCTCACACCAGGTCTACAACATGGGAAAATTTTAATCCTTGTAATTTTTTTGGTGATTTTCACCAAAACACCAATTCGATTTTAGTTTCCCCTTTTCACCCTTTTCACCCTCTAATAAAAACCTATTGGCGTATTATTGCACCTTTTTGGGGAAATTTCTAGTATTATGTTCACGATGGGACATATAATAACTATGCAAGGTTATTAATCCAATAATATTTCAAGTGGCAAAAGCCAACTTAAAGTTTTACATAAAATATTAAATCATAACATTTTATTAAACTATTTATTGAATATTTGATTGATGCATGTGATGTCATTTTGATGAATTGTGTACCCAACTACGAATTTAATTTAATATTTTTAAGGCCATTGTTAATGACATATGAATACACATAAATATCAATTTGATGTTTATGCATTATCTAATTTCCATTTGGACATGCTCTATATCCTCCTAGGAATTTAGTGCAATAATATGATGTAACAACCCCACAAACAAAACATCAGAAAAATTATAATTAATCAAAAACAACACAAACAAGGGGTTTGTTTTCGTTGTCAAGATATTTTATTGATCATGCACAATAAATTTTTAGAAAGAGTATGGATTGATGCCAGGTATAAACCATGCAATGGACTCAAATCATAAGCAGATGAAAGATGTCGAAACCTCGATAACATCTGCAACTCAAAATTTAAGAACCAATTCATTCACATAAACTCTATGTAACAAATTAAACCAATATTTATATGCTTTGTTCCAAAACGTTTAATTAGATTTAAAGAAAAACGTGTAGCTACTAGATACTTGATTTCAATGAAATACACATAGATCATAGTTTCATAAAGTACAATTTAAAGATCTAGCAATAACCCATTTACGGTTCATTTCATTGGTAAGCAAACAACCATAAGTCAATTTGAAGCATATGAGAAAATAAATCAGATCTACTTACTTGAATCCAGGGAAAAACACACTTGGAAAATCAACTCCTCCCAACCATAGGAGGTAGAAACTCAACAGTTTTCTCTGCTCCACCCCCAAGATGAATCACCAACCACGCACCAGAACAATAAGTAACTTCCTCGCGAAACTCAATCCTCGAGTTCGTAATAAGTTTTCACGATGGAATTATAAAATAGAAAACCACTCAACACATGCACTCAACACTCATTTTCCCCATGCACAACACGGAGTCTCATTCTATTCAAGTGCACTCATATATATAGCTTTTTCTGAGGTCTTATGCCATCCCAATCAAATCTCCAATCAGATCCTTAAATCCCTATGATTTAGGATCTTGTCTGGTTGTTGAGTTTTGGATTGGATTTGATTCGTACCAATCACTCTAGCTTGACTACACATGTTCCTTGGTTCCATGGTGGTGTCCCCTCATGTAGTTGAGTTCTCCAAGTGTCATTTTCTTTATTAAATAAATAAATAGAAAGTTTTTTTGTGCAAATTTCATTTGATTTTTTGAGTTGCATAACTCATTACATAATAAAATAATTTTCAAAACATGAAAATAAAATCAATGTCATGGGGGTATTGCATTTCTTCCCCCCTTATTCTTAACACCGTCCTCGGCATTCTTTTTATTTTGAGCTCTCTTTCTCATTCTGGAACATGGAGGGATATGCTTCTTACATTTTATCCTCTATATCCCAAGTTTCCTCTTCAGGGTTGAAGTGCTTCCATTTCACTTTTATTTGAATATGGATCGATTATGGAGGATATGTTCCCTCCTATCTAGGATGCAGAAAGGTTTCGCCTAGAACTCTCCCTCGGGTTCTACCTGAATCGCATCCCATTCAATTATATGAGTAGTATCATGTATATATATATTTTTAACAATGAAACATGACATACATCGTGTACTTTTATATTAGGTGGAAGTGCAAGCTGATAGGCTACTGACCCTATCTTAGCTAACACTTCAAAAGGTCCACAATACCTTGCTGCCATTTTGGAACACATTCCCAAACTCAAGGAACTCTTCTTCGACTTTACCTTTAGATATATGTGATCGCCAAAAATTGAACACTCTTGGAGTTCGTTTTAAATCCACGTAACGTTTTTGTCGATCCTGGACAACTTTTAAATTTGGTTGCACTTCCTTGACAATCTTTATTGCGTAGTGCAATCAAGCAATGCTTCAATGCATACATGTTTTCTGGTAACCATACTTTTTCCTCTTCCACATACAAGAAGATAAACATGTCAATCATTATCTTAAGATTCTAAACATTTTACATATCACCCCAAGCAGATATCGACATATTCCTAATATTGGGAACATTCTTATTGTGTCTTCTTCATAACATTATAGGTTCCAATTACAATTTAGTTAAATAGTGTCTGTTCGAATTACAGGTTATAAAACTTCACTAGTTATTAACACATTTAACCCTTATATAATGGGAGGTAAAATAAATTATATCATATTGTCTATCTTCAGGCACAACTCCACTCTTCATGCATTTATTTAAGCATTTCTATTTATGTACAGACAAAATTTTGCATTAAAAAAGTCAATGCTTCATAGAGTATGGAACATTCCTGTGCATATGCGAGTTCATTAGGTTGAACTACTATTAACCTCATACCTAGTTGGACGGTACGTTGCAACGACATAACTAGCTATGGGTATTTTTATTAATTGTGTATTTACATGATGTCTTAATTTTTACTATGCTTGGCTAACATGATAACCATCGGCATCAATTTTAATAGTCAATACATAAAACATTGAATCCATGGTGGGGTCTTTTCCTTGAGCTCCTCATCCCGATTAAATAACTATATTTACATTATGTACAATTTTAATGCAATAGGGGTCAAAATCGAGAAATTACATTCCAAATCTGAAGTCTATAATAAATACTTGTAAAGTAAATCATTACACATACAAACCTGAGTCTCTGTGTGTTAAATCCAATAAAATTTGAATTTCTATTATTTTATATTAGCACATACATAATAAACTCAGATTTTCTTTCTATTGGATAGGGCTAATGTTCTTCACACTTGGAAAATTCTTGCCTAGCGCAAGTCTCAAATCTTTGCAGGGTCTTTAAATGTTTTGCAGAGTATGTAGTATGAACACATTTACATAGTAAATGAACTGAAGCCAACAATACATGTTAAATTGCCTTAATTTTTCTAGTACTGAAAAACTACTTTATGAAGAAGAGTAGGATCGATTGTGAAAATAAACTTTGGTACCAGCCAAAGGAATTTCTAAATCTAACCATCTAGCTTCCAAGTGGCCTTCATGATACAACTAAAAGACATTTTTGAAAACCTCACAAGTATCATAAAAGTTGTCTTTAATAGTCTTCAAAATACAATTAAAGGCATTTTTTTTAAATTCAAAAACTTCACAAGCATCATAAATGTTGTCCAAAATATTAAAATTTTTCATAGTACAACTAAAGTTATTTTTAAAAACCTGACAAGCAACATAAAAGTTGTCCAAAAATAAAATAGTCCAAAAATAAAAGCATCTGCAAGGTTGTACACTAATCTACAAGCTTGTTCAAGAAGAATCAAAACCTACCCAACAAAAATACATAGGTTTGAAATTACATCATGGAAATGAATCATATTTTAAGGTAACCAGATAGCCCATCCCCAAAATCAACCGAAAGACCTGACATATTATGAGATTGGGCATACTTTGATTCCAGTAGTGACCAATCTGTTTATTTGCTATATTCTCTATAGAGATGAGGGAAATAAATGGAATGAATTCTTTTTAGAGATAACATGAGTTCTATGGAGAATTGTGAATTCTAGTAGCTCTATTATGCACCTCTTTAAAATTTTGCATACACAATTTTGAAGGTTGTATAAAATTTATTTTAGTCAGTTTTAACATGCTCAGTCCACACTGATCCTATGATACCAAGAATGAAATTTTGATCAAGAGAAATGCATTTACGCATAAGCTTTACAATCTTATATCTACCCTATTGTATTATCAAATTTTATACGCGAAGACCACAAGACTAATTCTATTCTTTTTCACATGAAAACTAGATGAAATCATAAAATATAATTAATTGAATTGATTTAGATATATCCTCTTTCCCCGTTACCGTTGAGTGGCTAGAGAGAGTTTGCACTTTCTCCTATATGTAGACAAGAGCATACGAAATACAATTACACTAAAAAGTGCAAATTTAATGAGACAAAAGAACTATAAGAGAGTGTTTCTTAAACACTCTTGGCAATAAGTCTCGCAAGGTTTACTTGGAGTAGAGAGACATAACAATAGGGTCACTGGGACCAAACAAAGAACAAAATGTTTACTACTAAAAGCGGATGCAATGATAAATTGGATATTTACAAATGAGACAAACAATTTCTTTTTATAAAACCAGGTACATTATTTGGCTAGGAGAAAGAAAACCAATGAGCGAGGGAAGTAGTGATTATCACAGTTGCTTTGGTTATTTAACATATTTACAATATCCATTGACCTTTATTTACATGCTTTGATCATGGACATACAACAATGTTTTTTTTTTTATAATCCAATGTCTATTCAAAAGAAGGAAAACGTAGTTCTGTTGTGAAAATAATATTCAGTGGTTCTTTAAAAAGTATCTTGACTTAGCCTTGTTAGTTCCCCAATCTCAACTTAATCTATTGGAAAACAATGGATTTTGTATGAAAGAAACAATTCGATGGTTGTAAAGTAAACAAGTTTATCGCTTTTGTTTCATTATTTTACAAATAGGGAAGCACTGCAAGCACATGTGGTGTTCTTTCTTGGTCCTTCTTAGGAGTAGCTATATTACAATTTTTGTAAGTTAAATGAACCGCTGATAAATAAAAACATGGAACTTCTGAATCTCTCCAACATTTGAGTGTCAATAGCAGAAAGATGCACTTTATGAACATAACATTCACCAACTAACTTTTCCATACCTTCTAGGTTATACTTCTGTGGCACTTCTTTCCCCTTCTATTTAAAGTACTACACTTGTACATGTATAAAAGAAAACATTATTCACAAAAACGGTTTANTATATATATATATATATATATATATATATATATATATATATAATTATGTATCAACATTGTAAGCCTCAACAATTTCGTACAATTGGTATATACATATATATACTTCAACTATTAAAAGAGCAAAACAATATCTACCTACAAGTATACATTACTCTGTATAACCATTAGTTTCTAAACAGTAGGTTGTATAACCATTAGTTTCTAAACAGTAGGTAAGGGTTAGGTAGAAGGTAAAATCGAGTCCTGCTATCATAGTGAAGGAAGCTTCCTAAAGAAAGTATATATGTTTTTTTCCTTATATTTATTCAAGGATGGGTGACCATGCATTATTTAATGTTTGTAATTATATCGGTATATATTCCTTATTTAAGGACTATATCATAACATTGATAATCATATTAGAACATTGTTGTTGTCATCACTTACAAAGCTAACTCCATTTAATTACTGACTGTATCCCCATTATAATTGTATAATTTAGCAATTATGCTTGTTAATTAAAATAATATTGAGTAAGGAAAGACCGACGGTTTCCAACTAAATGGCACATTAAAGAAATTAGAACATAATCCTATTTCAACTATAACCGCCATAGAAGAGTTCAAACTAGTTAAGTCGTCATTCAAATCTGCGATCCTACCAGGGTTCTAGATTTAAAATTATGATTAGAGTGCGGTAACTATGAGACAAACTCCATGATCCTATCTGGTTTCTGGCCTTAAAACCTCAAGCAAGAAAATCCCATACGTTTTGGTTCAACGGTCAATGATCGATGAACGTGGAGAAAGTAAGAGATTCCCAATAATGGGCCATACGTGTTGCTTGAGCGCACTAGATTAACAATGGAGGGAATTACTGGTTTCTGGTATTTCATAATGGTTTTTATGTCGCTAAAGTTGGTTTTAGAGTTTATAAAAGGCCTTTAGACTGCATGTGGCCACATCTAAACAGGCATATCGTAATAACAATCTGAGAATTTTTAAATTCATCGTGCATAGACTTTGCATATCATGAATATGATTGAAAGGAGATTCCAATTACTCTTGGACAAGTAGTCTACGTATCCAACATACATTTAATATTTCTTTATGACCGAGCTAACGTCAAAATATGGGATTAAAATAATGATTACAATTCGTGCTTATCTACACTATGTCGATGCCCATGTGACTTGAAAACACGACTTGCGAGTCGCGACATGAAATTTCTATTAGATTGCTTTATGATTATGTGGGTATTGGCGATTTGGCTAACTGACTTCCTCATCCCTCTACCATAGCTTCAAAAGAATCCGATGATCTGTTCTATCTGCGATTTTTTCGGCCGACACTACACATTTAAAGAAAAATAAACATAAAATAAAATAAAAATAATAGATATCAGGGACTGTTAATACCTTCAACCAATCAACTGTTCTCCAACAACCACCTGACTAGAAGAGATGTGTCTGATATCTACCACTGAGATGGAGATTGACTAGTCATTATATCGGTCGGTTATGTAGACAACACAACTATTTATCAGGAATTTAGATCGCCCCACCAAGTTAGCAGTGGTCGCCCCTCCAAGTTGACATGAAGCTCAGCTCTAGTATAAAGTGATAACCAAGGTGTTACCCCACTCAGGTTTAAGATGACTATCAGAATCATTTGTTGTTAGCATTTAAGAGATTGAGCAATGACCTACTATGATACCCTTCTCAGCATCAACTGGTAATTAAACCTCGACCTGGAAGTTTCACCACAAGCAGCTATTTGCGATTTCTTTGAAAAGGATGGTGAGGAGGCTTCACAAGAAAGGGTTGTGTTGGGAAAAAATAATAGAGGGGATCTTATCCCAAACATCCACAGGGATATCCACAAAGTGAGAGTCAATAGGCAAAAATAATACAATTGGTTCACAAATAACAATCACAACAGTGCAGTTATTAGCAGGATTATCAACCGCGAAAAAATTAATAGAGGGGTTCTCATCCTGAACATCCATGGGGATCTCCACAAAGTGAGAATCGATAGGGAAAAACAAGACACTTGGTTCATAATTAACAATCACAATGGCATAGTTATCAGCAGGATTATCAATTGTTAAAAAAATAACAGAGGGGCTCTCATCCTGAACATCCACGGGGATCTCCACAAAGTGAGAATCGTTAGAAAAAAACAAGACACTTGGTTCAGAAATAACAATCACAACGGCGTAGTTATCAACAATATTATCAGCCATTTATTTTTTTATACAGCAAAGAAGAAAATCAATATTGGCTACAAAAATAAAAATGCAAGAAGCTCGGAAAGCTTTCTACAATAGTAGAGTAAGCTATTTGCGGTTGAAATCCCAGAACGTTTTCTATAACAGAGATGTAGAAAGACGATAAGAGATTTTAACAACTTGAAATCAATCACAGAGCACTTGAAATAGAGTTTTGATATAGATCAACTTTAGATGAAAGTGAAACGTATCCATTACAGCACTGGAAACATTTGCAACTTTTTTTATTTCTGACATGTATATATGTCCACTACGAAGGGAAATTGTAAGCCGGAAGCCTGTGTTTTTCAGATCTAAGTTTTAAGGAGAGAAAAAGAATTGGGTTTGCATTAAAAATGTTCACATAAAACCAATGATCTGAAGGATCAATGCACACATGGGAGATTTGAGTTCAGATCTAAAGCTCAGTCAATCAAATAACAAGTATACAGAGATACTTTCCATATTTAATTCGCAGTCGATAAAATAACAAATATTAACTTATTTTTCTTAAACAAAATAATGAGCTTATGGTCCTAGTGTTTGAACCATGCTCTGATACCATATTGTAACAACCCCATAAACAATACATCAAAAAATTTCTAATTAATAAAAAACAACATAAACAAGGGGTTTGTTTTTGCTATCAAGATATTTTATTGATCATGCACAAGAAATTTTTAGAAAGAGTATGGACTAATGTCAGGAATAAACCATGCAATGGACTGAAAACATAAGCAGACGAAAGATGTTGAAACTCCGATAACATCTGCAACTCAAACTTCAAGAACCAGTTCATTCACATAATCTCTATGTAACAAATTAAACCAATATTTCTATGATTCATTCCAAAACGTTTCATTAGATTTAAAGAAAAACATGTAGCTACTAGATACTTGATTTCGAAGAAATACACATAGATCATAGTTTCATAAAGTACAATTTAAAGATCTAGCAATATCCCATTGACAGTTCATTTCATTGGTAGGAAAACAATCATAAGTCAAGCTGAAGAATATGAGAAAATAAATCATATCTACTTTACTTGAATCCAGGGAAAAACACACTTGGAGAATCAACTCCTCCCAACCATAGGAGGCAACAACTCAACAGTTTTCTCAACTCCACCCCCGAGATGGATCACCAACCCTGCACCAGAACAACAAGTAGCTTCCTCGCAGCACTCAATCCTCGAGTTCATAACAATTTTTCACGATGGACTTATAAAATAGAAAAACGCTCAACACATGCACTCAACAATCATTTTTCCCATGCACAACACGATGTCCCATGCTATTCTAGTGCACTCATATATATATATATATATATATATATATATATTTCCCAGGTCTTATGCCATCCCAATCAAATCTCCAATCAGATCCTTAAATCCCTATGATTTATGATCTTGTCTGGTTGTTGATTTTTGAATTGGATTTGATTAGTATCACTCACTCTAGCTTGCTTACACATGTTCCTTAGTGCCATGGTGGTGTCCCCTCATGTAGTTGAGTTCTCCAAGTGTAATTTTGTTTATTAAATAAATATATAGAAAGGTTTATTGTGCAAATTTCATTTGAGTTTTTTAGTTTCATAACTCATTACATAGTAAAAATATTTTTCAAAACATGAAAATAAAAGCAATGTCTTGGGGGCACTACATATGAAATGAGTGCACTCGTTATGACTGCAATAGACACCATATTTGGCTTCTTTGTGTTTAAGTGAAGTGTTTATCTCACATTGGATCTACGGTGAAATGGATAATGGAGGAACAATAATGTTATTCTGCCGCAGATTAATTAACTTTGTGGCTATGGTCAAGCGAGTGTATTTGATAGCCATTGGGTATGTGCCTTGTGAAATTGCCTAGTTCGAGGCTGAGTCTCTAGGTGGATGCTCAACATAGGATTCATTCAATTTTCTCTCCAAGTGGCTTGACTTATTTATTTATTTTTCCTTACCAATAAAAACAAGGGTTTTCCCATGTCTTTTTTATAATGTCTTTTTAGTCCCCATCTCGGTCTACGATCATAGAGACTATATGTTTCAGCTTTGTCAATGAATTTCTACAAATGTATTAATACACATCAAATTTATATAGGTGAATGCATAATTTTATTTAATTGTAGTTTTGAAATAAAATAAATTAATAGGTGTTTGATTCTTATTGGACTAAAGCCTTTAATTAGACCAATTTTATTATTGACCTCATTAAATATAAATGAAAAAAAAATAAAAATTGAACAAACCTTTATGAATAAAAAATATTTCTTATGTATTGGAGATGTGACAGAGCTTTCTCTGACATTTCGTTAAGGCCTACAAGCAAGCTACACAACCGGTGTACTATGACATTCTGTTTGGGCCTGTAAGCAAGCCTCACATCCAACCCTTATGTTGTCAAATCCATTCATTAATATATTTTTGTGACATCATTTATTCCACAAAGTTGAAACAATATTTTTTTCTTTGGCTTTGAATGAAAATATACCAAGCATTGAGTTTTTCAATATTAGAATAATTTCTATTCCATCCATTGGATGTAGCATGGGTGGTTGGGAGGAATGATTGTTACCCTCCCCACCTATGTTCAATTCTCGTAAGTGATATGATGCTCTTGTGAGACCCTATGTAATTCTTGATATGCTTGATGATGTAAGATGGTTGTAATGACAAATATAAAAAAATATTAGAATCAACTCTATTCCCTAAACTGGTTCAATCCCTCGCAATAGCGATGTTGTCTTGATCCTCCTTGGATTGGGTGTTGTATCCCCTGAAACAAGAGATGAATCGATTGAAAAACATGATCAATCTCAACATTATTTTGATTCTTGACACTAGTTATAAATTCACTGACATATCCTTCCTCCCCCTCGGTTCAGTTAAATATTTCCTTCTTTCCCACCCGATTGACTAACATATTTCATGGTATTTTATTGGGATCTCAATCAATGGTTGTTTTTGGTTGTCTAATATTTGGTAGGAAATATCCAATACTCAAAATCCTCCTTCATCCTTCATTCTATTCATTCATATACTAAATCCAGCACGCAGTAGGTTGCACTACATTTCAACATGGTAGGATTGAATCCTTTTTGGGTGCATTTGTTTGGTTCATTTGTAAAAGATGGTTTATATTTATGTATTTTATTATGCGTAGACAGGTGAACCAACAAAAAAACATGGAACAAATCAATTTCTCTTATTGCAGAGGGAAAAATTTCTTTCTCCAATGATGACTAGACCACAACGACATTTACCCCCAAGGGTTTTGGCAACAACAGAGACATCATCGGTATGCTCAGTAATTCAAGAAACCCAAATCTTTGAAATTTTAAATGGACCAGGGTCGATATACTCTAATGTGGCATTATCATATTAACATAGGGTTTGTATTATTGTTTGGGAACAAGGTTGTTACCTTTCTAGGTTTGGTTTTGAATTTTTTTTGTGAGATCCTTTGTTAGGGTGGGAAGTTTTGAAAGTTAATGATGTATTTGTTTGAAAGTTAATGATGTATTTGTTATATAGTTTGAACATAAACTAAGAATAGTATTGTCTCAGAAATATGTATCTTTGTTTTTATTTAGATCCCTAGTAATATGTTTAACTAAAAACCCTTGTGTTCATTTCGTTAAAACCCCTAAATGTTCAATTTTTTCTTCTTTCAAAGTTGAAATTCTGGACTTTGGGGTTTTATGTTGCATTAGAGTTATATAATAAATTTTAATTCCATTTAAGGCACTCTAGTCTCTAATTTGAGGTATTTACATTGGACATTGATAGAATCGAGGTTGGTTTATGCAAAAACAAACCCTGATTTGCTAGACTTTTTAAATTATTAATTGAATTTTCTTCGAAACACACCCTAAGGTTGAGGGAGACCTTTGGGTTGCACTACATCACACATAATTCTTTTAATTTAGGTTTAAAATATTTGACAACTATAATTTCCATCAAAATCACCCCGAACTTACACTTAACCTCATTCTTTTTGGTGGCAACATGCCAGAACAATGAGGCCTTGTTGGATGGATTAATACTCCGTTTAACTCACAATGTATTATACTATATCCTTGTTTATTCCATGCCAAAATATTTCTTTATTGTTGTCGTTATTGTCCGTTGATATCCTAAATGTCTAGAGTATGGCATTTGATGAATTTCATTCATTATTACCTTCTTCAAATCTACACAATTCTGAATATATAGTCTACCTTTATAAACAAGAAGACCATATTCTTCGAGATGGTATCCTTCATACTTTTCATCTCATTTTCCCTCTTGTAATTTCTCCTTTAATTGAAGATAAGTCTCATATTTATTTTGGGCTTCAAGAACTCTTGTTCTCAAATATGATTTGCACATACTTAATGCGAGTACATGAAATTTTATGCTAAGGGTATCTACAACCTTATTCTCTTTTCCTTTTACAAGTTTGATTTCAAAATATAACTCACATAGAAATTTCAGTCATCTAGCTTGACTAGAATTTAAGCTTGGATTATCAAACAAATATTTTAAGCTCATGCGATTAGTTATAAGTTCAAATATTCTTCCCAACAAATAATGTCTCCAAATATTGAGAGCATGTACTATGGATGCTAATTCTAAATCATGGGTTGCATAATTCATTTAATTCACTTTTAATTTTCTTAAATCATAGCAAATCATAAATCCTTCTTGCATAAGCACTCCACCTAATCCTTCAATACACGCATTCGTGCACACTACAAAATCTTTCTTTGGATCTAAATATTAAAAATTAGAGTGCTAGTAAGTAACATATTTAATTGTTGACATGTAACAAAGTGTGGGGGGGACTCTCCACCCAACCTACTCCTTAGATGAATACTGAAATCCCCCAAGTTCTCAATTAGTAAAGCTATGCAATACATAATCTTCCTACTTTCCTTAGAATCAGCTGGTGTGAACTCTATTCCCCTCAACTCCTCCTTACCACCAACATGTAACCCTTACCATATACTCATGCAATCAATCACTCTCATGCAACAATTTTCCCCAAAACCCATCCCTAGATGTAGATAGGAACCCCCCATGAAGTCCTCTATATCTCTCTAAAATACCATCTTCTTTATTATTAAAATAAAGTATATCTACATGGATGACACTTTCCATCCATGTAATAATCCTACTTTAGCTTAATAAATCTTAGTATGCACCTAATTATTACCCTATTTATGGTTATTTTTCTATTATGTAACTATAATTAAATGAATTACAAGTTGGGGCATTACAAAAAGATACTTACACATATGCATATTAATTGTGTGATCTAGCTGTATAACTTAAGTCCTTACTTATGAGCCTTATTGATGTGAAGAAGAATCAATATGGTTAGGACATGTTAAAAGTGGGGTTGAGGTTGGGAAACACCGCCACCTAAGCTAGTGGNTTTCCAATGATTGATTCACCATACTAATTCACTTGCTAGTGCCGTTATTGACTGATAACACCCTGTTTGCTTTGCACCTTAAATATACTGTTTTACATGGCCTGTCGATCAAATTTCCATTTTTCATTGGACAATATAAGAGCTGTCATTTATGTCTATGGGTTTAACATGCCAACACAGATCACATTGATGGTATTCAGTAAGCTAGGGCTGTTTGGCCTTCTTGTCTTTTATGCTATCAATAAAGAAGAATGCAATATGATTGGCCAGGACTTCTTGTTAGGTCTTAATCTGGAAGGAAATGTTCCTATAGCAGTTGTCATGCGCATTCAATGATTTATATAATGTGCTATTTGTTAGAAAAGGCATTGGCTATTTGTCATGCCAATTCAAAGATTGATGTAATGTGCAATTAGTTGGAAAAGGCATTGGCTATTTGCATTTGTCCATAAATGACTCCAATGATTGCTTTGTGCTGATTGAATCCATTCTGTTTGCAAATTCGTCAGATGGATTAAACCATGGACAAGTCAGAATTGTGCAAGGAAAATCAACTAAAATGGTCGTGGATCTGTCTCTGATGAAGTCCCCATATCCTTTGGTTTCTGGTGTCATGAGAATAAGTCATCATTTGATAATGAATTGTTATGGAGCAATCAAATTCAATCTTGATTGCATTGCAGGCACCTTTGCAGCTGAGGGAGTTGAATATTGGTAACCTCAAAAGGTTACCAAAATCCATAGGGCTGCTGAAGCATCTCAAAAAGATTGACATGAAAGACACTGAAGAACCATTGCCAGCAACTGATTGCTACTTGGATCCCCAACAACTAGCCACCAACCTTCTTCTTTTGGTTTGGGATACCTGGGTGCATCAACTAGACCTAATTCCTGTCTTCTTTCTAGATCTCTTTCAAGAGTAACTTGCAATGTATAAACATTTTCCCCGT
>LPNX010312757.1:358130-445155 GCA_001517045.1 Pseudotsuga menziesii | reverse complement strand
TGCAGAGTTTGGAGTTCCCGTGTAAATGACAGTCAGGAACAGCTCACGAAGCTCCCTGTTTGCCCCACTTTAAGTTTAAAAAACAATAAAAAATACCCCATTCTTTTCACAATATTTTTTTAAAAAAAAATTTCAACAAGCGTCGCTTATGCGATGCTTTCACATGTCGCTTTTCCGACAGTTTTGCTGGAGATCCGTCGCTTATGCGACGCTTTAACATGTCTCTTTTCTGACAGTTTTGCTAGATATCCGTCGCTTATGCGACGCATTAACATGTCTCTTTTCTGACAGTTTTGCTGGAGATCCGTCGCTTATGCGACGCTTTAACATGTCGCTTTTCCAACAGTTTTGCTAGATATCCATCGCTTATGCGACACTTTAACATGTCGCTTTTCCGACAGTTTTTCTGGAGATCCGTCGCTTATGCGATGCTTTGACATGTCGCTTTTCCGACGCTTTTGCTAGATATCCGTCGCTTAACTTTCACTACTGTCGAAAATATGCCCTCGCTTAATCGACGCTTTAAATTTAACCGACGGTTGCTTGGGTGTCGCTTAAGAGACGGTTACTCAAGTGTCGGAAACCCGATGACAAGTTTCCGACGCTTAACAAAAAATCAAAGTGTCGTACATGCGACAGGGAAGTGTCGAAAATCCGACATGACGGCCGTCGAATTTTTTGTCAAAATGTAGTAGTGTATGTACACTGGACAACCGAATATTATGAGATGGCTGAATTCTGGTTTCTTGCTGGAGAATACTTCTTCAGAAGTCTTGTTCTCGAGTACTCTATGTGGAGTACGGTTCTATACATACACTGTTGTTCCTGCTGCTTCTGCCCAAAGATGCATAGGAAGATCTTGATCATGAAGCATAGCTCTTGCAGCTTCCATGATATTTATATTCTTCCTTTCTATAATCCCATTCTGTTGTGTATTATAAGGGGTGGACAACTCCCTCTTAATCCTTGATTCTTTACATAGTTCCTTGAACTCATTCGAAGTGAATTCTCCAGCATTGTCTAATCGAAAAGTCTTGATATTTTTTTTAGTGTGGTTCTCGATCAAGGCTTTGAATTCCTTGAACTTGCTAAACACTTCATCTTTGTTCTTCATGAAGTAAATCCATGTCTTCTTAGAAAAGTCATCAATAAAATAAACATAGTACAAATACCTGCTTAGTGAGCTTGATGACATTGGTCCACATACATCGAAGTGGATGATTTCCAAGATTCCTTTTTCTTTTCTTTTGCTACTTGGAAATGTCTTCTTTTTGTTCTTTCCTTTCACACATCCTTTGCAAACCCCTTCATGTTTTGCTTGAATTTCTGGAAGACCTTCCACAACTTTGTTTGCAAGTGGTAGTGCTCTGTAATGCACATGTGAAAGCCTTCTATGCCAAAGTTCATTTGGTTCTACTAAGTCATGAAACAAATCTTGTTCTGGTTGGCCCTTCAACTTGTATAGACCTCCTTCTTGTTCCCCAATCACTATTGCATCGTCAAAATTCTTTCCTTTTGGCCACATAAGAACTTGTCCATCTACGAAATCAACCCTCATTCCTTTTGCATCCAATGCAGATACAGAGAGGAGCTTCTGCTTTAGTCCTGGAACAAATAATACATTCTTCATCTGCATAGACTTTCAAGAGTCTAGTATATAGGAGGATTCACCATTACTTTTTATTGGATACTGGTATTCATCCCCAAGTCTCACCTTGTGAGGTGACTCATGTTCAGATAGCTTCACAAACGATTCTTTGAATCTCTTCATATGCTTGGAAGCACCATTGTCTATGATCCAATCATTGCTTCCATGTGAAACAATTCCCATAAGAGCGAAGATCAGCACATATTATTCATCACTTGAAGAATCACTTTCTTGTCTGATTCTCTTTGTGGAAGGTTCATCATCTTCTACAGCATGAGTATAATGTCTTCTCTTGGTTTCCTTCTTCTTCTTTAAGTTCCCTTTATTAGGGAAAAATCTCGGTATGTGACCTTTCTCATCACATATGTAACATCTAATGGTAGACAGATCTCTTTTAGGGTGTGAGATATTACCTTTGGAGTGATGATGGTTCCTTCTGGTTCTCTTGGAGGGAACAATGAGAGCTTGATCTTCATTTCCCATCTTGTCTTCTCCAGCTGCTATCTGAGCTTCTTCTTGAGAGAATTCTTCCCATAGTCTGCTGAACTTGAATAACTTCTTCTTGGCACAGATCCCTTGAATGAAAGAGTCCCATGATCTAGGGAGACCATTCAAGGTGGTCATCACAATCTCTACTTTTTCCACTTCTTCATCTACTACTTCCAGTTGTTCCTTGATCTGAGATACCCTTGTAAAGTAATACTGAATAGTCTTAGCATTCTGGATCTTTACATTCTTCAATTGGTTTCTCAGATTCATCTTCTTGTTTATGTTCTTCCCTTCAAACAATTTGGTTAGGGAATCAAACATAGCTTTAGGTGTCTTGAGGGAGGACACCTGTGGTATGAGGTGATCCTTGATAGAATCAGCAATGATTCTCTTTTCCATAACCAACTTCTTCTTATGTAAGGCCTTAGCATCGTCTCCCTCTGGAACTGGAACCTCCTCATTGATATAGGAGTCCAACTCATTTTCTTCCAGGACCAGGGAGATTCTATACTTCCAGGCTCGAAAATTATCAGCTCCCTCAAGCTTTTCACCAAGCTTGGTATGATGAGACATCTTAAACTGAGAAACCAAAAGGAAATACAAAATATTTAGATCTTACCAGGTCAAGATGTCGGATCTGGATTTGGAGCTGAAATCCTGCAGTGCTAGTTTAGTAGCAAATTAGGGTTTTGCTTTTCCAGAGTTATGTCCAACCAAATGATTTGAATTTGATCCCTAACTTCTATTTTTCATAGGAGATCAATCCAGGCTTGGGCTCACTGAAAAATTCCTCTTCTATGAAAATCCCTAATTTTCGGCAGTAGTGTCGGGTCCAAAACTGAAAAACCTCATAATTGGATTATGCTTCAATAGAAAGATGCGCCCTAAGGAGGAGAGTTAATCCAACCTTATTTTATTGAAAATATGTGGAGAAAGATCCACTAACTAGGAATCCCTAGCTCCCGTAGTTGCATAGTGTCTTCTTCTCAGGTTAGCTTTGATTCCATATTAGAATTTCATCATTAAGATAGCAATACATTAGGATCTTTAACTGAGAGAATAACAAGCATAGCAATCAAACACAAGAGACAATGAATACAGTGTTTGTCCTTGGGGAAACCATAAATGGTGAAAACCCCGCAACTTCCTCAGAGATAGAATCAACACCAAAAGTAGAACCCAAAAAAGTAAGTGATCTCCTAACAGCAGTAACCTTCTTTCTATCTAGCTCCAGTGTCTTCTCCTTACTCAACTATGCGCTACAATTGAGTGTGTATGAGATGTGTGATAAATAGAGAGGCTAGCTCTCTATTTATACTAATTCTCAACTTGACTAAACTCTACTAGGGTCGACCTCACTAGGAGAGTCTAATAACCCTAGTGCCCTGGAACTGCGGGGACTTTAACCCTTAGCCAATAGAAGGGTTACCCACAATGACTTGACATGAATTGTTTACATTATAAATCTTCCCGATAGGAACATCGAGGCATGACATGACTCAAGTACATCCCGAAATAAACATCGGGTTACAATATATAAGAATTACAAGTGAAATACATTTCGAAGTTACATATACATCAACAACATGGACACATATCAATGGCATTTATATCACTTTGTTTATGTATTGAACTACAATCTAAGGTCCCTTGTGTCGATGTAGAAACCAACTTTGGTTCAAAATGTAGTTGAATTTGTTCGCTATGTAGAAGATCATGCAAGATCTAAGGGGGATCAAATAGGGGGTACAAAACTAATTACCTCACAACAATCAAGGTATGTGGGGAAGACCCAATGAAATTTTCTAAGGTTCAGTAATATAGGATGCAGTGGGAATTTCTCCCCTACTACGGGAAAAAGCACCTACCCTATATCAGTCGGCTCATAGGGTAGAGTTCATGGTGCGAAGTATCTTTTGACCTTGACTTACAATAATAGACAGTGACAATAACATAAATATTTTTATGATTCATGTATGCATTTTTATCTAACTAACAAAAAACAACAATAACATGCATACCTTTGTTTGAAGTGGGGCACTACAACTGTCTAAGGAAATGGTCCACCGGCTCCATAGTCTGGTTCTCCCTTCGTCTCCAAAAATGCTTGTCAAATAGGGGGAATTGATCCAAGTGGGTATGGAGCAAGCTCAGCATACACCATGGGAATGATATGGAAAAGTGTGGGGATAATTTCGAAAGGTGAAAATATGACGAAAATTCCTTTTGGGGGGACCTTCACAATGTACTTATAGGATGGTGCAAGGTTTTTTTACCCATGGTATTTTATTGTGCATGGTATTTATCTATTTTTTACCCATTCTCATTTATAGGGGTTTTTTTGTCCTTTTTGGAGAGAGTGGTGATAAATCACAATAAATTCTCAACTTCCCTGTATTTATGGGGGAAGGAATAATAATGTTTTGAACCATATTTGGTCAAATTTTAGTTGTGAAGGTCAAAATGGAGGAAACAATGGTGGGAATATGATGTATAATTATGGTTTGGACCCTAGAGAGCTAGGTGAACAATTTTTAGTGTTAACAAATTCCCCCCTGATGTGTGAGGGCAAGATCTCATCGTATGGCCAATAGACATAATAGGATCAAAGGAGAAATGGTGACAACAGTGGAGAGACTGGAGAGGACCGAAAAGAAGTGGAGTCTCCTCATTCGAACTACAATGGATTTTGGTTTGTATTTCTTCGAAAAATGGATGAGGTACATATAATCTAAGACATGTATATGGACAAGGCGGGCATACCCATGCTCGTAACAATGTCTCAATATAAAAATGGGGATCAAGGTCAAACAATGGGAGTTGATCAATACATAGATACAACTCGTAGTACCTAATGGTGGCCTCAATGGGAGGTTGAGTACAAATACTGATATGAATAACTGATACATAGGGAAAATGGAACTATCATAAAATGAAATATCACAACAACTGATTCTCTGTTGGATCTAGAATTGTACATAACTGAATGGACTCAATGATTGAGAGTTAGAATCTCTGTGGTACAATAAGAGGCATCAAGTGCTAGAGATACATAGAAGCATGATACTGAGGGGCTTCTAAACACTATCTCCAATGCAACCCAGAAATAACAAGGGACATGAAATTGTATGAGACCCTGAATAGACTCACCAATGTTCTAGATTTAGGTGACAAATGGGATCTTTGACCAAATAATGAAGGAACCAATACCGTGTACAAATGTTAGTGGTGCGAAGATGGAGATGAACTTGAGTACATGAGACATAGCCAACCCAAAAGGAACTAAGGAATCCTTTCAAGTGGTCCAAGGAACTCACCAATGAGGTGGATGAAACCAGGATGTACATATGGGTCTACCCTATGGAACAGGTGTGTTGATGTCGATGGAGGGAAACCTGCAACTACCAAGGAAATGAAGTTTACTTGATAGAAGCATGAGAGGGACAACCAAATATATGGAATAGTCAGGGGACAAAGACACTGAATGGGGAACAGGGGTAGGGGAGTATGGGGGACTCAAGCTTCCTTTATTCAGATTATGACTACAGGGATGACCTGGCAGCAAATGATACTAACTCATGGGGAAGGGATCATAGTTGTGAAACTGAGGAGATAACTGCAATGGGAAATACTTGGGTAAGTAACTAGACTAGTGATATCTAGGGGATCCAATGGAGACCCAATGGGAGAATGCTTCCATAATGTGAGACCATATGTGGGCACCGAAAGGCACTGTTTGTTCCTTCTTCGTAGTTTAAGGAGCACGAATAAGGTATAGAAGTATGTGAAGTATGATATTATCTCATGGATTTTTGTCGAGCCTGAGATAGTAACTTCTCGATGGTGTTTTCATGTTTAGAGAGTTTGAAAACATGAAGAATACTCCAATGGTTCTCTTTTTTGTACAGTAGTCTCCTAAGTCTAAAAAAAGGATAAAATTGTACAAAGAAGATCTCTCCCAACTGAAAGGGGCAGAAAGACTTATTTTTCGTAGGTATTTCAACCAGGAGGAGAAAGGTTAAAACTATACTGTATGGACGATCATTAAAATAATTTTGCGAGCATGAATGAAACCAATTTTTCTCAGCAATATTTTCTTTATGAGAGGGTTGTAAAAGAGCTTAAATATAACCCATAAATGAGCTTTTTCATATAGTATGGTTCCAATTTTCGACAAAGAAGAAAATGATATAAAGGGAAACATTCCTAGCTAGAAGGTGCCAGGGTGGTCCTTACGTAGTCCAAAAAAGGAGATAAATGAGGACACATAGATTCCCTTTGAAATACTTTAACGAGCATGAATGAAATCAAGCATGCTCGACAACCTTTTCATTATTTTAGGAGTCATAAAAGAGCTTAACAGAAACTCTGTAATGGTCAGTCTAGTAAGGAGGAAGTGTTCAATTTACCAAAAGGGATGATGTTGCGAACATGGTTAATAAGAATAACATTGGAACACTGGTGGGGCCTCCTTGCAGGATGATGGATGGTGGTAAAATAAGGCCAAGTTTCCAGTGTGGATGGAGCGGATGGCTCGTGAACGTGATAATATGTACAAGGTGTGATTTGCATGGTGGCATGCAAATCAAGGTGAATCCAGGAAATTACTTGTAACATCATAGGGATATCACAAGACATGGGTCTTGTCAACAAACAGAGGATAGGAAACCAAATCAGGTGGTGCAAATGGCGTGAAAAACAGATGTCGGATGACTCTATGGTGCGCAGAAGAAAAAGTTGACCAAATTGAGGACTATAAATAGTGGGGACCAAATGACACATGTCATTTTAATTATGTAGTGTTTATTTGGAGTGGAGGGCCCCAAATCACAACTATTGATTTATTCTGACTCAACCGATGGTTTTCTGATTTGTGACTTGTAGGTAATATCTCTCACCAAGCCCTTCAATTTCAGTGGTTTACTTTGGTATTTCCCGACTCTGAGAGCCATGGTCGATGTTGAAGGGTTCTCGGGGTCATGTCACACTTTTCAAGGGAAAAGGCACAACCCAGGTCACACTTATTGGGAAGACATGTGCGACCTGGTCACACCTATCGGGGAGACAAGCACGACCTAAGTCGCACCTGTTCGGGAGATGGCATGACCTAGCCCAGAATGGGAATTTTTGTGTAACTGGGTCTGACAGACTGTTTATGCATGTGTAGGATGCCTCAATTCTAGTGGTGAGAGTGATATATCGGGTATATCAGATATTATGTGGAGGATGATGGAGTGATATAGGATACACTTGCCCGGTGTGGGATGTTGAAGTTCTTCCAGATCCCCTTGATGCGTTCAACAAAAATTTTGTTGAACAAGCTGGTGATTTTTTGGGATCGAGACTCAGAGTGTTTTATCATCTAGGCTGAGAAATTGGAGATCACCCTCTAAGATGTGTAATTTCTGACTGGCCTCCCACTACTGGGCGTGATTGGCAATACCTCGTCAAAGCTCCCTAGAGGAGTGTTTATGGATGGCCTATGTTCCAGGCATTTCTATCCCTCAGCGTATGTGCATATGTCATACATATTGGTGTGTGACATCGATATTCTGGAGACTCGAGCAGTGGCAGCGATGGTGCTATGCATAATGGGATCGAAGAGGCCGCAAAAGATCTCAAGTGACCAATAGATGATGGTCAAGAGTGTGCTGGGGGGAACCTACTATGGTGGGCCCAAATATATTTGACAATGGTTTAGCATCAACTGAGGTAGTCCAGCTTCGCGGGTGGGGATTTATGTTTCCCCTCCTTCGAGTACTCATTTTTCTTTGAGCGACTACCTACACTGCGACTACATCTGGTGGTGCATGAGGGGGGGACCTCATGAGCCTCGCATGAGGTGATGGTGCAAGAGGATGATCAGAGAAGGAGGTAGCTTGATGGGTTGTTTCTTCACCCAAGAGATCTTTGCATAGTAGTGGCAGCTTCTAGTCCTCATAGAGGACTATCCATATGCATGGATGGACTACCAAGGAGACCCAAAGATTCCTCAACCTCTAAGGCAGGTCTTGGGACTTGACGATATGTATACATGACTCTTTTTGGTTTCATTCATATATAGTTTACTAGCATAGTGGTAGCTAGATCATGTGTGTGATAGATACTGATGACATACTGTGTTCATGTGCAGATGTGGGACCACACCCTCCAACGGGGTACCAGCGGTGTGGGGGAAGGGTGGAGGGGTTAGATCCACCCGCTCATGGGAAGAGGAGGAAACAGAGTGAGACATTGGAATCACTATGGTTGAATGTAGATAGGTTGCTTAAGGGGGTAACCGATGACAGGTGGAAGTACCTAGACGAGGATTTAATTGCCACGTGCTATAAGGCTCCTCCGGAGTGGATCTCTCTCATGAGGAGGATCAACGTTGTTGTTGAGCATGTCAGAGTGGTAGCATAGGGTGACATGTCGATAGAGGAGGAGAGCTCTGATGATAAGGAGGACACATAGTCAGAGGAGGATGAGTTAGACTAGCATCTTGTGATGCTGACCCCAATGCATGTGAGCATGGGGATTTTTTGTATGATGTATATGATTAGACGAGAAAGCCTGTGGAGGTTATCATTTTGTACTGAACATGATATTTATGATATATATGCATGTGGATGCACCTTTTTGTATTTTTATGGGTTTTTATGAGTCTCTTTTATGATTATGCCTATATGATGTATATGACATATGTATGCATGACTATATGATGATGCATGGTGTAGTTTATTTCCTATATGCGATGATTAATGTGACACTTTAGAACATCATTAGGCATTTGGTATACTACACTATTGAGACTTCTTGGAACATGCATGAATGAAATGGATTCGAAATGTTTAACCAAGTGTCTAGTGCGCAGGAACTTTCTAAAGAGGAAAGGATCGTGCACCCAGTAGCAAGTATTCAATTGAGAGACAAGCAATTGGGATTCTAGGAAGACATCAAGGTCATGAATACCTAAGTGAAGGGTGACGGTTCGGAGACAAGCGACACCATCGTACTCAACCTAGTTGTTGGTAGAAACACCAACACACATTTCCTCGATATGGATCAACACATGTGATGGGGAATAAATGGCTGACGCAGCCAAGGAGAGATTAAGATACCATCTACTTGCATCGTCAGCGAAACCAACATAGCAAGGTGAGGTAGGATCCATATGAGAAACCAAGGAAACAAACTTTGAAACTCATGATACCAATGATGTAAAACAAGAAATAAAAACTATGATATAAGGGTACTCATGGTAAGCGACTTCAGACATAGAACCTATTGAGTTAGAGCCCATTATGGGGATTCTTCAAAAGGTGGCTGTTAGATTCATTAAGGAGATATGCCCCCTTACTGAGACATCGATGGATGACATAAGGGCCATACCACATGGATTCGAACTTCTCTTTTCCAGTCTTATCATGGGCTTGGTCGTAAATGAGGACTAGGTCCCCCTCTATAAGGTGCGTGGGTGGATGTGGCATTCATAGTGATACTTTGACCGAGTCTTATTCGCTTCAATCATTTGGAGAGAATCACGATCCTCATTGTTTCGTTCAAGCATAAGTAGGTGTTTCTCTAATGGTGAAGTATCAAGTAGAATTTCGACGGCAAGATAGAGCGACAGAATCTAGCATTTGATGGGAAAAACCGTTTCCGCACCATGGACTAAGTTAAATGGGGTAAAATGGTGGTAGTTTTAGTTGATTTCTGGTAGGTCTAGAGGGAAAAAAATATCAAGTAGTGCTAGTTGGATTTTTTTGTCCACCATTCGTTGGAGCATAGTTTTGAGGATCTTGTTGACAACCTCAACTTGGCCATTGCCCTGAGGGTAATAAGTGGAGTAATACTGGTGTTCAAACTTCAACATGGTGGAGAGATATTTCCAAACAATGTCCTTGAAATGAGAACCATGGTCTAAGACTAACTATTGAGGGACAACAAAACGAGAGATAACGTGGTTAAAAAAGAAATTTTTCATAGTATCAACCTTACAATTGATAGTAGGCATAGCTTCGGTTGATTTGGTAAAGTAATCAATGGCCACAATGATGTATTTATGGTCGTCGGCCAAAGGAGGGTAATAGGTCATGAAGTCAATATCCCATTTGTAGAAGGGACCAACTATGACGACAGGATGTAGCGACGTGGGAGGTGTCCCTTCTTTTGGTGAAAATATTTGACAATTGCGGTAGTGTTTAACTGCATGGATGCAATAGACAAAGATGGAGGGCCAGAAATAACCATAGCGGAGTATTTTTTGAGCAGTAGCCAAACCAGAGAAGTGGCCACCGCAAGCTCCACTATGACAGTCATTCAGGACTTATTCTGCTTCATCATGGGTGAGGAAACAACATAGTATGCTGTCAACATCGCGACGATACAAGACATCCCCAATAAGGAGATATTGAGCAGCTTGGTGCCGGATGTGACGACAATATTCATGGCTTAAATGGGGCCTACATTTTTGTCTATACAAGTACAAGAGAATTCCCTCATACCATGGGTCTTCCATAGATATGAAAAATAATAATTCCTGAGGAAAATTGATTATGATAGGGGGTGAGGTAGACGATGAAGGGAAGTATTCCATCAAGGAAGCTAACACCAAAGCTTTGGTTCTTTTTGGTGTGACAAAATCCAGGTCGTACTCTTGGAGAATGAAAATCCACTCGGAACCACAACATTGTAATAGGTGGTGACTCAAGAGATAGCGCATGGGACTGGAATCAGACACAACTCGAGTTCAACTAATGAGAATGTAATTTCGCAGCTTCTGCATCGAAAAGATGACAACAAGAGCCATCTTCTCTTCATGTGAGTAACATAAAGGTGGTCTAGAAATGTTATGAATTATGTAATAAATCATGTTCTCCTTATAAGCATTGTCTTCTTGGACCAAAACTATAGCGATATCATTTCCATATGTCGACACATCAAGGATAAAATCCTTGGTGAATTCGGGAGGAGACAAAAATGGAGCGGAAGTCAGAGGTTGTTTTAATGTATTGAAATCACCTTGCGCATGATCATCCCATACAAAAGGAATGTTGGTATGAAGCAAGCATAAGAATCCATGGACTTTCGTCACATAGTCCAGAATAAAACGATGAAGGAAATTTTCATTCCTTGGAGAATCTTCAATTGGCGTAAAGTACATGGGGGAGGGATTCAGGAAGGATTGAACCTTTAGGGGATCCACAACAATCCCTTTGTGAGACACAATGAATCCTAGTAACCAATTGGTTGGGACACAAAAGGCACACTTGGGGGGGTTATAGTGGAAGTTATATTTTTGACATCGCAGGAAGACTTATCGTAAGTCGTCCAAATGTTGAGAACTCTTCTGAGATCAAATCGTGAGGTCGTCTAAATATACCAAGATAATATGAATGATTTCATGGAATAAAAAGGTCATGGCCTGCTGAAAAGTGGCTCCAACATTTTTTAGGACAAACGGCATGAAACAAGATGCAAAAGTTCCCCAGGGGGTAGTGAAAGTGCTTTTGTGCTGATCTTCTCTACAAATCTGAATTTGGTTTTAACCGAAAAAACTATCCATGAAGGAAAAGACTTCATTTTTTGCACAAGCGTCAATGATTTGGTCAATGAATGGAGTGTGGAAGTTGTCTTTGGGACAAGCCAAATTCAAGTCATGGAAGTCGGTATAGATGCAAATGGTGCCCTGTTTTTTTATTGACGTGGACATGATTGGAAACCCAAGTGGTATACGCGATGGGGTATATAAATCCTGCTTTACACAGTTTCTTGATCTCAGCTTTGACGACAAGGTCCTTTGATGGGTGGATGGGTCATTTATTTTGGTGAATGAGGGAAACATCAGGCCATGTGTTGATACAATGTTCAATGATAGGGGGATCAAGCCGAGGCATCTAGGTATAGGACCAAGCCAAGATATCACTAAATTACTGAAAAAGTGTTTTGTACAAAGTGACTTCTTCAAGGGAGAAAGATGCACTGAGGGTAATATCCTCAACTATCCCAGGGCTAGTTGATATACCAAGTTTAATGGTTGGTGAAATGTTGGCTATGTTATTCTCTTCAAAGGCGTTACGTGTCGGAATTGGGATTTTAAACCAGTCAACACTTCCATGGATGAAGTCTTTTGCTTCAACAGAGAATTTGTCCGACAATGAAGAAAGCTCATCAGGGATGAAAAAGGAGTGATGTTACAAATCATCCCAAGGATATTTAGGAATCGAAAGAGCTTTACGAATCTCCTCATCATTGTGAAAGTAGAGTGTGGACAGATCAGATGAATCTCTATGACCGAGGAGGGGGGAGGACTACTAGAGCTAGAGATCGTGTAAATGGTGTTAGTGGTGTCTGAGGAAGAGGCCAAAGGGTGGATCTCCTCAAGGACAGTGATTTTAGACACATGAGAGTGCTTTCGAAGGTCACTGAGGAATGACCGGTACTTAGGAAAGTTTGGGAAATGGTGTGAATAATGACCATATAGGCCACAAACTACACATGGGTGGTTGGTTCGGAGCGATTTTTTCTTAACCATGGGTATGATTGGTATGTTGACAACTGGAGCATCATCAATCTCAACTATAGTGTGCATGTGGGTGCGATGGATAGGCACATTGGGACAATTTGGTGTCGCATGGCCTTGGACATTGCATAAAGCACATGTAGGAGGATGTGGTTTTGTTTTTGTTTTGGGCATCTTTCCCCCAGTCTTCATGGAAGGAGGGGAAGTAGTAGAAGCAGTCATTTGTGTACGAGGATTTGGGTGTGACATTGTCTCAATAGGTTGGACGGGAATCAACATGAACTGGGGAGTCAGGGGAGGCATAGCTGAATCTAGGTTGGCACCCAAGAATACCCAAAGTGAAGCTAGACAGGTTTAGAGTAGCCATGATGGGCTTACTCATGATGATGAAAGGTGGAAAGAGGAAGGTAATCATGTGTACAGGAAATGAACCGCGCTAATTCCCTCATGTATGTGGTTGAGGTTGCTACTGAAGTTACAAGGAGGTTGGAAGGTTAACGGATGTGATAGTGCACAAATCCGATATATAATTCGATGAAGGAGGAGGTGGTAAGGAAAAAAAGGTGTCTATCAAAGGAGTGTTTGGAAATAATCCTTGGCCAACAACAGACAGGGAAGGTATGGACATGTTGTCAATGGTAGTGTTAATAGTAGGGAGGACATGTTCTGGTGTGGTCAGTCCCTTTGGATCATAACACATCAGTTGGTCAATGGTCACGATATTCCCATCATGAGTCAAAATACGGTAGAGGAAATGACTCACATTACATACATATAACTACGTCCTAAGAGGAGGCTGTAATCGAGTTGGGCGTCAACAAACTCAATGTCAATCAACACTGTTTTCTTGGCTAACTCAATAGGGACATTCATGAGGATACCTTGGGGTTGAGCAGCACGACCATCATAGGCGTGAAGAGCGGTGGAAGAAGGTTGAAGGGTTGGGGATCCAAGTTTCTGCCAATCAAAGGTTGACATAACAAAGGTGGATTCCCCCTCATCAATGAATGAAAAAATTGTGAAACGTGACTAGAACCTGGAAGACAATGGATGATGGAATCCATGGTTCTCGCCTATCCAAGTTGAAGGTGATCAACCTGGAATTAGAGGGATCGACGAACCATAAAGTGGATAACAACACTTTGCGTTGTAAAGGAAAAGTTTTGAGAACTTCTAGAGCGGACATGGTCAAGGGAGACTGGGCCAAGTTGTTAACAATACTGTAGTGGAGCGCGAATTTGGCAATGGAGTTGTTCTCGACGTGACACAAAGGGAAATGCAGTACTTTGGAAGTATCGTCCATGGGAGTTATCGAAAAATGCAAAGAAATATCGAGAGTGGAAAATGTAGATGTCACAGAGGGGTTAACGGTTTCTATGGCGAATCCATACTAGTTTCGTTGAGTTTGTAATTTGACATCAGACGATAACGTCATAAGGTGATGGACACCAGGATCGATGGGTGGACCTGCAGTAGTGGGTGCTGGGGTTTGTGGTACCAAGGGATAGGTTGCTACCATCCCTTTATTTGGTAATGGGTTTTGCAGCACCATAAAAGGATGACCTGGTGGTGCAGTGTTTGGTTGAGCCAAAGCAGCCGCATTGGGGTCATGTTGATTATCGATTTGGAGTAAACGAAAAACATAATTCATATGAGACATTTATGTGTATAATGGTCGTAAGTGTGATAAATGGCACACATATAGTTAGTCTGCAACTGAGGGTTATTCCCAGGTCTAGGGGGACACTGGGGATTCTATGCATGGGGATTGGTTCCGTTATTTTTTAGAGGGTTGGGTTGTTTTCCACCTTCTGGAGGTTGGTTGTTTCCTCGATTCCTACCTCTCTGTTGTCTTCCCTGCCCTTGTTCGTTATTGGGGGCAGGTTGATTAGGGAGGTTCTATTAAGCGTATACTTTTCCTTGAGGAGTAGGAGGAGTTGGCGTTGCAGCAACTGTAGGTTACACGGGTGGTGGGTAAAAGGAAGAAGAAGCTTGGGGGGGGGTGCAAATCTAACCGTCTATCCATTAAATGCAAGTGCCAAATAATTTGGTCCATGAATGTGAGGAATTGGTGTAGGATACACATAGGAAGGTGTGGCTCTGGATTGATCTGTTATGCATGAAAAAAAGGGGCATAACCTAGTTGGGAAACACTAAGGGTGGTACTGGAATGAGTCGGCATCGAAGGAGAGGCTATGTAAAAGTGGGGATGCTGAGTAATATAGCCAATGAATCCACCAACACCATGATATGCCCTCGACGTATCTTGATGTGAGGATCCACCACAAGAACCATCAGGTATAATGGTATACGTATAACTCGATTGGGTGTAGATGAGATCAAATTGTTTTCCTTCAGGATGGATTCCTCCTCGATTTGTTGGCGCTTATATGCAACATCCTTGGCGATGGGGGGGAGTACGGTTTTAAGAAACCAATATAGGAAAATCCTATCATCTAACTAGATCTTACATAAGCTATGACAACGACACCATTCATGTATATGGTCTGTGATATGGGTAGTTGTGTTTTGTCTACAGGATAATAGAATTTCCATAGCCTCATCATAACGAACAGGTAATTGAAAGTACTGGAGAAACATCTAGGCTAATGAGGAAAATTCCAGGTAGGTCACATGAGGTAGTTCAATATACCAATTGGTCGTAACACTTGTGAGCGTGTAGTGGAATAGCCATAATCAGATAGAATCATCAACTATGATGTTAGATGAACACCATAAGTGGAATGACATAATGTGGTTTTAGGGGTCTTCTCCCACCTTTCCCTCAAAGTTAGGGATATCTTAAGGGAGCTTGGTAGGCATGGGAGGCCATAATGGGTTATGACAAATGGGATTGTTTTTCAACCATGACAAATCAAACAGGTTGAGACTAGCCATGAATGGTAGACTAGAACCGCGATTAGATCGAGCAGAGCCAACAATGGTGTCAATGCCAACAGGAATGTAGTTACCGTGGGTAAATGGGGGTGGGTAAGGATGACTTTCGACAATAGGAGTAGTCACTAAGATGGCAGGAATATCCAAAAGGGAAGTGGAAGGGCCAATTCCCCCATGCATGAATGGTGGTATGGTAGGAACAATGATGGATAGAGTGGGTCCACCACTAGTGGGTAGCAAACTAGCAATAGTGTGTGTGGTGTCAAGGATACCGCTAGAACCAGAACATGTAGGTCTAGCAAAAGGGATACCCGAAATGGTGGGTGGAACGAACACAATCCCACTATCAACCGTTCCCCCCTGAAAGGGGTTAAGAGGTGCAACATCCATGGGGTTGGATGGGGTGGTGAACAAGGTAGGTTCGGATTGATAGGAATCTACTATCAAAATTAAAAGTGGTATATGGCTCTGAAGGTTGTGAATGACGTCGAATATGATTTTGACGGTGATGGTTCAAGGAATCAAAATGCAAGGTATTTCCCCTAAGTTTATTTGAGTAACCTGGAGGAGCAATGATGACCTAGTGGTGTGCTATGTAATGAATGTAGATGTAAGAGTGTCAAACACAGGCTCAAAAATCCAACTACAACCAAGTGTACAAATGGTGGCTCTCACATACAAAAAATCAAGGTCTAAAACCGAATTGCAACAACATGTTACAACAAGAGAGTCTACAACAAAGTGGCTAGAAATCCAACAAGTAGCACTACCTAGAAATAAAATGGTGCACTAACCTATGGGGTATAAGTGCAATCAAACTCCTAGCTACAAGTTGGAATCCCCTCACAAATCGTATCCTATACAAAGTGATGAAATCCTAGTCAAACGATATGAAATGGAATAACAATAGGCTAAGAGAATCCCACTACTGAGAGGGACCTTAGGTGCAAGAGCCTTAGATAGAAAGAAAACTAGGGTACCTCATTCATGACATGTTCGGAGTGGTTTCTTGGCACTTTAGCCCTTTGGCCCTCGAAACCCAGTATACTCCGGCATCCATGAGGAGGGCTAGGAAGGTTTATCCTTCGATACAGAATGGAGTGCGGTATTCCACCCTGACTTCTGGAACCCCTTCGTTGTGGCTTACTCCTGTAGAGCTGGGGGGGCTCCGACAGACTGGTCGTGACCATGTCAACAAGTACAAGAGGATTTTAGTACCCTAATGGAAAATAACTATGTATCAAATGTGAGTGACAAAGGGGTTTTATTTGGAGTCCTATCCCCAATGTCCTAACTTAACTACAAGATTGTTTTGGTCCTCAAATGAGGTTACAATGTTGGTTGAGTTAAGTTGATTTTTTAGGATAGATTGGGGTCATGAACCAAGCATTTTACTTTAGGGTGTGAGATATATGCATGAGTGATGTGTATAAACCCTAACGATCTCACGACCAAGATGTAAAATGAAGATAAATAATAGTAAATGGTAGTAAATATCATGCAAAATAACTAATTCTTCCAGAAAATAAAATATACACAAGTAAATGAGAACATATGGAGCTGATCAGGTTGTAGGAAACACACAGGGAGTCTCAACTACGAAGCTGGACTAAATGGGTTGGCATACAAGGAAAATAGGACAAAAAAAAAACCAGGGGGTTGTAATGGATCAGATTTGGACAGAAACAGGTCGAGAAGGGGTAGAACACAAACATGGGGTATGGAACAAGGATCTCAAACACCGAAAAGGACTGAAAAAATGCAGGTCGCACCTGTCAGCAGAATAGGTGCAATCAGGGTCTCATTGAACTGGGAAACATTCGCGACTAGAACAAAAAATTAGTAGAAAGGTTCAGGTCACACAAAACAGAGGTTTATGCACTATAGGTTGCACAAACCTAGGTCACGGTGGCGATCGGGGTTGCTCGAAGAGCTTAGACAAATGCAATATGGATTTTTGGTCTAGGTCGCACTTATAGGGAAAAAGGTGTGACGTGGTCGCATATTTTTGTTGAATAAGTGTGATCCAACCAAAACTAAGGTTTTTTTCAGAAAAGGATGTCGGCTTGGGCCAAGGGGGCCAGGCACTGAGGTAATACTGGTTCATATATGCAATGAGGGGGTCATATCTATGGCGACTGAAGGTACCCAAATATAACATACCAGTGAAAAAACATGCAAAAACAAAGATCTAAAAGGATGGACCGAGTGGAGTCACCAAAACTGTAGTGGGATTTCTCCTCTACTACGTGCAAAAGCACCTACCCTAGATCAGCTAGATCATAGGGTAGAGTTCATGGTGCGAAGTATCTTTCAACCTCGACTTACAATAATCGAAAGTGATAATAACAAAAATATTTTATGATTTATATATATATATATATATATATTATCTAACTAACAAAAAAGAAATAATAACACGCATACCTTTGTTTGAAGTGAGCCACTGCAGCCGTCTGAGGAAATGGTCCACCAGCTCCACGGTCTAGTTCTCTAGTCATCTCCACTATTGGTTGTTAAATAGGGGGAATGGATCCAAGTGGGTATGGTGCAAGCTCAACATACACCATGGGAAAGATATGGAAAAATGTGGGGATAATGGAGAAAGGTGAAAAGATGACGAAAATTCCTTTTGGGGAGACCTTCACAATGTACTTATAGGATGGTCCAAGGTTTTTTTAACCCATTGTATTTTATTGTGCACGGTATTTATCTATGGTTTTTGACCCATTCTCATTTTTAGGGTTTTTTGGTCCTTTTTGGAGAGAGTGGGTATAAATCACAATAAATGCTCAACTTCCTTGTATTTATGGGGGGAGGAATAATAATTTTTTGGACCATATTTGGTGGAATTTTAGTTGTGAAGGTCAAAATGGAGGAAACAATGGTGGGAATATGATTTATAATTACGGTTTGGATCATAGAGATCTAAGTGAATAGTTTTTAGTGTTAACATAGTAAACTTCCTTTTGGCAATAGGGATACACCTTGAGTCACGATAGTGAGTGCATTATCAAAAGAATCATTAGGTACTCATGAGAGACGAAGATATTCACAAGAGGTAATTGGTAGGGGTAGGTTTTCATGGAGAAGGAACACATCTGAGAGGTATGAGCTAGTTAGCACTCAAACCCAACCCCACATTACTTCTTAGGGGTGCGAGGGTCCACATTTTTAATATAATTTCCTAAAGTTACAATAATGTCCCATTATCAGGTAGGGAAAGGCCTCAATGGAGAATTCTAGTAGGAACCATCATATCTATGTAGTAGTTGATAATTGTTAGGTTGAGCATCAATCCACTAGGGTGGAGTCTTGAGGTAAAATAAACAATGTTAAAGTTAAAATATTATTTGATACTGATGCGTCATATAGTTTCATTTCTTCATTTTCATTAGACAAGTGTGGGTTGGAAGCTTACAATCACCATAAATTTAATCTACTAGAAATGGATCCAAGGGTAAATCAAGCAGTTGCACTTAGTGTGGAATAGTATTTTGAGTACCTATGGGTGTGTACAACTAAAGTCAAAATGTCAATTCTCTTGGTACTTACGATTTTATCATAAGAATGAAATTTATTGAGAATCATCAAGATTTCTTTGAATTTTATGGTAAGATAGTGCTTTGTTTAGATGATGAAGGGAGGACAATTGATCTTTAAGGTATTAAGAGAAAGGTGTCCCTACTTTTCATCTTAACCATGAACTTAGAGGATTTCCTAAGATAAGGATCTTGGTTGCACTTAGTAGAGGCTATAAGTGGGGATAAGGGACCATATTTAGATCAATACCTCATGTTATTAAAATTTGAGAATGTCTTTCCCAGAGATAAGGGACCATCTTTGTGACTTACAGATGCATTTGTAGGAGCTATTGGACCTAGGATTCATTAGAACCAATATTTCTCCTTAGGGTCCCCTATTAATATTTGTAAAAAAGGATAGTTGTTTGTGACTATACATTGATTACATAGATTTGAGTAGAGTCACAATAAAGAATAGGTACCGTCTACCTTGAATCGATGATCTATTTGATTAGATAAAACTTGGGGTGAAAAAATTCTCAAAGATCAATCTTTGATCATTCTAGCATCAACTTACAATTAAGAAGGGTATTATAGTAACCAAATACCACCTTTTGGACATGGTTCGGGCATTATGAGTCTATATATGTGCCCTTTTGTTTGACCAATACAGTAGAAATATTCATGAGACTCATGCATGGAGTAGTCCATCAGTACTTGTACCACTTTGTGCAATTATTCTTAGATGTTATTCTCATCTATTATAGGAATGAGAAGGAAGATGAGCAGAACTTGTGAGTAGTTTTTTCATGCTTGAGAGAAATAAGTTGTATGGTAAGTTTTCTAAGTATGATTTATTTCATCAATATTCTCACTATCTTGGGCACATTAATTCATAGAAATAAATTTCAGTGGACCTGGAAAAGGTGAAAGCCATCATGGAGTGGTAGTTCTTAGGAATGATCATGAGTTACAAATATTTATGGGCTTGCATGCATAGTATATAAGGTTTGTGGAAGGACTCTCAAGGATTGAAAAACCCATCACCACCTTGTTAACACAAGGGAATCAAGTATGAGTGGAATGAGGGACGAGACATTGTGTGAAGAACATGTATGTAGACATGAATAAGCTCTTCTTTTAGGAAAACATGAAGCATGGTGTAGTGCAATTTTTTGTTAAGTTCCTTGAATTCCAACAAGTAAAGGCTAATCATTACCACCTAGCTAGTCGTTTGCAACCTCATGACATTCCTCTGTCTAAGCGAGAAGTCATTTCCATGGATTTTGTTGTAGGATTTCCCCTCACATTTCTAATACATAATGTCATTTTGGTGGTAATTGATAAACTAACCAAAAGAACCCATTTTATCATAGTTAGGGAAACTTATGAAATAATAGATGTGGCGAAGGTATTTATAAGTGAGAGTATATGAATTCGTGGTTTTACTAAACGGGATTACCTCAAATAGGGACTAAATTTACTTTGAGGTTTTGGAAAATCTTGCAATCAATGTCAAGGACTCAATCAAAATTTATCTCTGGATATAATCCTGAAACATATAGGAAAACATAAAGAGTTAATCCGATGACCATGAAAACATGATTATGATGTATGTTATGGATCAATAGACCCATGAAAATTAATTAACTTTGATGGGGCTTTCTTAGAATAATAGTTACCACACCTCTCTATGAAATCCACCTTATCAAGTTCTATATGGAAGGCCAAGTAGGACAACATTGAGTTGGGATAGGTTAGAGGATGACATGATCATAGGGCCAAAATTTGTTCAAGAGATGGAAGAGTGGGTAATTCAGATTATATATTAATTAAAAGACACATATGATATATTTATGATGATGCTCATAGAACTAGTCAAAGTTATGGTGTTGGAGATGAGATTTTTATTTGTATTTGACCTAATAAGAGTACAATCTAGTTTGGAAAATTGACAATGTTACCACCTCGATTTATATGGCCTTTTAAAACCCTAGAAATAATTGGACCAATTGTGTATCATCTAGAGTTGGAACCCCATAACACATGATGTTTTCCATGTATCTATATTACATTGTTACATTGATGACGAATCTCATAAACTAAATTGGAAGCAATTGATGGTTTTAGACACAAGGGAACCTTCAGGGTCGAACAATTGCACATATTGTAGCAATGAATCCAATAGCGTAGGCACCTCTTGGTGGACCAGGTTAAGTTCAAGTGGGACACGTATAGTTTAGGATCTGCTACTTGGGAGAATGCAAACACCATGCATTGTGATTATCCATTGCATTTTGACTATAACTTCGAGATGAAGTTTCTTGAAGGTGGTTGTATGCAATGCCCTATATTTGATTGGACAACTTAACAATATTTAGATTAATATTGTATTTCTTTACTTATTGTTTGTTGGGCTCAAATTGACCGAGAAAACTATTTGAATACATACATCAAAGAGAACACTAAACACATACATAGTAAACACAAATCACATACACTAGTGGCCACTCCCATACAATTTTTATTAACCAAACTCATGTTTATAGTGTTTACATCAAGTTCTTCTTGAACATTCTTTTAATTCTATGAAGTCTGGAAGCATTGGAGATGTCGGTGCTATATAGATATTTTTTTCGGTTGATATCATCTACATTGGTATCTTTTAGTCAACATTATTTTAACAACCCACCGTAATGTTTCCCACATAAAACACATAGAACATGTTTACATGAAAATGATTTTATACAATAATATGGGTCACACCTACCACTTTGGGTACTTCGGCTAATTATGTACCCATTTACAACATATTAAGACTCAACATTCACATCACCCTTTTTATTCTCTTCACATTATCCATTGTGGGTATCTTCATTTGCTTTCAAACATATTAGGGGAAAACAAGCATTTGATCACAAATATTTGATTGTAGACATTAGCTTCAAAATTTTTTGATGAAGTCTTTTTTGGCACTTTTCCTCTATCACAAACCTGCACAACTGAATGAGCTCAATAATGTGTTTTTTCTCAATTTTCCACTCCACATCTATCCCTCCATAGTGGTTATGAAAAACATTTTTCTTCAGATTCTATTAAAATCCATGCCATACATATGTCCATTTCTCTTGTAAATAATTTTTGCATGCTTATAATTTTGGATTGTGTACTTGCTTTTGTCCATGATTTACACCTTCACTTGCCTGACTAATTTATAAGAATCATTTGTAAAAACATTATTACTTGACCCATTCTTAACCTTATAATCATTGTATCCAAGACCCATATATTTAGGTCTACTTTCAATGTGAATGGGTTCTACACTTCTTTGCTCAAATTTTCATAGACCCTTTCCTTTATATCCCATTTTTGAAACAATACCTTTAATACGTCTTTCAAAGAGACCAATTTGTTTTTCATTGTAGACTTTGTTTCTTCTACACCATCTGTCTTTGTTTGTGCATCAAATATTTTGTTTTTCAATTCCTCAAATTTCATTTCTTTCATAATATCATCCTTTGCTATTAATTCATTTTTTAATTCTTCAACCTTCTTGATCAATCCCACATTGCTATTTGTTATCTTCTCACTCTTTTCTTGTAAACTTTCATTGTCCTCTTTTAAGCTTGTGTTTTCTTTTCTTAATTTCACACCCTCCTTTATTAACCTTTGATTTAACTTTTGTAGGGTTGTAACTTTCTCCTTTAACTTCATGTCTCCTCTTGATCATTCAATTTCTTGAAATCATCACTATTCTTATCAAGTGTTTTAGATTTTTCCAAACTTTCGTGCCATCCTCAAAATATTTAATTTCGTGAAAGACATCATTAGTCACACAACATTTGATAAGAGCTCCAACTAGCTTATTTCTTTTATCCCAATTTTCTAAATCTTTTCCATTTATAGGGGCAGAAATGATGCATCTAATGATATTAGTGCATATTCAACTCCATAAATCCATTCCTCCCAATTATTTCCATCAAATTTAATTTCAAGTAAAGGTAGTGAAATCTATTTTTTTCTCTCAATTTTTTTACTTCTATCCAAATAGATAATGAACTTACTTTCTTAGAACTCAAACTTTATGATGATTACATCCTTCACTGCCTAAATCCATCGTAACAAAATATATCCAAACTTGTCAAGGATGGATCACATCCAAGCTCTCAACCATAAGACAAATGAACATTACTTCATCATTTGTTGGCCAATATCCTCACCGTATTCCACAACACATGTCCTTACTCACCAATAATAGCATAAATGTAGAGATTCAAACAAGCTAAGGGGATCAAACAAAAACTCTTGAGCTTCAACAAAGTTTTCTCAACAACCAACTAAAGTGCCCATATACTAAAAAATTACATTAGAGAGCTTTTCCACAATGCTAATTTATTAGTCAAGCATTTCTCATTCATTAATGAAGCATTAGAAACCAACACAAAATTATAATTTAACAAGATACTTTAAATGACTTTAGCTCAAACATAGCTATATCCATTACTTCTAGAAAGCTACCAATCAGCATGCGTATAAAAAACAGAACAACCATGTCCAAATCTATTCTATAACTTATATCCAAAAATTTGTAGCTATATCCACCAAAACAACTCGTTTACATACATTTTTACTGATTTTAACCAAGTTTCCTCCAGAAAGAGATATGGGCTCTCGCTTCACAACATACATCGATCTGGGTTATACTTTTCTAGGACAAGGAAATCTGTAGTCTTAGAGGACAATAACCACAATTACCACTCAACAATCTTGGTTGATTTTCCAGGAATCATAGAGAACTCCACAACAATTTACTTCCCAACAACGATAGTAAACAAGGCCTGGACATTCATTATAAACACAATAACAAACAACCCCGAATAAAAAATTCTCTATTTCCATGTTTGAATACGCACAACATAGAAAACACTAAAGACATATATAGAAAACACAAATCACATACATTAACGACTACTGCTATATATAATTTCCATTAACCAAACTCATGATTAATAGTGTTTACATCAACTTATTCATAAATGTTCCTTCAAGTCTATGAAGTATGGAGGAGTTGATGATGTTAGCGCTATCTAGATATTTCTTTCGGTTGATATCAGCTACAATGATATCTACCGAACAACATTATATTTAGCAAAAACTATGTGTGTTGAATTATGAACCTACTTATATGTGACAATTGAGATCCCTAGATGGAATCTGTTGAGATCCCTAGATTCAATGCCTTCCGTGATAATATTAGTGAATACTAGAGAGAGGGATGATCCCATCGATGTGCTTTCTATTCTCATAGAGTTTCTATTTGAAACTAAAGAAGATAGAGGTTAGGCAGTTTTTAATGAGATTAGGAGTTTCATGATCTACAAGGTTAGTGATTAGGATAAGGGCTCCAGAGACTGAGATTTTGGTGAATATGGAACGACATCAAAGCTAACAAGAATGTCTTCCCCTTCCATATGAAGTTATTGCATTTTATGGATAAAACACTAGTACAAATTGGAAAATTTGTGACTACATGACCAAAAAAGTTAGTCACAACATTTTTTATAAGATAAATACTAACAAATATTTTCAAATTAAGTGATGTAGCTCTAAATGACCAACCTAAAATACTAACACAACCATACAATGACTCTATGAATATAAATTAATAGTATTTGTTACTTTATGTAATTGAGTTTTGGTAGTGTAGTCATTTTGGTGTGCTTTATCATGATGATCATGATTAAGAGTTTTCATGGTGAATTCAATTTTGCAGTATCCATGGATGTGTCAGCTATTATTTGCAACACCACCCCCAATAACATGTATAGTATAATTATTTACATAATGAATTCAAACTCAATCCTAACCCACATTTCACCATCTAGCTTAATATCATCCATGACTAAAAACATATATTGTTTCTCAAATGTTTATATATCAATTTCAATCAAAATTCAACTAGCATCACTTAAATATATTATTGCAAGATTAGGTGGTTGAGCATGTTGTCCAAGAGTAGTTCCAAAATCAACCTAGCATGCTATATAAGGGGCTTGTGCTCATGTGGTTGTAGAGGAGCTTGAGCTTCCTCATCTTTGTACACATATTCTTAATTTGATATCATTGATATATGACTTCCTCCACTAGGGTGTTGAAGTTCCTTAGCACATTATGTTTGAAATCAAATACTTTTTAGTAGGAGACTTAAGGAGTAACTATCAATCCACTCTTGAATATCAATTACCTTAACTCGTTTGTAGCATATGCTTGATAGACTATTAGCCATAATGTAATTCAGGTTATAAATCTCCACCTCACATTGCATAAATTGCTTGAGGTAATTCCTCTGCTCACGTTTGAAATTATTTCACGTTGACCTATGGAATTTCTTTAGAAGTTATACTTCCTTCTCGAGATAATCCAATAAATTCCATGAATTTTCTTAGCTTATCTCTTGTGTCAAAAGGATTAGGGACTATTTTATTGAAGATGGTCAACAATGGTAATGCTCATTTTTCTTAGCGATACAGGATTTTTCCTTTCACTAGATTCTACCATTATGACACACTAGAATGGGATTCTGCTCATAGATAATTGTTTGCACTATTGTAGTATGGATCATGGATTATCTTTTGCTTGTCTTCATATTCATTGAGCTTGTTTCTAGGGTATGGTCTTTATAACAATATGTTTCTCAGCATTCCTTGGAGATTGAAATTTGACATTGAGTGGGAGGTAACGTAAAATCTCTTTTGATATTCCACATGTATTAGTAATATTATATGTAATAATAAAGTATAATTTAGAGATTATGTATTGTAATATATAAATAATATACAAACAAAAGGAATTATAACAAGACAAAAACCTAGGAGGTGTATTTGGAGCCAAATATTTGGAGGAAGGGGATGGAAGGGGATGTTTTGTGTGGTTTTCAGAGGAAGTTAGGGATGAGAAACAAAACTAGAAGGAAGTTAGGGAAAGGAAACAAAATTAGAATGGCCATGGAGCCACGCCATGAATCCATGAAACCTAGAAGGTGGTGAATTTGGCATCAAATATTTGGATTTGGTGGGAAGGGAAATTTTTATAGGGTTTTGAGAGACAATTAGGGAGGAGCTACTGAGATCTTTGAAAAATAAAAAAACCATTTTTTAATTTAAGATTATTTTTATTTTTAAATTTATTACAAAGTATTACTCATTTTATTAATTATTTATGAAATATCTCCAAAAACAATTACTTGTCCTATCAATAAGGAATGTTTATTCTATATGATGTTATACCATGTTATAATATTGATAATAAATGTACCACTCCACTATTCCAAAATAAATAAATAAATTAGAATTCCATTAACAAAATAAATGAATAAATTGTAATTCCATTGACAAAATAAAAAATTGCATAGTTGTGAATATATGAAAAAGATTTAATCAACATAACCACACTTATTCCTTTCCACATTTCCAATAAGAATTAAGGTGTGTTTTCAAGGTATGCTTTTATATAATGCTATTTTTTTAGTGGGACTTTGTCTTATTCTAGTTTTGTTATCTTCAGGACTTTATTATCACCACCCTAAATCAGGCCAGGCATGTTGGTGAGTGGTCTAATACTGGAGCCTACTGGTTATCGACCGAGGAATTGTATCTCAATTGGGGGGAATGGAAGCTCGAGTGGGACCATTATACCTCTTCTTTCGATCTTTTGGGATTACATCTCACTGATGATAATGATTGCCTTGTCTGGTCCTTCAACTCGGACACATGTTAGGTCTATGTGAAAATTGCCTATGATTATCCTGTTGATACTCTATTGACTCCTTTAGATGATTGGTGACACAAGGAGATTTGGCGGTGGAAGATTCCACTGAAGATTAAATGATTTAGTTAGCTTTGTGTTAAAAATAAGGTAAGTACATGGGACAACCTACTCAAGAGATGTTGGGTCGGGCCTAACCTCTGTGAGTTGTGTTCGAACGAGGTTGAAATGATTGGTTGAATGTTTTGGTGGATTGTTGTTTTGGTAAGGCTGTGAAAAGATCTGTCACTTCTTTTTTTGGGTTTTCTTATTGTTGGGAGGACTGCACACTATAGGAAAATATGTTACAGTGGATGAGATCGGGACTCGTACCTATTTATCTTCCTCTTTTTGCTACTGGTTTAATTGGAAGGCAAGGAATGATAAGTTATCTTCTGTGGTATTAAAACAGTGGCTCGGAAAGTTATGTTGGATATCATCCACCTCTTAGTTGATTATCCGAAGTTTCTCTGCGTTAAAACTTGCAGAAGGATTGGATGTGCCTTGATGGTTCACATTGCTACTAGTGTCTTTGATGGGGTAGTTTCTTAGGGAATTGGTGGTGCTAGCGCAGTCTTATATATCAGTCAATCTCACTTCTTCCATCTCAGATTTGGATTAGAAATTTATGTTGGATATCATCCACCTCTTAGCTGATTATCTAGAATTTCTCCATGTTAAAACTTGTAGAAAGATCGGATGTGCCCTGATGGTTCATGCTACTACTAGCTACTTTGATGGGGCCACTGCTTAGGGAATTGGAGGTGTTGGTGCAGTCTTATATATCAGTTAGTCTCACTTCTTCCATCTCAGATTTGGCTGTCGCAAAAGCACTAAGACTAGAGTTGAGCTACTTTCCCTCTGGGGCCTTCTATATATTGCTAATGGGATGGGATAACCAAAGCTGAAATTTGCTGGTGACTCTAAGACTATCATTGATTGGATCAATGAAGTAGTAGTGTTGAGAATCCTGGAACTCGATTACCGGTGCACTAGAACAAAGCCTCTTAATGATTCTTTTGACTCCTTCAATTTCCATCATATTTACCAGGAACGGAATGAGATTGTTGATGGGCTCTCTGAGGATGCGTTGAAGCTTACCATTGGTCATCTTCCTTTGAAGGAATTCCTGGAGGGTGCACTGATTTTTTATGACACCAGCTAGATTTATGTTTAAATCCTTCCCTTGAATGATTATAGTCACTTGTAGTAACTATACATTTTTGCTAGTTGGGTGGTGTACTTTTTTCAAAAGATTGTATGTTCCTCTGTAGTATTTCAGCACTTTTTGTTGATTACAATGGCTTGAACTTAGAGGACTAATGGTATTACTGTGGCATTTATTGTTATTTTGATAACAAATTGTATTTCGTGTAATGCTAGTAGGTATGTGTAAATTAGTTGGGTTTTGGAGAACTTTGTATAAGGGTGATGAAGAATGGGCTTCTAAAGCCACTTAGATTTGTAACCAGTTTCTTTGATTTTATATAATAAGAAATGATCTTTTCTTCCTGAAAAAAAAGCATCAAATTGTACACATTAAAATAAAATAAAACTCAAAGTAAAATGGTAATTGTGATGTACATGATAATTTAGATTTTATTATTGATTATGTTTCATAATTATTAGAGTTATTTTTATAAGCCATGGCCCATCACCTCTAGTAAACCATATTCACCAAGGTGATAATTATTAACATTTATATACTTTAGGATGTTCATATTGCAGTTATATATTATTAATAATATATTTTATTTTAAATTATTTATTATATTTTTTATTGATAATTTAATTTAGATTATTAATAAATTAAATGTAAGTGAATTTTGTAATTTTTATTTTATTTAAAAAAATTTAATAAAAATTTTGAATATAAATATTGTTTTTATAAGTTTATGTATAATGACGATGATAGTTATTAATATTAACTTGATTTATTGAAATCTATATATAATTTATTTTTAAATTTTTTTAAAAATAATATTAATTATTTAACTAATTTAAAATATAAAAAAAAATTATATAAATTTTAAAATTAAAAATTATTACGAAGTAGTGTAATTTGAGTAGTTCTCCTAGAGAATAGTTTGTTATCTTTCTCAATCAAATTTAAATAAAAAAATGTAATTTGACCAGTTGATGAGAATAGTTTGTTATCTTTCTCAATCAAATTTAAATAAAAAATATATATAATTTGACAAGTTGGTGCGAATAGTTGGTTATCTTTCTCCATAAATTTTAAATCTCATTTGACTTTGACATTAACTATCCACGTAGTTTCAAATCCTTAAAAAACTGAATTTAACCCCACCAAAAATTGCATGCTTTTTTGGTTTTCCGGAAGTGCATTACAAGTGAAAATTATGTCGTATTAATTCAAAAGCAGAGAGAACTTTTCTTAAAATAGAAAATGATTACCTTTTCGGGAAGTGTGTAAATCGTGATTACTAAATTTGGGGCTATTTTGATTACAGCGCCCCTTTTAGCAGTGACGTTTCGTTCGCAGTATTCCCATAATAAAAAAGGTGATGGCGTTTAATAACTATTAAGTATCAGAGCATTTTATTTTATGTTGTTGTAGGTTTTGAATTTTTGGATTTTAACAAAGATATGTCACCGAATAATAGATATGCCTCTTTTAGCAGTGACATTTCATTTTCAGTATTGCCATGTAAGAAGAAAGGTGATGACTTTCAATAAGTACTCAGTAACACAGCAGCATTTTGTGTTTTGAATTCTTAGATTTAATTACAATCAAGGAGATGCCACGGTCGAATCATACATATACCCGAAATATTCAGAAAATATATACTCTGCTGGCCTTAGCTTATGTTTAGGGATCGAGTAAGCAGAGGTCAGCTGCGTTTTTTATCCATTCCTCAGCTTCAACCGCCATGGAATTCTCTAGTTCATCTGCTTCGATAACTCCTCGTAAGTCCGTTCATTCCCTTAACAAAAACATAACTTTCATTATTAGACAAGGCATGTAATGCAACTTCTATTGGCTGTGATGCAGTTCTGGCCGAAGCCCAACAGAGTACTTTGTTCAGCGAGTATATGGATAAACAAGAAGAGGGATCATATGATTCTACTGGTGAAGTGGATCATGACGAAGCTGAAAAATGTGAAGAAGTTAATTCCCCAATCGAGCAAGTTGCTTTCACGGTACCCACAATCGATGATCGTTCTCTTCCAGTGTTTACATTCAGAGTGTGGGTGCTCGGATTGCTGTCATGCATTACACTCTCGTTTATCAATCAATTCTTTTCATACAGAAGAGAACCCCTTACTATTACTGCAGTCTCAGCGCAAATCGCTGTTCTACCCATAGGGCGTTTTATGGCAGCGGCACTGCCTAAGAGAAAGTACTGGCTACCCTGGACCGGATTTCAATTTTGCCTGAATCCGGGACCCTTCAATCTGAAAGAGCACGTTCTCATCACTATCTTTGCAGGTGCTGGAGCCACAACGGTGACAGCTATTCACGTTGTAAACATTGTGAAGATCTACTATAGAAGAAATCTTGATCTTCCAGTGGGGCTCTTGATAGTCATCACATCTCAGGTGACAATTCTTCATCAACAACTTCTTCAATCCGCAATCAAAATCCAATTAGGGTTACCAGATGGTTTTTTTGCATTTCAATTGGCAGCTCAGATCGTTAAAATTGGCATTTCTACAAATTTGATATCTCTCTGCACATTGATAAGCCATGTATTTGCCCTAATAAGATTGCATTGCAGATATTGGGATTTGGATGGGCTGGCATATTCCGTAGGTATTTGGTAGAGCCAGCTGCTATGTGGTGGCCTGCAAATCTTGTCCAAGTCTCCTTATTCAGGCATGTTGTTCTAATGTTCATAAATTACAGTCTGTTTCGGCAATCGTTAACCTACCTTTGTGACATGGAGATTTTGTTGCAGAGCGCTCCACGAGAAGGACAAGAAACCCAAAGGAGGAGTAACGCGGATTCAATTTTTTATAAGTGCAATGATCTGCAGCTTTTCATATTACATTCTACCTGGTTATCTTTTCCCCATGCTCACATCTATTTCCTGGCTGTGCTGGATTTTCCCCCAGTCTGTTATTGCCCAACAGATCGGTTCAGGCCTTCGAGGACTAGGAGTGGGTGTTGTGGGGTTAGACTGGTCCACTATCTCTGCATATCTAGGAAGCCCTCTGGCCACGCCCTGGTTCGCTGTAGCCAATGTGGGAATAGGTTTTATTTTGGTTATGTATGTGGTTACCCCTCTGGCATATTGGTTTAACGTTTATGATGCCAAAACCTTCCCTATTTTTTCCAAGGACCTCTTCACCTCTACTGGAGAAATCTACAACATTTCTAAGATAGTGAATTCCGACTTTCGCTTAGATTTAGAAGCCTACAAGGAGTATGGCCCGTTGCATTTGAGTACTTTTATGGTTTTCTCCTATGGCATGTCTTTCGCAGCATTGGCTGCTACTGTTACACATGCTATCTTCTTCCATGGAAAGTAAGAAATAATTGTCTCTTTGTCCACTTTACCCATACGTGTCTTAAGTGTTTTTAACCTAAAATGATAATGTTGTTCGTGATGGCAGAGACCTTTGGAGTACTCTTAGATTGCAAACCTTCAAAGACCAGAAAGTAGATGTGCACACTCGGCTTATGAGAAATTATAGAGCAGTCCCGCAATGGTGGTTCATCATCGTTTTGATCTTCACAGTGATGGTTACCATTGGTGTTTGCGAAGGGTTCAACGAACAGGTTCAGTTACGTTGGTGGGGAGTCCTCCTTTCGTGTTCTCTTGCCTTTTTCTTCACTCTTCCTATCGGCATTATTAAGGCCACCACAAATCAGGTATGATGCGTATATATTATTAGAATTTTATTGATTTGCATAGGCCTAATCTCATACTTAATTACGAATGATGCAGAGGCCTGGTCTAAACATTATTTCCGAATATATTTTCGGGTATATTTCACCGGGCACACCAGTGGCCAACGTCTGCTTCAAGATTTACACTGACGTTACAATGAGCCAAGCTCTCACTTTTCTTCAAGATTTCAAGCTGGGCCATTACATGAAGATTCCTCCACGGATTATGTTTATCACTCAAGTAAAAAATAAACCTTTCTGTTATTGATGCAGTCTAATGCTGATACTTAAAAGTGATCTGCAAGTTTCTGTGAAATTATATTAGTTTTAACATATTGGGACGTTGTGCAGATGGCGGGGACAATCGTGGCTGCAGTGGTATACTTGTTCACCGCATGGTGGCTGATTGAGAGCATCCCTCATATCTGCAACACAAATCTTCTTCCGAGTGGCAGCCCATGGGTTTGTCCAATGGATCAAGTAATCTATGATGCATCTGTTGTATGGGGATTGATAGGCCCGAGGAGGATTTTCGGAAACCTTGGACCCTACTGGGCTATTAACTGGGCTTTTCTCTTGGGAGCCCTGGCCCCTGTCGTGGCATGGCTTCTGCATAAACTATCGCCGGCCAAGACTTGGATAAAGTATATAAATATGCCAGTCCTGATTGGAGCCACGGGACTAATGCCACCTGCAAGTGCTGTGAATTTCACAAGCTGGTTGATTGTGGGATTCGTTTTCAGCTTCGTGATCTACAGATACCGAAGAGAATGGTGGCAGCGTCATAACTACGTGCTCTCTGCAGGTTTGGACGCAGGTCTGGCATTCATGGCCGTTCTTCTGTATGTTTGTTTGGGGTTAAAGAACATTTCATTAAATTGGTGGGGAGAGAAGTTAGATGGCTGTCCATTTGCCTCCTGTCCCACAGCTAAGGATGTTTCGGTCATAGGCTGTCCAATCTTTACTTAGACTACGAATAGTTAATGTATTCTGTCGCCTCAACCCATGATCCATCCCTCAGCGTCGACAATTCACAAGGAGGAAAACAGACATGTCGGTGCTCTCTATATCACAAGAAATGAGAAATCGATAGTCCACAGAATTCTATTGTGAATGATCTAATATTGTCCAATTATTAGACTACCTACAGTTTTTCAAAAGATTGGACTATCTACAATTTATTATTATACAGTTTACACCTTATAATATATTATATTAGTAAGCCATGGGATGCGTTTCTTGTGGTTTAAGTTTATCTATATATTTTAGAATTTTTGGGTGGACTATTATTTATGCTTTTTCATTTACCTATCAACTCTATTGTCTAAATTGATTTTATGAGAGTTGTCTAAAATTAATAATTAATAATTTCAAAAAAATAAAAAATAGCTTAATTAACATGTGATAAGTACACTTTATGATAGTTGTAAAAATTAAAATTAATATTCAACTATTTCATTATGAGATACAACTATCAGCTTAATTCCATTGATTATTATTAGTTAATAATTTCAAAATTCATAATCCTGCCCGTGATCCAAAATTCATAATTAATAATTTCAAAAAAAAAAATATCTTAGTTATAAGTAAGAGTTCATGATAGTTGAAAAAATTAAACCTCAACTTCAAGTATTCAATTATTACATACAACTATTCAATTAATACATGCAACTATGAGCTTCACTCCATTGATGAGACAAACCTTAGCTTAATGTCAACTTCAATCATGACTTTTACTTTAACTTCAATTGCAGATATATTAACTTTTAAATTAACTACCAGGGTAGATCCAAATCCTAGGCTCTTCCTAGGCTTTAAAAGCCGAGAGGGATCAAATCTCTCTAGGTGCAAACCTCTTCTTAGTTATTGCACTCAATGAACTATCAATTTGGTGTTTCCTATATATAGCCATTGATTTGATTCAAACCAAAAGACACATCTTTTTTATTTAAGGTCCACATATAATATTTTTATTATTAATATTTAATATTATTTATGGCTGACATATAATATTTTTTATTTTGTTGGGAACGAACATTACAACATTTCCCCATACATGGTTTTAAAACCATATGCAAGGCCATCCCACAACCATGGGTTGTTTAGGAGGCCTTGCACATGGTCTTAAAACCATTTGCAAGGCCCTCCTAAACTATGTACAATAAAACCATGGGTTGTTTAGAAGGCCTTGCACCTAGTTTTAAAACCTTGCCAACATTTTTTTGCCGACAATTCAATTTTTTATTTTTTATTATTTTGTGAGGTAGGAACATTACAACATCTCCTCCATATTGTGTTTTTTTCCTCACCCACATTTTTTTTACGAATAATTAAATTTTTACCTTTTTATTCTTTTGTTAGGTAGGAATATTACAACATCTCCCCCATATTAGGTTGTTTTTCTGGCCAACATTTATTTTGGCCTATAATTAAAATTTTTACTTTTTTTATTAATAAAAATTACGTTACGTAACGTTACATAACATTATGTAGGCTGTATCAAGCCCCGAGATGGATCAAATATCTCTAGGTGCAAACCTCTTCTTAGGTATCCATTGATTTGATTCAAACCGAAATACACATATTTTTATTTAAGGTCCACATATAATATTTTTATTATTAATATTTAATATTATTTATGATCAACATATAATATTTTTTATTATTTTTTATTTTGTTAGGAATGAACATTGCATCATTTCCCCACACATGGTTTTAGAACCATATGCAAGGCCCTCCTACAACCATGGGTTGTTTAGGAGGCCTTGCACATGGTCTTAAAACCATTTGCAAGGCCCTCATAAACCATGTACAATAAAACCATGGATTGTTTAGGAGGCATTGCACATGGTTAAAAAACATGTGCAAAACCTCCTAAACCATGTACAATAAAACCATGGGTTGTTTAGAATGCCTCCCACATGGTTTTAAAACCATGTGGGCCCATTTTTTTTACTATAATTCAATTTTGTTTTTTTTATTGACTCACATATTTTTTTTACGGATAATTAAATTTTTACTTTTTTATTGTTTTGTTAAGTAGGAAGATTCCAACATCTCCCCCATATTAGATTGTTTTTGTGTCCTACATTTATTTTGGCTTATTAGAAATTTATTTTTTATTAATAAAAATAAAGTTATGAAATTGATATTATTTTTTATTTTGTGTTACAAGATCTCTCCCATAATATTCACTATAACGTTACGTCACGTTACAAGATCTTCCCCATACTCGGCTATAGAGCGCCTCTCGGTGCAACTAGTAGCTTAAATCCAATGAGTCTACAACTATTAGATTAAATTCAACTATAATCATGGTTATGTTAGATAACTATTAGCTTAAATATTGGATACAAATATTAGCTTAACTCCAACTATTAGCTTAACTTCAACTCTAAGCACGTAAAGCTTAGTTTAAGTATATTTGGTATCTAGGAGTCTAGTTAATGTGCATTCGTGTCAATTGAACTCCTAATAAAATCATTGGAACTCCTAATAAACTCCTCCCTCTCCTAATTGGGCATCTAACTAATTACATTGATATGAGTTTATATCTTAGAATTTTAGGGTGGACTACCATATATTATTTTTCATCTATGGACAAGAATGAGACAAGTGTGATTTTATGGGCGTCTTAAAAATTCATAATTAACAATTTCAAAAAAATAAAAAAAGAATAGCTTAGTTAACATGTGATAAGTACACCTTGGTGATAGTTGGAAAAATTAAACTTTCGACTTGGTAATTAAACTTTAGATTAACTCTTTGCTTAATTTCAACTCCAATCACTACTTTAACTTGAAATGCAATCTCTGGTATATTAACTTTTAAATTGACTATTAGATAGAACTATTAGCTTTAACTTCAATAATTTTACAACTATTAACTTAACTTCAATTTAATGGTAGTTATATGAGATTAATTATTAGATAACTATTAATAATTCAAATATATACCTTTTGACATATTCCAAACATATTAATCTTATTAATATGGTTGTTGCTAATGGTAAAATATGTGGACACCTAATACAGAAACGATTTATAATATTGTGAACCAAGAACTTGATTTTTTAATATGAAGACATTGTAAAACTGAAATATGAATTTGTAAAAACTATTTATACTATTGTCAACCATGAACTTGATTTTTTACTATGGATAGAAAATCTTCATCTATAGATAATGTTTTGTTGGAAAATCATATATTTTTTTTGTTAATTCGTTTTTTAATTCTTTAAAAAAATTGTCTTTGATGAATCCTACAATGCTATTTGTTATCTTCTCTCATTTTTTTGAACTTATTATTATTCTTATAAAGTGTTTTTAAAGTTTTCCAAACTTTATGCTATCTTTAAATTATTTAATTTCTTGAAAGGCATCATTAGTCACACAAGGTTTGATAATAACTTCAATTAACTTATTTCTTTTATCTCATTTTTCTAAATCTTTTTCATTTATAGGGGAGACTCAATACCAATTACCAAATAATATGCATCTAATGATATTAGTGGAGATTCAACTCCATAAATCCATTTTGCCCAATTCTTCCCATCAAATTTAATTTGAAGGTATAGTGAAATCCATTTTTTCTCTCAATTTTGTTTACTTCTATCTAAAAAGATAATGCATAATTTACTTTCTTAGAACTCAGATTTTGTGATGATTAACTCCACCGTAACAAAAGATCTCCAAACATGTCAAGGATGATGGCTTATGCCCAAGCTCTCAACCATAAGACAAATAGACATTATTTCATCATTTGTTGGCCAATATACTTGTATTCCACAACACACTGCCTTACTCACCAATACTAGCAGAAATGTAAAATAGTAAAGATCCAACCAAGCTAAGGGGATCAAACAAAAACTCTTGAGCTTCAACATAGTTTTCCCAACAACCAACTCAAGTTCCGAGACACTAAAACATTACATTAAAGAGCTTTGCCACAATGCTAACTTATTAGTCAAGCATTGCTCAATCATTCGCGAAACATTAGCAACCAACAAAAAATATTATTTAACAAAATACTTTAAACACCTTTAGCTCAAACACAACTATTATCCATTACTTCCAACAAGCTACCAATCAACATGCGCATAAAAATAACAGAACAACAAATTCGAAATCTGTTCTATAACTTATATCCAAAAATTTGTAGCTATATCCACCAAAAAAACTCATTTATAGACATCTTTACTGATTTTAACCAAGTTTCCTCTGGCAACGGTCTGGGCTCTCGCCCCACGACATACATCGATCTGGGATATGCTTTTCCAGGAACTCTGTAGTCTTAGGAAAATAACCACAATTACCACTCAACAATCTTGGTTGATTTTCCAAGCAGCAATTCGAGAACTCCACAACAATTTACTTCCCTGCAACAGTAGTAAACAGGGCCTACACATTCATTACAGATACGACATTCATTACAGATACGATAGTAGACAACAAAAAATAAAACTTGTTCTGATACCATGTTTGAATACACACAACATGGAGAACACTAAACACATACATAGAAAACACAAATCACATACATTGGCAACAACCGTTATACAATTGTCATTAACCAAAATCATATTAATAATGTTTACATCAAGTTATTCTCGAATGTTCCATCAAGTCTGTGAATTATTCTCGAATGTTCCATCAAGTCTGTGAAGTATGGAGGATTCGGTGATGTCGGTTCTATCTATATATGTATGTCTCTTGATATCAGCTGCAATGATATCTACCGATCAAAATTATCTTTAGCAAAAACTATGTGTGTTGAATTATGAACTTACGTGTGGCACTTGAGAGCCCTAGATGGAAGTTGTTGAGAGACCTAGATTCAATGTATTCCATGAGAATATCAGTGAATACTAGAGGGAGGGATGATCCCAAAGAAGTTCACTCTGTTTCTCACAGAATCTCTCTTTGAAACTAAATAAGGTAGAGGTTAGGCAATTTTTAATGAGATTAAGAGTTTCAGGATGTACAAGGTTATCGATTAGGCTAAGGGCTTCAGAGACCGAGATTTATATGCATATGGAAACTACATCAAAGCTAATAAGAGTCTTCCCTTCCATATGAAGGTCTTGCATTTTATGGATAAAACACTAGCACAAAATGGCAAATTTGTGACTACATGACTAAAAACGTTAGTCACAACATTTTTTATAAGCTAAATACTTCCAAATATTTGCAATTTTAAGTAATGTAGCTATAAATGACCAACTTAAACTACTAATACAACTATTTAATGGCTATATGAATATAAATTAGTAGTGTTTCTTGCTTATTTGTAATTGAGTTTTGGTAGTGTAGTCATTTTAGTGTGCTTTATCATGATGATCATGATTGAGAGTTTTCATGATGAATTCATTTTTGCACTATCCATGGAAGTGTCAACCATGCTTTGCAACACCACCCCCAATGACATGTATAGTATAATTATTTGCATAATGGATTCAAACTCGATACTAACCCACATTTCACCAGGAAGCGTAATTTCATCCATGACTAAAAACATATATTGTTTCTCAAATGTTTATATATCAATTTCAATCAAAATTCAACTAGCATCACTTAAAAATATTATTGCAAGATTAGCCGGTTGAGCATGTTGTCTAAGAGTAATTCCAAAATCAACCTAGAATGCTACATAAGGGGCTTGTGTTCATGTGGTTGTAGAGGAGTTTGAGCTTCCTCATCTTTGTACACATATTCTTAATTTGTTATCATTGATATATGGCTTCCTCCACCAAGGTGTTGAAGTTCCTTAGAACATTTTGTTTGAAATCAAATATTTTTTAGTACGAGACTTAAGGAGTCACTATCAATCCACTCTTAAATATCAATTATCTTAACTAGTTTGGATCCTACAGATAGACTATTATCTAGAATGTAATTCAAGTTATAATCCTCCACCCCACATTGCATAGTTTGCTTGAGGTAATTCCTTTGCTCACATTTGAAATTCTTTCACGTTGACCTCTAGAATTTCTTTAGAAGTTATACCTCCTTCATGAGATAGTCCAATGAATTCCATGAATTTTCTGAGCTTATCTCGTGTCAAAAGGATTAGGGACTCTGTTATTGAAGATGGTCAACAGTGGTAACACTCATTTTTCTTAGCGATATAGGATTTTCCTTTCACTAGATTCTACCATTATGACACGCTAGAATGGGGTTCTGCTCATATACATGTGTTTTCACGATTATAGTATGGAGCATTGATTAGATTTAGCTTGTATTCATATTCATTGAGCTTTTTTCCGGGGTATGGTCTTTATAACAATCTATTTCTCATCATTCCTTGGAGATTGATATTCTACATGAGTGGGAGTTAATGGACAATCTCTCTTGATCTCCCACATGTGTTAGTAATATTATATGTAATCATATAATATAATTTAGAGATTATATATTGTAATATATAAATAATAAAAAAACACATAAAAACAAAAAAAAAAATATAACAAAACAAAACCTAGAAGGAGGTGTATTTCGAGCCAAATATTTGGAGGAAGGGGACATTTGTGGGGTTTTTAGAGGAAGTTAGGGCAGAGAAACAAAACTAGACTAAAATGGCCATAAACCCTACAAAAACACCATGAATCCATGAAACTTGGAAGGAAACTTGGAAGGTGGTGAATTTGGCAGCAAATCATTGACTTTGGTGGGAAGGGAATACTTTGTAAGGTTTTAAGAGGCAAGTAGGGAGGAGTTAGTTTGTTTTTTCTCTCATTTGGTGGGGGAGAGAGGTTTTGGACACCAAAAAAAATTAGGGATGAAATTTAGCCTATTAACTCTATTTTTTCTAAATTGATTAGCTTATAATAATAAAAAATTAGCAATAAACTTGTAATACACCAAAACAATTGTTAATTATTTATTATTTCGAATATTTTTTTTATATTTTGTCAGTAAAGTAAAAATGAAAGTAAATGGATTATTATTATTATTGAACAATTAAAATACTGAGAGGAAATAAAACTGAAGTAGTTGTTGAAAGAGTGTTTGCTAACCCACAAGGGAAAATAACAAATGACGAAAGTTGTTGAGTGAGAACTCAATTGATGCATAAGGCATCTTCCCCAAAATCAAGTCAAGACTCCTTATGGAGTGCTAAAGAGTAGGAGGTTGATAAATGACCAAGTCCTAGGAAAAATACTATAGAATAGTATGTCCATCGAATAAGAGGGAGGTTGGCGATGGATGGGGAAATGATTTGTTGATGCAAAGAGATGGCACATTGGTAGGATTTTGTCCTTGCGGTTTAGCAAACATGATCGAGGATTCTAGGGAAAGTAAGACTTGGATACTCTAGGAGTTGGTTGGGAGGAATGATAACTTCAGTTCTATTTTCCCGACAGTGGTATCAGTTTCCTTACTAAATTTATAATGTTTAGTATTGATAATTATAGCATGAGTGAAGATTTAAATTATAAATGCATTTTAAATTGAGAATTATACTTTGCATCTATCCCTAATATTTTTATGTATTTTCAATAATATGTTCTTAAGATAAATTGTTAGTTGTTAAATTAATTATGTATAGAATGTAGAAGAATCACATAAATTATCTATATTCTAAGTACATCTAGATAACTTTACCATTGTTTATAAATGTATGTATATCAAGTAATCAAACATATCTAAGTAAGTATAAACTATTCACATTCCTTTAAGAGTCGAAGGCGCCTACACATAGTTTATCTCAGTTTAAGTTAATACATAAATATTTATATATATATTTAAATCTAGTCTTTGTTTGGGCTTCCATAACTTGATTAGGGAAGGATCTAAAATTAGCAACTTGAATAAAACATCTGAACGAATGCATTACAATCCATCAACTGAGTACTCAACTAACTAGATTAATGATCAAATTGAAGATCTCATCCCCTAAACTCAACAATAATCAATATCATATTTGATAACCCAAACAAACAGTAAATCGAGAAATTCCAACTATAAGTAAAGATAATAACCATTTATATAGCCTATGTTCTTTTTGGGTATTCATACCCGTTTAGGTCAGATATAAACATTCTTAACAAACCTAAAGAAATTATTGATGGGATTACAGTTAATGAAGAAAAATAATAATTTACAAGATAATCATCAACACCCAGCTCATAGATCTGAGCTCCAAACCCAGCAAAGAAACAAATCTAGGTAAAACGTAGAACAATCTATTTTTCAAATCAATATCTTAATCAAAACTCACTGTAAGAATTAGAAAAGACAGATCACATCTAATAGGTTTTAATAACCTAATCGAATATAAGCACAATCTTTGTTTGACAAAGATCGATCTTGAGAAAGAGCTAAAACCATCACAAAGTCGCAATATCTAAAGTTGAAGCAATAACCATTCTATTTAAAATGGAGCTTTCAAATAATAATCACAATCAATCGATTTTACAAATCGAGCCTTCAATATATTGGCCAGAATCTATTTTATTTAACATAACAACCAATGTAAAATCAAATACTATCTGAGTATGAGAGGCTGCAAAGCCTACTCAGTAAACTAACCAACGCATCTAAGTACATACCCAATATTGGTGGTGTTTATTAAAAACAACACTTATCTTCATAGTAGTTGTAAAAGCCATATCCTTCCTTAGATTGTGAACTAAATTGAGTTGGAAAACTAGCTTAAACCTCGAACCTATAAGGAGTCTTACCTTATGACTGTTGAGCGAACCCTGATGCACACTCCACAAGCCAAGCCACATCGGTAATTACATGCACAAACTTGGTGGTTTTAGTATAGTTATAATGACTAGAAGTAAATTAAGTTTTCTTCCAAATTAACATAGGGAAGGGTAAATTCCTCACCCATGGATAGAGAAGAAGGATTCTTGAGAGGAGGCGACCCTGTGGTCTCTCTCACCAGGCCCAGCCTTAGTAACCTGCATCCACTTCAAGTTGTGTTAAAAATCGTGTTTAATAAACTATAAACTGCTGAAAGTTAAAAAGGATGCGGTTGTGATTTTTACCTGCATTTCGAGGTTGGGCCATGAGAGTGAAGCAGGTGTAAACCAAAGATTCTGCATTTCCCTACCTTCACCTATAAACAAAAATGATAGAGTCTAATTAACTCAAACAATATAATTTTTAAAAAATTATTAAAAATAACCAAAGAGGAGAACTTACCTGATGAATTCGCGTAGAGGGCCAAGGGTCGGCTCCTACCAACTCTTCATTCCTCCTATGCCTGCACAAAATAATGAAGCATTAAGTCAAAATCTGCATGTAAACAATTAAACCTTTAAAAATTGAAGTTGCAAAGTAATGATGGAAGAATTTTCTTTCTTACCTGTATAAAACTCGACATAATGCAAAACCTCTGCTAAAACCCAAAAGGAAGGCGACCGATTTCCCTTCTTAACATCATGATGAACCAAGAAGGTCGAGGCTATAATGTAGACCACTTTTTTCCATTAAGCCACTGATAAAACCTCCAAGTAAAATAGGAACATAGACCAAAAGAAAATTTCTTTCATTAACAGACCATGATGGGTAAAGGCTATTACATCCTGGACATGGAGCAATAGAGAGACATCAAAAACTCACACAGACCAAATGACGGTAGAAAAACCATCACGATAACATACATATCATTAAACCCCTACAAGAACCCTTTTATCAAAATCTTGACAAGTGGAGGGTCGAGATCCAGCTACTACCACAATGAACGCATTTAATCCATGTCAATAAATATTCCTAGTTGCGATGTCAACTCGCAGCCAGGACTATGACATCAACAAATTTAATACAAGCCATTAAAACTTACCTCGTTGGCATCCACTTGTGCCTCCCCCATTGTATTCTTTTACAAACCTTATGTTATAAGTTATAACCCCCGTGCTATGTAAACCATGGGATAGGGATTAAACCTTAGTCCAAATCTTATGGTGCCACAAGCCTTCCAACAATGAGCCAAACAATGTCTTTTAAACATTATGCAACCACCTTTTCCAAACAATGTCTTATAAGGGGTGGGTTTAACAACAAGGATAAACTATTATTGGTAGCTAGGACTACGCCTTAGGTTTAGGCTTAGGTCCTAAACTACCAAGCCTTTAATAATAAACTTAAGGACAAAAAAAACATCACCTTGGCAAGGCTGTGACCCAGTCATCGCTACTTTGGAGACAATGCCAATGAAGGACTTAACCCGACATTCAAACGTCAAACAAGTTGAGTTAAACTCACATGCATATGGATATAAATTATGTAACGATGATTATAAATGTGTTACGACCAAAAGGGTCATGTGGCGACATGATGGAAATAATAAATGATAAAATGATTTTTTTTTATGGATTTTATGGGTTTGTGACAAAACTACTCAAATCTTTGAAAAACATAAAAATAATTATTAAATTTAAAACTATTTTATTTTTTTTAAATTATTACAGGATATTACTCATTCTATTAATTATTTATGAAATATCCCAAAAAAAAAATTTACTTGTAGTCTCAATAATTAATGTTTATTCTTTATGATGTTATGATATTTATAATAAATGTACCACTCCATTATTCCAAAATAATAAATAATAAATAATTCCATGTTATGATATTGATAATAAATGTACAACTCCATTATTCCAAAATAAATAAATAAATTATAATTCCATTGACAAAATAAAAGATTGCATAGTTGTTAATATATGGGAAATCTTTAATCAACATTTTTTTTCGATAGAAAAATATCACATTTTTATTAAGATAAAACCACATTGTTCAAAAAGACCTATAGGTCGTACACTTCGAGTTAAATTTTTGTATACATAGAAACTACCCATATGGCATATAAGTCACCCAAAAAACTGATATATATCAAGTACACAACAACTCTTATAAGAAGACTACTATTGCTCAGTAATTCAAATAGTGTTCTAGAAGCAGCTTCTGCCCAGAGAAATCATGGAGCCATCAGATTTCTTCCATTTGTTGATAAAGCCAGCGGACATAAGAAGACATATTTTAGAAAGCAGGTAAGTCTCAGAGTTACTTTCCGGGAAGATATGCAAAAGAGAGAGTCGCTGAAAATAAATTATGACCATGTCTATGTCCTCATAAAGAGGAAGAAGAAAAATGTTCCATGGATGCTTTCTCAATTTAAGACAATCAATGACCAATTTGGAGTCACCAAAGATATGGAGTTATGTGATTCCAATGGAATGAGAGAGTCTTCGAAGGATTTCAAATACTGCAAATTCAACAAATTTGTTTAAAACATATCCCAGTCCAACATCAAAGAGGATAGAGTGTGATATGGAAAGATGAAGGCTCCCACTGGCACCACCAGACCAAGGTTTTTCTTGAGAAGCATAATCCATAAAATCCCATGGAAAGGACTCGTCCACAATTGGATATGCAAGAGAGTAGGCAGGTTTGGATGAAATCGGCTGAGGGAAATCTTTAAAGATGCCAAAACTTTTGCCAGCAAAGACTTGTGTAGGAATGTGGACAACTTCGAATATCACCTTATTTCTGGAAAGCCAAACTACCCAAGTAATGAAGGTCGGGAGTGTAGAGAGCAAAGTCAAAGAAGTGATGCGAGACCACGAGTGCCAAGTATGTTGAATATTAGTACCATTCCAAACTAAAGGTGATCCATTAAGGATGGAGAGATGACTCCACATTGCTCCAGAATAAGGACAAGAAATGAAAAGGCGATCAATGTTTTCAACAGCAAGGGTGCATAATGGACATCTGCTAGGCCCAAATTTAAACTTGTGGGTCAAAACATCCCATACAGGGACTTTTCCATCAAGAACAAGCCTTAAAAAGATCTTGATTTTAAAAGGGAAGTTCATCTTCCAGATGTTCCTACACCATCAGTTTGGAGAAGGAGCTTCTTCCTCCTCTCTGAGAGCCAAGTACCCCAACTTGGGAGAATAGGTCCCACCTTTAGCATTTTTAACCTAGAAGAGAACGTCAGGCTTGTTGGAAAGGTGTACATTAATGTTCAACATAATACGAATATATTGGTCCCAAATGCGACTCTCACAAATAGAAAGATGAAGTTCAGCAGCCAAAAACCAAGATTGATTGAGATGAGGAAAAATACTCGACTTTTGAATATGTTGTAGATGTATGAAACAACGATTAGTCAGGGTTTGGATCAGATTAGCTGGTAAATGAATGAATTTTGTACATCCAACCCACACGTCTTGTCCAATTCGAACGTTTTTCCATTTCCTATCTTCCAGGACAACCAATCACCAATAAGATCGAAATATTTAATGATAGCCTTCCACATATTAGAGATGTCTAGGGAAGGCTTGTCCTTAACTCGGATCCATTCAACAACATAAAGGGGAGCAATATACTTTTGATATATGATACGGTTCCACAATACAACCCCTTTAATAATTTTCCAAATGCATTTAGCTACAAGAGCCTTGGAAAAACATGGAAGATCCCTAATACCCCAACCAACCAAAGATTTGGGGCGAGAGATGTTGTGCCAGGAAGTCCAAGATAAAACCCGATCCTTGTCTGGGCCACCCCATAAGAAGTTTTTGCAAAGCTTTTAGATCCTATGAATAGTACCAACTTGGACATATGACAGAGAAAACCAAAAAACAGGTATAACTTCAATTATAGAATTGATCAATACCAAACGCCCCCCATGAGATATCCATTTGTTGCAGTAGATCTTGAGCCTTTTCTCTATACGCACCGTCAACCAGACCCAATCTTTGCATGAGTAATCGTTTGTATTAATGAGAAAGCTAAGATATTTGAGGCCTAGTGCCACATTTTCAGATATATCATCAAATTTTCCAGTGTGCCAAGAATCGTCCCCAGGGTCAAGATTTATGAAAGGCATCGAGGATTTCTGACTGTTTCAAATCATTCTTGTAGCTAAGCAAAAAATCCTTAAAGTGGATTTGATTAAGAGTGCGTCCCTATGATAACCATCAGTGAAGAACAACAAGTCATCAATGAAAAATAGACGGGATACAAATACATTACCACAAAAATGAGAACCTTTGAAGAGCCTAGAAGAAGCAGTGTTGGATACCAAGCAACTTAGCCCATCCATTAATAAAATGAATAATAAAGGAGCAAGTGGGCAACCGTGACGGAGGCCATGACTAGGACTAAAAAAATTTGCTGTAGATTCGTTGATAAGAACCGAGAAAGATACAAACTAGATGGAGGCAAGGATCCAATTGACCATGTTCAATGAAAAACTAATATGTATAATAGTTAATCTAACTAGGTTCCAGTTTACATGATCATAAGCTTTTGAGAGATCAACTTTGAAGAGAGCCAAAGGCATTTTCCGGAGTTTTGCATACTGTAAAACCTCTTGTGCGATTGCAATGGGTTCATGTATATGCCTATGTTTAAGAAAAGAAAATTGTTCAACAATGATGTACCTCGACAGAAATCCTTTGACTCTGTTAGCTATGACCTTTGCAATGATCTTATCCACAGCGGTGCAAAGAGAAATAGACCGAAATCATCTAAAGCGAAGGATCTATCCTTCTTCAGAATGAGGGCAATGAATGTGTTGTTGAAAGAGCCATGAATCCTACCCTGAACCTTGGATTCATCTACAAATGCAACTAGATCACCTTCAAGTATGTCCATAAACCCGATGTAGAATTCAATAGGAAACCCATCCGATCCCATGATTTTATCAGCTTTCATAAGAGTGATGGAATCCTTTAGCTCCCCCATGATAACATGGACAAACATAGTATCATTCTGCTTCAAAATAGTATTAAGATAAATAGCCACAAGGTCCATCATATCCTTGAGAGAGGTCCCAAAGTACTCCTTGAAGAGCGTTGAGAAGTGACTAATAATGACTGCAGCTAAATCATCAAAACTAGAAACCATCTAACCAACCTCATTGTCGAGCTGCCAAATGGTGTTATTAGAAAACTTGTTCTAGTAAAAATTAAAAATATTTAGTATTGCCATCAACATGTTAAAGCCATATAGCTATGCTCTTAAGCCGAATGAAGAGTTCATTTTCAACAAGAATCTTTTTCTTTTCGATCATCATGACCACACATGTTCCCCTTTCCATATTCCCAACCTGAGTAAAGACGTGTTTTCAAGGCTTGCTTTTATACTATAATGCTATTGTTATTGTTTTTGGTTGGGATTTCGTAAAGAACTCAAAGTAAGATGGTAGTTGTGATGTACATAATAATTTGATTTAGGCTTCATTACTATAATGTTATGTTTTTGGCGCTTACGTTCCATATTTATTAGAGTTATTTTGATAGGTCATGGCCCATCACCTCACGTAAACCATATTCCCCAGGTAGATAATATATATTTTAGGATGTTCATAACGAACTGATATATCACTAATAATATATTTTATTCATATATTACTAAGAATATATTTTATTTGAGATCATTTATTATATTTTTTATTTATAATTTAATTTAGATTATTAATAAATAAAAATTGAGTGAATTTTGTAATTTTTATTTTAAATTTTAAAAAATTAATAAGAATGTTAAATATAAATATTGTTTTATAAGCTTGTGTATAATGATGATGGTGGTTATTGATACTAATTTGGTTTATATGAACAAAATATAATTTATTTTATAAAAAATTTACAAGATAAATTAAAAAATTAAATTGGTTAAAATATTTAATAATTAAAAATATATAAAATTTAAAATAAAAAAATATTACGAAGAAGTAATAAAGTAAGTTGACTAGTTCTCATTAAAAAAATGTAATTTGACTAGTAGCGGCGAATAGTTTGTTATCTTTCTTAATCAAATTAAATCTCATTTGACTTTGACATGCTTGCTTTCTTCATTACCAATTATTAACTATTCACGTAGTTTTCGCCTTCCCAAAGTGCATTACACGTGAAAATTAATTCGTATGAATACAAGAGCAGAGACACCTTTTCTTAAAATAGAAATTGAGTATTTTTCTGAAAGCGTGTGAATCGTGATTACTTGCTAAAATTGGGGCCATTTTGAATCAGAAATGGTCATCACTTATACAGCGCCCGTTTTAGTACTGCCGTTTTATTTTCTTATTGTTATAAGAAGAAAGGTGATAAGGGTTTGAATTCTTGGATTTTAACACTTCAAGAAGATGCCACAGAATCATAGATATACCCTAAATATTCAAAACAAAATATGGGCTTTGTTAGGCTTAGGTTAACGTTATGGGTATAAAATTAGCTGATTTGATTTAAAGATCGAGTAAGCAGAGGTCAGCTGCGATTTTGATCCATTCCTCTTCCATCGCCATGGAATCCTCAAGTTCATCGGATTCGATAACTCCTCGTAAGTGCGTTCATTTCATTAACAAAAAAACACAACTTTAATTATCAGATAAGGCATTCAATGCAACTTCTATTGGCTGTGACGCAGTTCTGGCAGAAGCCGAACAGAATACATTGTTGCAGAAAGCAGTTGGAATATCGATCTACGTATATAAACAATGAGGAATCATATGATTCTACCGGTGGATCATGATGAATGTAATATATCCAATTTCTACCTTATCCTCTGCATGGAAATGGACTATAAATTTTTTTTTAAACATTTTTTTATATTTCCAAGAGTATTAATGTCAAATTTTATTTGTTATATCAAGGAGGAACAACTCTATATTCACATACAAAGAATGCTATTTAATTTAATATACTAACATAATAATTGAATTCTGTCTATAAAATCTTAATTAAAATGATCTATCTGTAAACAACTTTTACTTTATATACAACTTCTAATAGAATGCAACCAAAATGTAAAAATTTCCTCCTAATTTATATAATCATTATCATCTTCAGTGTTCAGGAACAGTACTTTAAAATCTTTGTCTATACTTCCTCATCTATACATGGGAAGCTATAATCATAAACTCTACATTAATTCAACACCATATTAATGTTCTCTTTACAAGATAATAATCTTTTCCCAACAAACCCAAACATATTATTAAGCTTAAGGGTCTAAGATAAACTTCCTAGATAAGTTCCCACACATAATAACTTAAATATATATTTATTGTGAGAGAATATCTCATGAACATATTGAACATTCACATGTACATACAGTACATTTATTGTACATTACTCATTATTTATAACACAATACTATTACTTTAATTTCTCACATCATATGGACATTTGTATATTTCTTTTGTGCAAAGTCTTAATATCTATAATTAGATAACATGTTCCATAACTATTTATTGTGTACAAAAATGAAAATGGGCATTCTTTTAGCAACACAAATTTATGGAGCATTAACCTAGCTTAAAATAAAGCACAAAACAAGAGAGGAACAACAATATAGGTGGTTCATCCCAATTAGGGGCTAAGTCCACCAAGAATTGCCAATCTTTTATTATTTTCAATTACTAAGGATGTTTACATCTCTACATCATCCGTTGCCTTTTGATTTTTCTTTTTCCTCAAAATATTTTTTACAAGAAATATTTTCAAGACTTCTAAAACCTTACCACAAAAATTTTATTCATAAATTAATAAGATACAAAATCTTCATATTTTAATTCCTTACAGGTTGCAAAAACTAAAAAACCTAATTTACAACATTAAAGTTCATTCTATTAGAGCAATGCCCTACCTTGCACCAAAACCTATAAACATACATAACCCATATTTTATGTTTTAAAACGTTTACTTTCCTCAACTACATTAGTATAATTAATCAAAGTATAAGCCAAAGGAATAAAAAAAATACTCTTATACTTGCTTTATCCTTATAGGATAAATAAGTGAGCTTCACTGCTCTTACAACATGAAATTGGAAATATAGCCCCAAGGGTTAGCTCAATTGGTAAGAAGTGCGCATATACTCTCTGTTCGGGGAGAGGTCAAGGGTTCGAGCCTTGAGTCCTTTGGGGTTAGGCCTTCTGCGAGGATGGCCTGCGGTTTACCACCTCTACCATCCACTAATGTGGGGAAGTATTGATGGATCTTTCCATCTGAAAAACATGAAATTGGAAATATATCCCCACAATTTGTAAATGAAGTAATTTTATATAAAAATGATATTAGTTAAAGGCATTCAAGTAAAATCGACAATTACAACTTCTGTGGGGAACTAAGCTATAATCTAGCATACGTTACATCTTTGAAGAGGATCTGGGCTCTCCATCGAGTTTGGGATTTATAAATATTTACATGAACACTTGAAATAGTGTTTAAAAGAGAGTTGGCCCTCCACCTGGGAGGCCTAGCCTCACCAACGAATCTCACAATCAAATTAGCAGGGTCGACCTACGTGTGAGACGCAACCATTTAAATTCTATGCAAGGTTGAGGATTCGATGCTTTCATGGTAAGCAAGTACAGATTTCAAAATTAGAATATAGAGGGTTTAAGTCTGTTGAGAACGACATGAGTTAAGTTTAACTGTGATTCCACACATCGACTGCCAGTGAGTATGGGAATTTCAGAGGTTTGATCAGTCTGCTTTCGATGTTTTGATCGAACTTATCTCACACTATATTTAGCCAAGGAAGAAACTATACATATTTAAACTATACAAGTGTAAAACTTGGGCGGACAAGCTTTTGCAACACGACTGCACCAGAAAATAAAAAGTTACGGCTACTTACAAGAAATAATGCACACACTGTGTAGTTCTATTTCGTTTAGCTTGCTAGTTGGCTCAAGTAGAGAAAACCGATACGTTCTGTGTAGTTGGACTTTGTTTGCTCCTTCACTCAAAAGCGAGATCACCCTATCTTCTTCTGAAGTAATGCAGGGTGTGGGCTATGTCGTTGATTAAAAACCAACCGATTGCAATCTCCTCTTCTTTTATATGTTTTCATCATCATTTTCCGTAGTCCCCTTCTTCTAGGCATGAAAACCCTCTTTCAAAGGTTGGGCTAGAATTGATGGTGAACAAACCCTAATTGTTTCTCAAGTTAAAGTAACTGAATAATTTCCTTGCATTTTTCATTGCTAAATAATCTGAGGGGTTGTTACAACGAAGATAAAAAATGTGAAGAAGTTAATTCCCCAATCGATCAAGTTGCTTTAACGATACCTACAACCGATGATCCTTCTCTTCCAGTGTTTACATTCAGAGTGTGGCTGCTTGGATTGATGTCATGCATTGCACTCTCATTTTTCAGTCAGTTCTTTTCATCCAGAAGAGAACCTCTCACTATCACTACGGTCTCAATGCAAATCGATGTTCTACCCATAGGGCGTTTTATGGCAGCAACATTGCCTAAGAGAAAGTACTAGCTACGCTGGACCTGATGTCAATTTTGCCTGAATCCAAGACCCTTCAATCTGAAAGAACATGTTATCATTACTATCTTTGCAGGTGCTGGAGCCACAACGGTGACAACTATTCACATTGTAAATATTGTGAAGATCTACTATAGAAGAAACTTGATCTCCCATTGGGGATCTTGATAGTCATCACATCTCAGGTGATAATTTTTTCATAGAACTTCTTCAACCCATGTTCAAAATCCAATTAGGGTCATCGGATGCTTATTTCACATTTTAAAGGGCAACTTATATTGTTATTCACAGGAAGAGAAAAAAAATTGAAATTGGCATTTCCATAAATTTGATACTTCTCTGCCCATTGATCAACCATGTATTTTCCCTAATTAGAAGATTGCATTGTAGATATTGGGATTTGGATGGGCTGACATATTCCGCAGGTATTTGGTAGAGCCAGCTGCTATGTAGTGGCCTACAAATCTTGTCCAAGTCTCTTTATTTAGGCATGTCGTTCTAATGTTCATAGATTACAATGATTTTTTTTTGGCAATTGTTAGCCCACCTTTGTGACATGGAGATTTTGTTGCAGAGCGCTCCACGAGAAGGACAAGAGACCCAAACGAGGAGTAACCCAGATTCACTTTTTACAAGTGTTATGACCTGCAACTTTTTGTTAATATTGACAACTAACACAAACTTTGTTTGTTTACCGGAAGTTTGTGTAACTTTCATAACTTGCAGCAGTTGTCTCATGTAATTTATTTTATGAAGTATATAGTGCATGTTTTGGATCCGTATTGTCTATGACCTTATATGACCGTAGGTTGAACGGTAGAAAGGGAATGGGTGAAAACACAAAGTTGGGAAACAATTTTGTGACAATTGGCTTTTTTTTGTTATAATTTCCAGTTTCTTGGCAGAGAAAAAAAGTCAAAGTCAACATATCAAAGTCAACATATTTTTTTGGCTGAGAGTTGTAATGTTTCTTGATAAATTAACCACGGTTTGGGCAAAATATGATGGAAAAGAAAAAAAACCTTAATCAAATTATATTCACACAAATAATACCATTATATAGTACAAAGAAGAATGCCACCTCATGGAGAGATTTTCTCTAGATACTAACACCTTTGCATGGTGACTAGGCTAGGAAATCTTATCCAAAATCCCTTAGTCATCATTTAGGATAAATGACTAATATCCTAAATAAGAAATACAAATAAAGGTGACAATATTAACTTTGTGATTGCTAGGTTAAGCCATAAGGCTAACATTCCCCCTTTCAATCACAAGTTTATGTATATGTATCACCTAAGCAATAAAAACTAATGTTGTAGTTGATATGTTGGATCTTTCAGAAGCCTTCATCTGTGCTTCATTGAAAAATTTGCATGAAAAACTGTCAAATTTGGATTTTGAATGGTTCATTTGAAATGAACCTGAAGAGAGCTGAATTTCTAGAGTGAACAATTGCAATGTTTGAACATTCCATGTCTTCTTGACAATTCCATCATTTACCAAGTGATTAATCTAGAAGAGGTTGGTGTATTTTTCTAATTGGTGAACAAATAGTATCACCATTATACAATCAGTGAATCACTCAGAAAACCCCTGAATATTTCAACACTGTTATGTGTTGATCAACAAGCCAATGCATCATGTATTTGAGTCTATCATCTACATACTTTTGTTTCTCATTTGACAATTTGAAGTTTTTCATCTACAATTTGAAGTCTGCCATCTACATACTTTTGTCCATATTCAAAGTTTTGTTTCAGAGTCTGTCATCTACATACTTTTGTTGTCAAAACTTGAAGAATGACAACCATTATCAATATTCCCCACTTTTTCAGCTGAAAGGTGAGAATATATGGGTTTTCGTGTGGGTTACCCTGAACCAATTCACCATTGTATCATAACTACTCCCCCTCTAGAAAGAAATAGTATTTTGTAAATGTACCCCTACCTTAAGATGCAAGAGAGTACCATTTAGATTTCAACTCAAAGTGGGCATGTGGAAACATCCACATGTTATCTCATCCCGTGAGGGCCTTGCTCAAAATATACGCCATAAGGGGACAACTGGAGTTATATTCTATCAAGTACAAAAAATACTATGTGCTACAAGATGGGTCTTTACTCGAGATTGTACTATTCGATAAGACTGATATAATTTCTTGGTTGTTGATGTCCATTGCCAAGGATTGATCCACCCATAGTGAATTTTTAATCTTGTAGGCTTGTTTCTCTTAGAACATTTTTTTGATGCATGATGGAAAATAAATCGTTGGCTTGGAGAGAATCGCAGATCGCTTATTCACTGGATAAGGCTAATGGATATTCCTTGAAATGTTGTTTGTTGGATTAGGCTAATGGATATTGCCTGTTCACTGGATCAGGATGGTAGATCGCTTGTTCAATTGATCAAATCACTGGTTCGCTGAGGAGATTGCTGAATAAATTTTTGTTTTTACTCAGATCTCCTCTCACTCATTAATCTCATGGATGACTACCATGAGCTTATCAGGCCCTTAAGAACTATAAGATCTCTCATACCAAATGAAGAAACATGTATGGGCAAAATATGATGGAAAATACAAAAACCTTAATAAAATTATATTCACACAAATAGTACCATTATATAGTACAAAGAATAATGCCACCCCATGGAGAGATTTTCTCTATATCCTAACACCTTTACATGGTTACTAGGCTAGGCAATCTTATCCAAAATCCCTTAGTCATCATTTATGATAAATGACTCATATCCTAAATAAGAAATACAAATAAAGGTGACAATATTAACTTTGTGATTGTTAGGTTAACCCATAAGGCTAACAATACTAGAAGATTCATCATTCAATGTACTTTATCATAATATAAAAAAATTTAAATTTCATTTAGGATTTCTATTTTTTACTATTTTTTTTAAACTTTATCATTAAACAATTTAGTGACTTAAGAATGAGTCACAGTGAAAATTCAATATCATCACAATGAAGAAGCCAAAAAATATAAAATCTCACAAGGATGTTCCTTGCAGTTTCCTCTTCAAAAGGGTGGTTTTAGTTTGTTTGATAAGACTCACAATTGAAAGAAAATGTGAAGACAAAAACATGTGTCAATAAGGCACCATTTTTTGTACATATGTTATTTCAATAAATAATAAAAATTAGTGTATAAGTATGAAAATCCTCAACATATAGTCCATGCACAAGTGCAATCTGTGTAGATTATGAGTATAAATTTTGTTTCCTTAAAATGAATAACTATCTCTAAGAAAAATGCGGCTCACACAGGTCACTCATTATTCAAACTTAAAATTTTAAAGTATATGTCATTGGTGGGTGTCGAATTTTCCCCACTATATGTCAATAAATTAAAAAAAATATGAGTACATAGCTAATTCAAATATCTAAAACTTGTGTGTTTACTTCAAAGTGAAATTCCTAAGGGAGATATGGGTTTGAAGGGGTTGAAGTTGAAAAACATAAAATTTTGTAGTTTGTTTTGTCAAAAAACAAGCAAAAGTGTTTCCCAACTTCATGTTTTCACCCGAAGCATGTCTTGTAATATCCATGTTCTTGGTAAATAAGAACTTATAGTTTGCTTGCGTGGATGTTTCCCCTTATGGGGTTTTATCACATTATACATTGTTGTTTATCATGGTTTTTATCTCTGTTAATTTAACAAGTGGTATCAGAGTCCATGAGAGAAGAGAAAAATGTGAAGAGGAGGAGTACAAAAACATGAAGTGGTAGAAAAACGTGAAAATGCAGCCTGTTTGAAGAGATTCTGTCAGAGAGATTGTCTGCAACCCATATAAAGAGAGTTCATCATGGAGAATGACGCTCGTCTAGCTACTAACCATCGATGTGTGTGGAGAAGAGAGTCGTCGCTACTAGACTGGATAAAATACCATGAAGAAGAGGAGTATAGGAGTAACTGCTAAAGAAAGACACCAGTGAGGAGGAGCAGAGGAGTCATTGATGAAGAGAGCCACGATTGCTGAAGAGAGCCTTCAATGAGGTGGAGCAGAGGAGCCGTTGTTAACATAAAAAAAATTCCATATAGATCTCTATGGTCCAAACCATAATTATACATCATAATCCAATCATTATTCCATCCATTTTGACCTTCACAATTATAATCCACCAAAAATAGTCCAAAACATTATTATTTCTTCCCCCATAAATACAAGGAAGATGGGCATTTATTGCAACCTAAACCCACTCTCTCCAAAAAGGACAAGAATACCCTAAAATGAGAATGGGTAAAAAACCATGCACAATGAAATACCATGGGTCATTACCATGGGAAACAAAGTCTTGGATCACCCTATAAATACATCGTGAAGGTCTCCCTCAAACACTTTTATAGTTTTCAACTTTTTCCCAACTCTCAATCAAACTTTTGATTCCCCAATCATTCCCGCACTTTTTGCTATCTATCCCACGTTGCACGTTGAATTCTCTCTGTGTATCCCTTAATCCCTTTCCCGGTGACAACTCGTTGTTGGATATAAATTGAGACTACGATCGTGGGAGCCTATGGACCATTTCCTCAAACGACTGGAGTGGCCCAATTTAAAGGTATTTCTGTTATTTTGTTGCATTAGTTAGATAAAAATATAAAATTATTGTTATTTCTTGTTATAAGTCAAGGTTGAGAAATCCCTTGCACCATGAACTCTACCCTTAGATTCGATTGATCTAGGCTAGGTTATTTTGCACATAGTAGAGGAGAAATATCCACTATAGTTTTGGTGACTTCACAAGCTTGATCCCCTTGGATGTCTATTTTGTAGGTGTTTTTGTTGGTTTTTCTATTTGGGTACACTCAATCTTCTCAGATCACACCCCGCTATGGAATATATGAACCAGTCTTGTCACAGTGCTCGCCCACTAGCCCAAGCTGACAGTTTTTCCTTTAAAAACCCCCAGTTATGGCCAGATCACACCTATCTAGTAGAAAGCTATGACCCAGGTCACACATCTTTTCCCGATAAGCACGACCTAGGTTGTGTATTTTGCTCTGATAAGTGTGACATGGACCAAAACTCCATATCACACTTGTCCAGGATTCCAAAGCGATCTCAGTCACTACTGTGACCTCGTTTCATGTGATCTGTCACTAAAAACCCTTGTTTTGTGTGACCTGAGTATTTCTTCTAATTTTTCTCCCCGGTCGCGCTTGTTTTACAACTCTGTGTGACCCCGACCACACTTGTTCTGCCCACAGGTGTGACCTATAGTGTTTTCTGTTCTTTTATGTGTTTGAGACCCTTTTCTGAACCCCCTGTCTACTTTCTACCCCTTCCCCAGTTGTTTCTTCCAGATATGATAGATTACAACCCACTGGTTTGTTTTGCGGTCCTCTTTTCCTTGTAGGTGATACCCCTTAGTCGATCTTGGTATTTGAGACCTGTCGTGTGTTTCCTAAATCCTATGAAGTTCCTTATGCACTCATTTACTTGTGTATGTTTTGTTTCTGGAAGAATTGGTTGTTTTTACAAATATTTACTATTATTTATTTTTCTGCATTTACATATCGGCAGTGAGAGCATTGGGGATTAGAAATTACACATCACTTGTGCACACATCTTACACCCTAAAGTAAAAATCTTGGTTCATGACCCCAAGATGAGCCTAAAAATTAACTTAACTTAACCAACATTGTAACCTCATTTGAGGACCAAGACAATACCGTAGTTAAGTTAGGAAACTGAGGATAAGCATCCAAATAACACCCCTTTGTCACTTACATCTGAGACATAGTTGTTGTCCTCTAGTGTACCAAAATACTCTAGTACTTGTTGACACGGTCACAACCATTTTTTTGGGGGGAATACTACTCTATAGGGGTAAGCCACAATGAAGGGGTTCCAAAAGTCAGGGTGGAATACCACACTCCATTATGTACTGAAGGCTAACCCTTCATAATACTCCTCGTGCATGCTGAGGACCATATCGGGTGTTGAGGACCAAAGGGATGAAGCACCAGGAAACTATGGTAAGTGTATCTTGAATGAGGTAGCCTAGTTTCCAGTCTATTATGGCTCTTTTAACCGAGATACCTCTCTATAGTGGGATTCTCTGAACCTCTGGTTCTTCCATTTTGTATTGTTTGACTATGGATTTGACCACCTAGCATAGGATATCATTTGTGAGGGGCTTCCATCTTGTAGCTAGGATCTTTCTTGCACTTATACCCCATAGGTTAGTGCATCATTTTATTTATAGGTATTGTTGCTTGTTGGATTTATGGTCTCTTTGTTGTAGACTCTCCTGCTGTGACATGATGTTGCAGTTTAGTTTTAGAGCTTACTTATTTTCTTATGTGCCACCATTTATTAGATCTCCTTCTGCACACTCGGTTGTAGTTGGACTTTTGAGCTTTCTTTTTGACACTCTTCAACCTTCATTCATCATATTGCACAACATCACGCCATCATTGCTCCACCATGCTACTCCCAGAGACTTAGGGGGCATACCCCTTAGTTTGGTTCATTGAAACATCACCATTGGATCCATATTCGATGTGGGTCACCACCTTCAGAGCCATCACTGCATCTGATTCAGATTCAGATTCCTATCAATATGAACCAACCTTGTTCACTGCTCCATCTAATGCGATGGCTGGTGCACCTCCCAACCCCTTCTAGGGGGATGGTTGATAGTGGACTTATGACCTCTCCACCCACCATACTGTGTATCCATTCTACTAAACCTATAGGTCATGGTCCTAGTGGGACCCTTTCCACCAAACACTGTTGCTGGTGCACTACCCACGAGTGGTGACCCCACTCTAGCCACCATGGTTCACACCTTACCTTCATTCATGCATGGTGGAATTGGCCCTTCTACCACCATTCGACTATCCACACCATTCTAGTGACTACTTCTACTATCAATAGTCAACCCTACCAACCCTTATTTTCACACGACAACTACATGCCCGCTAGTCTCAGAACCATTTCTTTCCCTCTTCGATTTAGTTCAGGTCCTAGTCTGGAATCTATGGATAGTCTCAACCTGCCTAACTTGGGATAATTGATGAATGACACCATCCTTCATGACCCATTGTGGCCTCCCATTCCTATCAAAATATCTTCAAACATTCCTAATTTTAAAGGGAAATATGGGAGAATACCCTCAGAACCACATTATGTCATTCCACTTATGGTTTTCCTCTAATAGCATAATTTATGAGTCTATCCATTTGCGTCTATTCTACCACACACTTACAAGTGTTGCATCCAAATGGTACATTGAACTACCCCATGCCATTTACCTAGAATTTTCCTCATTAGCCTCATGTTTCTCCAGTACTTCCAACTACCTGTCCATTACGACGAGGGCATGGAAATCCTATTATCCTATCGAGAGAACACTGCTACCCATATCACGGATCATATCCATGAGTGGCATCATCATCGTAGCTTGTGTAAAATCGTGTTATATGATAGGATTTTTCTCGATTGGTTTCTCAAAACATTACTCCCACTTATCGCCTAGGATGTTGCATTTGAACACCCACAAACTGTGGAAGAATCCATCCTCAAAGAAAAATAGTTTGATCTTATCTATGCCTAATCAGGTTATCTATATACCATCATACCTGATTCTCCCAGTGTTGGATCCTCTCATCGAGATATGGTGAGGGAATCCCATGTTGCTGATGGAGTCATTGGATCTATTACCCATCATCCCCATTTATATACCCTCTCTCCTTTGATGCCACATCATTTTGGTAGCACCCCTAGTGTTTTCCAACCTAGCTACACCCCTGAATTTTCATGTGTAGCAGAGCCACACCTTCATATGCATATCCCACACCTACTCCTCATGTTCATGGACTGAATTTCTTGGCACTTGCATATACCAACCAGATGGTTGGCTTTGCATCCCCTCCAACTGCTCCTTCCTACTACCCACCACCTTTGAAACCTACACATGCTCCGTCCTTGACTCCTCATGTTCATCAAGGATAGGTCTACGCTCAGTATAACCTCCCTAATCAACACTCCCCCAATAACCAACAAGGGAAGGGGAGACGACAGAGAGGTAGGAATCAGGGAAACAACCAACCTCAAGGAGGTGTCCAACAATCCAAGCCTTTGAATAAAAATAGATCCAATCACCCTACACAGAACCCCCAACGTCCACCTCGACCTGGGAAGAACCCTCAATTGCGGACTAACCATCTGTGTACCATTTGTGATAATTAAAATCATTATACACATCAATTCCCGCATATGAATTGAGTTAGCCTCTTGTTACAATCAGACACTCAACGTGACTCCAATGTGGTCACTTCAGCATAACCAAACCCAATCCCACAAGGTCCTCTTCCTATGGTGCTGCGAAACCCGTTACCAAATCAAGGAATGGTTGCAACCCAACCCTTGGTACCACAAAACACCACACCCACTTCTGCAGGTCAACCCAATGATCCCAATGTCCATCACCTTATGATGTTGTTGTCTAATGTCAACTTATAGAATCGAAGAAAACAATATGGATCCACCATGGAAACCATTAATCCTTCTATGAAATATACCTCCAATGCTCTCAATATGTCCTTACATTTTCCTGGACCCCTCAAAGACAGGACTACCAAAGTCTCACGGTTTCCTTTGCATCGCATCGCAAACAACCCTACTTCTAGAGCCTCTCTTAATTGTAGTATCGTTGATGACTTGGCCCAATTTACCTTGGCCATGTCCACTCTGGAAGTCCTCAGAAATTGTTGTTCACAAAATCTTTAATATCCTCTTTAGGTATCATTGACCCCTTTGATTCCAGGCTAATCACTTTCGACTTGGACCAAGGAGAACCTCGGATGCCATCATCCGTATCCTTCCAGGTTCCGGTCAATATTCGTACTTTGGTCATTCATTGATGCATCATTGATGATGGGGCGTCCACTTGCATTATGTCAACCTTTGTTTGGAAGAAGCTTGGATCCCCAACCCTTCAACTTTCAACCACTGCCATTCGTGCTTACGATGGTCATGCTGGTCAACCACAAGGCATTCTCCAGAATGTCCCTATTGAGTTATCTAGAAACACCATGTTGAATGAAACTAAGGTTGTCAATGCCCAATTCCATTACAACCTCCTCCTTGGATGTAGTTACATGTATTTAATGTGATTCGTTGCTTTTATTTTCTTCTGACTCTTGATGTTCCCCCATGATGGGAATATCGTAACTATCGACCAATTGACGTATTACGATCCTAAAGTAATGACCACCCTAGAACATGTTCTCCCTACCATGTCAACACCACCATCGACAACATCTCGTTCCTTCCCTGTCTGCCCTTGGTCAAGGATTATTTACCAACACCCCTTTGACGGACACCTTTTTGTCCCTCCCACCTCTTCCTTCAATGATTCACATATCATATTTGTGCACTATCACATCTAGTAACATTTCGACCTCCTCGCAACCTCAACCATAACCCCAACATCAGACCTTAGGGAATTATTGGGGTTAATTCCTTGTACACATGATCCCCTTCCTCTTTTCACTTTCTGGAATTGTGAGAAATCCAGTCATGGATACTCTCAACCTTCCAGAATTCACTTTGGGTATTCACATGTGGTACATTAATCCACCCACCCTCCCCCTGACACCACGAATAGTGTCGACACTAGTCCAACCTATTGAGACGGCGTCCCACTCACCTCCTAGTACACAAATGACTGATTATGTATCTACTCCTGCCCCCCCTCCTCCCTCGAATATTGGGGGAAAGGATCCTAAAGCCCTGACCAAACCACGCCCATGCCACCTCCTACTTGTGCTTTATGCGATGTCCTTGACCATGCGACACAAAATTGTCCCCATTTTCCAATCCTTCGCACCCACATGCACATAGTTTTCAAGACCGATGATGCTTCAGTTGTCAATGTACCAACCATATATGTGGTTAAAAATAAATCGCTATGAACCAACCACTCATGTGTATTTTTTGGCCTATATGGTCATTATTCCCATCATTGCCAAAAATTTCCTCNCCCCCCCCCCCCCCCGCCGACCTCTTCCTTAGAAACCAATAACACCATTTATACGATCTCTACTTCCAGTATCTTGTCCCCCTCCTCGTCCATGGAATATTAATCCATCCACGCACTACTTTCATAACAATGAAGAGATCCTCAAACTCTTTTGACTCTTGAGTATCCTTGGGATGATCTGCACCATCGCTCCTTCTTCATCCCCGATGAACCTTCCTCATTATCAGACCAATTCTCTGTCGAAGCAAAATAATTCATCCATGGAAGTGTCAATTGGATTAAAAACCCAATACTGACACCTGAAACCTTTGAAGAAGGTAACATGGACAATATATCATGAACCATTAAAGTTGATATCTCAATGAAACCTGGGATGAGGATATTACACTCAGTGCTTGATGCTCCCCTGAGGAAGTCACTTCCTACAAAAAAAAATTCAGGAATTTTGTGATATTTTTGCTTGGTCCTATACTGAGATTCATGGGTTTGATCCATTTATCATTTAACATTGCATCGACACATGGCCCGATGTTTCCCCCGTTCGCCAAAATAAACCACACATTCACTTGTCAAAGGTCCCTGCCGTCAAAGATGATATCGAAAAAATGCGCAAAGAAGGATTTATATACCGCATTGCGTATACCACTTGGGTTTCCAATCTTGTTCCTGTTAATAAAAAACAAAAAACAATTCATGTATGCACTAACTTATGTGATATGAATTTGGTTCTTCCCAAAGATAAATTCCCCACTTTGTTTATTGACCAAATCATCGACACTTGTGCCGATCATGAATTATTTTCCTTCATGGACGGTTTTTTGGGTTATAACCAAATACAGATCCACAAAGAAGATCAGTACAAAACTACTTTTACTACCTGTTGGGGCACTTTTTCATATCATGTCATGCCATTTGGACTTAAAAATGTTGGAGACACTTTCTAAGGAGCCATGAGCTATTTCTTTGATGACCTCATTCACATTATCTTGGAATATTTAGACGACCTCACAACTCGATCTCAGAATCGTTCTCAACATTTGGAGGACTTACGACAAGTCCTCCCATGATGTCACAAATATAATTTCCACTTGAACCCCCTGAAGTGTGCATTATGTGTCCCATCCGGTCACTTATCAGGATTTGTCGTATCTCATAAAGGGATTACCATGGATCCTTTGAAGGTTCAATCCATCCTGAACCTTCCCCCTCCACATACTTCGTGGAAATTATAGATCCTTCAAGGAAAGGACGATTTCCTTCACCGGTTTATTTCGGATTATGCAATGAAATCCCATGGCTTCTTACACTTGATTCATACCAACATTCCTTTTGTGTAGGATGAGAAAGCAAAAGCCTTTTTTGATGCACTGAAACAAGATCTGACTTTTGCTCCGTTGTTGTCTCCCCCCAACTTCACCAAGGAGTTTATCCTCTATGTATTGACATATGAAAACTCCATCGCTAGAGTCTTAGTCTAGGAAGACGATGCTCGTGAAGAGAACGTGATCTATTATGTGAGTCAGAAAATTTTTGAACCATCTTTATGTTACTCCCACGAAGAGAAAATTTCCCTTGACGTCATCTTTTCAGTGCAAAATCTACGTCACTATAATCTCATGATATGAACTTGAGTCATGGTCGATTATAACCCCATGTGCTATCTCTTATGTCTCCACCTTGTCCAAGTTTTTGTCACTAAGTGGATTGTCGTTCCCCAAGAATATGACTTAGTTTTTCACACCCAAAAGCACCAAAGATTTGGCATTAGCTTCCTTGATGGAATACTTCCCATCATCGTCTACCTCTCCCCCTATCACAATCAATCTCCCTGATGATTTCTTATACGTCATCTCTTAGAAGATTCCTAGTATGGGGGCATCCTCCTTTAATTGTACACACAAAAATCCGGGCCCCATCTAAGTCGTGAATATTGTCATCACATCCGAAAGAAATCTACTCGATATCTCCTTATTAGTGATTTCTTGTACCTCCATGGTGTAGAAACCATATTGCGTCATTGCTTCACCCATGATGAAGCTGAACAAGTCCTGAATGACTGTCATAGTGGAGCCTATGGTGGCCACCTCTCTAATTTGGCTACCACTCAGAAGATCCTCCACGTCGGTTATTTCTATCGCACCATATTTATCAATTCCATTCATGCATTTAAACACTGTCACAATTTCCAACTTTTTTCCCCAAAGTCAAGAAAACCTCCTGTGCCACTACATCATGTCGTCACAGTCAGTCCCTCTTGTAAGTGGGAGATTGAGTTCATGACCTGTAACACTCCTTCAGCCGGCAGCCATAAATACATCATTGTGGTTGTTGATTACTTCACCAAGTGGGATGAATCCATGCCAACCTTCAATTGTATGGATAAAACTATGACACTCTTCTTCTTTAACCATGTTATCTCTCATTTCGGTGTCTCCCTCCAGCTCGTCTCGGACCATGGTTCTCACTTAGATGATGTTGTTTGGACATATCTCCCATCGATGTTAATTTATTAGTCAAATATTGCTAATGATAAAAATATTATTTAACACAATACTTTAAACACCTTTAGACCAAACACAACTATATCCATTACTTCCAGCAAGCTACCAATCAACATGTGCATAAAAAATATAGAACACCAAATTTGAAACCTGTTCTATAACTTATATCCAAAAATTTGTAGTTATATCCACCAAAAAAACTCATTTATAGACATCTTTACCGATTTTAACCAAGTTTCCTCCGGGAAACAGTGTGGGATCTCGCTCCACAACATACATTGATATGGGATATGCTTTTCCATGCAAAGGAACTCCGTAGTCTTAGGAAAATAACCACAACAATTAGAGAACCCCACAAGAATTTACTTCCCTGCAATAGTAGTAAACATGGCCTACACATTCATTACAAACACGATCGCATACAACCAACAATCAAACATGTTATGATACCATGTTTGAATACACACAACATAGAGAACACTAAACACATACATAGAAAAGACAAATCACATGCATTGGCAACCACCGCTATACAATTGTCATTAACCAAACTCATATTAATAGTGTTTACATCAAGTTCTTCTTGAATGTTCCTTCAAGTCTGTGAAGTATGGAGGATTCAATGATGTCGGTGCTATCTAGATATTTATGTCGGTTGATATCAGTGTATATCAGCTACACTGATATCTACCAATCAACATTATCTTTAGAAAAAACTGTGTTGAATTATGAACTTACTTATATGTGGCAGTTGAGAACCCTAGATGGAAGTTGTTGAGAGATCTAGATTCAATGTCTTCCATCAGAATATCAATGAATACTAGAGAGAGGGATGAGCCCAGGGAAGTTCCCTCTGTTTCTCATAGAATTTCTTTATGAAACTAAAGAAGGTAGAGATTAGGAAACTTTTAATGAGATTAAGTGTTTTAGGATATACAAGGTTAGCGATTAGGCTAAGGGATTCAGTGACCGATATTTTTGTGAATATGGAAACTAAATCAAAGCTAACAAGAGTCTTCCCCTTCCATATGAAGGTCTTTCATTTTATGGATAAAAAACTAGCACAAAATGACAATTGTGACTACACGACCAAAAATGTTAGTCACAACATTTTTTATAAGCTAAATACTACCAAATATTTGCAATTTTAAATGATGTAGCTATAAATGACCAGCCTAAACTACTAATACAACTATATAATGGCTATATGAATATAAATTAGTAGTATTTCTTGCGCATTTGTAATAGATTTTTGGTAGTGTAGTCATTTTAGTGTGCTTGATCATGATTGAGATTTTTCATGGTTAATTCATTTTTGCAGTATCCATGGGTGCTTCAACTATGCTTTACAACATCAGCCCCAATTCCATGTATAGTATAATTATTTACATAATGAATTCAAACTCAATCCTAACCCACATTTCACTAGGAAGATTAATGTCATCCATGACTAGAAACATATATTGTTTCTCAAATGTTTATATATCAATTTCAATCAAAATTCAAATAGCATCACTTAAATATATTATTGCAAGATTAGGTGGTTGAGCATGTTGTCTAAGAGCAGTTCCAAAATCAACCTAGAATGCTACATAAGGGGCTTGTGTTCAAGTGGTTGTAGAGGAGTTTGAGCTTCCTCATATTTGTACACATATTATTAATTTGATATCATTGATATATGGCTTCCTCCACCAAGGCGTTCTAGTTTCTTAGAAAATTATGTTTGAAATCAAATAATTTTCAGTACGAGACTTAAGGAGTCACTATCAATCCACTCTTAAATATCAATTAGCTAAACCAGTTTGGATCCTATGCTTGATATATTATTACCGAGAATGCAATTCAAGTCATAAATATCCACCCTACATTGCATAGATTGCTTCAGGTAATTCCTCTGCTCACATTTGAAATTCTTTCATGTTGACCTCTAGATTTTCTTTAGAAGTTATACCTCCTTCATTATATAGTCCAATAAATTCCATGAACTTTCTGAGTTGATCTCTAGTGTAAAAAGGATTAGGGACTCTCTTACGAAAGATGGTCAACAATGGTAACGCTCATTTTTCTTAGCAACATAGGATTTTCCTTTCACTGGATCCTACCATTATGACACACTAGAATAGGGTTATACTCATAAACATGTGTTTTCACTATTATAGTATGGAGCATTTATTATCTTTCGCTTGTCTTCATATTCATTGATCTTGTTTCCAGGGTATCGTCTTTATAACAATCTATTTCTCATCATTCCTTGGAGATTGATATTCTACATGAGTGGGAGGTAATGGACAATCTCTCTTGATCTCCTACATGCGTTAGTAGTATTATATGTAATAATATAATATAATTTAGAGATTATATATTGTAATATATAAATAATATAAGAAAACCTATAAAAACAAATAAAACTAAAACAAAACAAAACCTAGAAGGAGGTGTATTTGGAGCCAAATATTTGGAGGAAGGGAACATTTGTGGTATTTTTAGAGGAATTTAGGGTGGAGAAACAAAACTAGACTAAAATGGCCATAAATCCAATCAAAACACCATGAAACCATGAAACTTGGAAGGTGGTGAATTTGGCACCAAATTATTGGCTTTGGTGGGAAGGGAATAATTTGTAGGGTCTTGAGAGGCAATTAGGGAGGAGTTAATTTGTTTTCTCTCTCATTTGGTGGGGGAGACAGGTTTTGGACATCCAAAAAAAATTAGGGACAAAATTTAGCTTATAAACTCCATTTTTTTCTAAATTGATTAGCCTATAATAAAATCTTTTAACAATTAACTTGTAATACACCAAAACAATTGTTAATTATTTCTAATTTTTTAATATTTTGATAATAAAGTCAAAATGAATGTAAAGGGATTATTATTATTATTATTATTGAATAATTAAAAGATCAAGACGAAACATAACTAAAGTAGCAGTTGAAAGCATGTTTTCTAACACACAACGGAAAATGACAAATGACAAAAGTTGCTGAGTGAGAACTCAAGTGATGTAAGAGGCATCTTCCCAAAAATCAAGTCAATACTCCTTGTAGAGTGCTAAAGAGCGGGAGGCTCATAAATGACCAATTCCTAGGCAAAACACTATAAAATACTATGTCCATCGAATACGTGGGAGGATGGCGATGGATGGGGAAATGATCTCTTGATTCAAGGATATGGTGAATTGATCAGATTGTGTCCGTGTGGTTCAAAGAATAGGCTCAGAGGTTCTGGAGAAAGTAAGACTTGGCTGCTCTAGGAGTTGGTTGGGAGGAATGACAACTTCAATTATGTTTTCTCGACAGTGGTGTCAAGTTCCTTAGTAAATTTATACTGTTTAGTATTGATAATTATAGTGTGAGTGTAGATTTAAATTCTAAATGAATTTTAAATTGAGAATTATACTATGCATCTATCCCTAATATTTTTATGTATTTTCAATAATATGTTCTTAGTATAAACTGTTAGTTGTTAAATTAATTATGTATAGAATGTGGAAGAATCACATAACTTATCTACATTCTAGGTACATCTATATAACTTTATTATTGTTTATAAATGTATGTATATCAAGTAATCAAACATATCTAAGTAAGTATAAACTATTCACATTCCTTTAAGATCCGAAGGAATATACATAGAGTTTATCTCTGTTTAAGTTAATACATAAATATTTATATATATTTTTAAATATACTATTTGTTTGGGCTTCCATACCTTGATTAGGGAAGGATCTAAAATTAGTAACAAATAAAAGATCCAAACAAATGCATTACAATCCATCAACCAAGTAATCGACTAACTAGATCAATCCTCAAATCATAGATATGAGCCCCAAAACTCAACAATAATCAATATCGTTTTTGTTAAGCCAAACAAAAAGTAAATCGATAAATTCAAACTATAAGTAAATATTATAAACATTTATATAGCCTCTGTTCTTTTTGGGTATTCATTCCCGCTTAGGTCAGATCTAAACATTCTTAACAAAACTAAAGAATTTATTGATGGGCTTACAGGTAATCAAGCAAAATAATCATTTACAAGATAATCATCGACACCCAGCTCATAGATCTGAGCTCCAAACCCATCAAAGAAACAAATCTAGCTAAAACGTAGCACAATGTATTTTTCAAATCAATATCTTAATCAAAACTCACAGTAAGAATTAGAAATCACAAATCACATCTAACAGGTTTTTGATAACCTAATAGAATACAAGCACAATCTCTGTTTGACAAAGATCGATCTGGACAGAGAGCTAAAAGAATCACAGAGTCGCAATATATAAAGTCAAAGAAATAACCATTCTATTGAAAACAAAGATTTCAAATAATAATAACAATCAATAGATTTTGAAAATAGGGCCTTCAATATATTGATCGGAAGCCATTTTATTCAACTGAACAACCAAAGTAAAATAAAATACTATCTGATTATGAGAGTCTACAAATCCTACTCAGTAAACTAACCAAAACATCTAAGTAAAGACCCAATATAGGTTGTGTTTATTAAAAACAACACTTATCTTTGTAGTAGTTGTTAAATCAATATCCTTCTTAGACTACGAACCAAATCGACTTGGAAAACCAACTTAAACCCCTAATCTATAAGGATTCTTACCTTATGACTGTTGAGCAAACCCATATACACAGTCCACAAGCCAAGCCACGCAGGTAATTACATGCACAAACTTGGTGGTGTTAGTATAGTTGTAATGTCTAGAAGTAAATTAGGTTTCTTCCTAATCAACATAGGGCAGGGTAAATTCCTCACCTCTGGATAGAGAAGAAGGAGAATTGAGAGGAGGTGACCTTGTCACTGCTCTCGCTGGGCCCAGGCTTAGTAATGTGCATCCACATCAAGCTGTAATAAAAAAAATGTTTAATAAACTATAAACTGTTGAAATTTAAAAGGATGCGATGGTTATTTTTACCTACATTTCGAGTTTGGTCCATGAGGGTGAAGCAGGTGTAAACCAAAACTTTTGCATTCCCCTTCCTTCACCCGTAAACAAAAACAATAGAGTTAGATTAACTCAAACTTTATAATTTTGTAAAAATTATTAAAAATCACCAAAGAGGATAACTTGCCTGATGAACTCATGTATAGGGCCAAGGGTCGACTCCTCCTGACTCTTCATTCCTCCGCAACCTGCACAAACAAACAAAGCATTAAGTCAAACTATATCAAAGCTAACAAGAGTCTTCCCCTTCCATATGAAGGTCTTGCATTTTATGGATAAAACACTAGCACAAAATGACAAATTTGTGATGACATGACCAAAAATGTTAGTCACAACATTTTTTATACGCTAAATACTACCAAATATTAGCAATTTTAAGTGATGTAGCTATAAATGACCAACCTAAACTACTAATACAACTATATAATGTCTATATGGATATAAATTAGTAGTATTTCTTGCTTATTTGTAATTGAGTTTTGTTAGGGTAGTCACTTTAGTGTGCTTGATCATGATTGAGATTTTTCATGGTTAATTCATTTTTGCAGTATCCATGGGTGTGTCAACTATGCTTTACAACATCATCCCCAATGCCATGTATAGTCTAATTATTTACATAATGAATTCAAACTCAATCCTAACCCACATTTCATTAGGCAGATTAATGTCATCCATGACTAGAAACATATATTGTTTCTCAAATGTTTATATATCAGTTTCAATCAAAATTCAACTAGCATCACTTAAATATATTATTGCAAGATTAGGTGGTTGAGCATGTTGTCTAAGAGTAGTTCCAAAATCAACCTAGAATGCTACTTAAGGGGCTTGTGTTCATGTGGTTGTAGAGGAGTTTGAGCTCCCTCATCTTTGTACACATCTTCTTAATTTGATATCATTGATATATGGCTTCGTCCACCAAGGTGTTGAAGTTCCTTAGAACATTATGTTTGAAATCAAATAATTTTCAGTACGAGACTTAAGGATTCACTATGAATCCACTCTTAAATATCAATTAGCTTAACCGGTTTGGATCCTATGCTTGATAGATTATTACCTAGAATGCAATTCAAGTTATAAATATGCACCCTACATTGCATAGATTGCTTCAAGTAATCCCTCTACTCACATTTGAAATTCTTTCATGTTGACCTCTAGAATTTCTTTAGAAGTTATACCTCCTTCATGATATAGTCCAATAAATTCCATGAATTTTCTGAGTTGATCTCTTATGTAAAAAGGATTAGAGACTCTCTTATTGAAGATGGTCAACAATGGTAATGCTCATTTTTCTTAGTGACATAGGATTTTCCTTTCACTAGATTCTACCATTATGACACACTAGAATGGGGTTCTACTCATAAACATGTGTTTTCACTATTATAGTATGGAGCATTTATTAGCTTTAGCTTGTCTTCATATTCATTGATCTTGTTTCTAGGGTGTGGTCTTTATAACAATCTATTTCTCATCATTCCTTCGAGATTGATATTCTACATGAGTGGGAGGTAATGGACAATCTCTCTTGATCTCCCACATGCGTTAGTAGTATTATATATAATAATATATTATAATTTAGAGATTATATATTGTAATATATAAATAATATAAAAAACATATAAAAACAAAAACAAAAAAAACAAAACAAAACCTAGAAGGAGGTGTATTTGGAGCCAAATATTTGGAGGAAGGGGACATTTGTGGGATTTTTAGAGGAAGTTAGGGTGGAGAAACAAAACTAGACTAAAATGGCCATAAATCCAATCAAAACACCATGAATCCATGAAACTTGGAAGGTGGTGAATTTGGCACCAAATTATTGGCTTTGCAGGGAAGGGAATAATTTGTAGGGTTTTGAGAGGCAATTAGGGAGGAGTTAATTTGTTTTCTCTCTCATTTGGTAGGGGAGAGAGGTTTTGGATAGATAAAAAAAATTAGGGACAAAATTTAGCTTATAAACTCCATTTTTTTCTAAATTGATTAGCTTATAATAAACGCTTTTAACAATTAACTTATAATACACCAAAACAATTGTTAATTATTTCTAATTTTGAATATTTTTTTTTTAATATTTTGACAATAAAGTCAATATGAATGTAAAGGGATTATTATTATTATTATTGAATAACTAAAAGATCAAGAGGAAACATAACTGAAGTAGCTGTTGAAAGTGTGTTTTCTAACCCACAAGGGAAAATGACAAATGACGAAAGTTGTTGAGTGAGAACTCAAGTGATTCAAGAGGCATCTTCCCAAAAATAAGGTCAATACTTCTTGTAGAGTGCTAAAGAGCAGGAGGCTCATAAATGACCAAGTCCTAGGCAAAACACTATAAAATAGTATGTCCATCGAATAAGCGGGAGGATGGCGATGGATGGGGAAATGATCTGTTAATGCAAGGATCTGGCGAATTGATCAGATTGTGTCCTTGTGGTTCAACAAATAGGCTCAGTGATTCTTGAGAAAGTAAGACTTGGATGCTCTAGGAGTTGGTTGCGAGGAATGACAACTTCAATTATGTTTTCCCAACAGTGGGGTCAGGTTCCTTACTAAATTTATATTGTTTAGTATTGATAATTATAGTGTGAGTGTAGATTTAAATTCTAAATGCATTTTAAATTGAGAATTATTCTATGCATCTATCCCTAATCTTTTTATGTATTTTCAATAATATGTTCTTAGTATAAACTGCTAGTTGTTAAATTAATTATGTATAGAATTTGGAAGAATCGCATAACTTATCTATATCCTAGGTACATCTAAATAACTATATGATTGTTTATAAATGTATGTATATCAAGTAATCAAACAGATCTAAGTAAGTATAAACTATTCACATTCCTTTAAGATCAGAAGGAATATACATAAAGTTTATCTCTATTTAAGTTAAGACATAAATATTTATATATATATTTAAATATACTATTTGTTTGGGCTTTCATACCTTGATTAGGGAAGGATCTAAAATTAGTAACAAATAAAAGATCTGAGCAAATGCATTACAATCCATCAACCGAGTAATCAACTAACTAGATCAACGCTCAAATCGTAGATATGAGCCCCAAAACTCAACAATAATCAATATCGTTTTTGTTAAGCCAACCAAAAATTAAATCGATAAATTCAAAATATAAGTAAATACTATCACCATTTATATAGACTCTGTCCTTTTTGGGTATTCATACCTTCTTAGGTCAGATCTAAACATTCTTAACAAAACTAAAAGATTTATTGATGGGATTACAGTTAATCAAGCAAAATAATCATTTACAAGACAATCATCGACACCCAACTTATAGATCTGAGCTCCAAACCCAGCAAAGAAACAAATCTAGCTAAAACATAGAACAATGTATTTTTCAAATCAATATCTCAATCAAAACTCACAGTAAGAATTAGAAATGAAAAATCACATCTAACAGGTTTTAATAGCTAATAGGATACAAGCACAATCTCTATTTGACAAATATTGATCTGGACAAAGAGCTAAAAGAATCACAGAGTTGCAATATCTAAAGTCAAAGCAATAACCATTCTATTGAAAACAGAGATTTCAAATAATAATCACAATCAATCAATTTTACAAATAGGGCCTTCAATATATTGAACGGAGGCCATTTTATTCAATAGATCAACCAAAGTAAAATCAAATACTATTTGATTATGAGAGGCTGCAAATCCTACTCAGTAAACTAACCAACACATCTAAGTACAGACCCAATATAGGATGTGTTTATTAAAAACAACACTTATATTCATAGCAGTTGTAAAATACATATCCTTTCTTAACTGCGAACCAAATCAACTTGGAAAACCAACGTAAACCCCGAATCTATAAGGAGCCTTACCTTATGACTATTGAGCGAACCCATATACACAGTCCATAAGCCAAGCCACGCAGGTAATTACATGCAAAAACTTGGTGGTGTTAGTATAGTTGTAATGACTAGAAGTAAATTAGGTTTTCTTCCTAATTAACATAGGGTAAGGTAAATTCCTCACCTTTGGATAGAGAAAAAGGAGGATTGAGAGGAGGTGACCCTATCGCCGCTCTCACCAGGCCTAGGCTAAATAACATGCATCCACATCAAGCTATGTTAAAAACCGTGTTTAATAAACTATAAAATGTTGAAATTTAAAAAGAAGGCAGTGGTTATTTTTACCTACATTTCGAGGTTGGTCCATGAGGGTGAAGTAGGTGTAAACCAAAACTTCTGCATTTCCCTACCTTCACCTGTAAATAAAAACAATAGATTCAGATTAACTCAAACTTTATAATTTTGTAAAAATTATTAAAAATTACCAAAGAGGATAACTTACCTGATGAACTCATGTAGAGGGCCAAGGGTCGACTCCTCTTGACTCTTCATTCATCCACAACCTACGCAAAAAAAAAAATCATTAAGTCAAACTATGCATATAAACAATTAAACCTTTAAAAATCGAAGTTGCAGAGTAGTGATGGAATAATTTTCTTCCTTACCTATATAAAATTGGATAGGATGTAGAGCCTCTGCTAAACCCCAAAACAAAGGCGCCCGACTTCTCTTCTTAACATCATGACGAACCAAGAAGGTCGAGGCTGTAATGGTGATTACTTTTCTCGATTAAACTGTTGATAAAACCTCCAATTAAAACACAAGAACACATACCAAAAGAAAATTTCTTTCATTAACATACCACGATGGGTAAAGTTTGTTATTGCTTGGCCATGGAGCGATGGAGAGGCATAAAAAACTCATACAGGCCAAATTAATCTAGTAAAACCCTCATGAAAAAATTAATCTCATTAAAACCCTGCGAGAACCCTTTTATCCATATATTTACAAGTGGAGGGCCGAGATCCATCTATGGCCACAATGCACGCATTTAAGCCATGTCAATAAATATGCCTTCTTGTGGTGTCAAATCGCTTCCACTACTATGACACCAACAACTTTAATGCAAGCATTAAAACTTACCTCGTTGGCATCCATGTGTGCCTCCCCCATCGTATTCTTTTACAAACCTTATGTTATAAGTTATAATCCCAATTCTGTGTAAGTCGCATGCTAGGGCTTAAACCTTAGTCCAAATCTTATGGTGCCACAATCTTTCCAACAACGAGCCAAACAATATATTTTAAACATTATGTAACCACCTTTTCCAAACAACGTCATATAAGGGGTGGATTTAACAACAAGCATAGACTAGTATTGGTAGCTAGGACTACACCTTATGTTTAGCCATAGGTCTTAAACTACCAATTCTTTAAAAATTAACTTAAGGACAAAAAAAATCACCTTGGCGAAGCAGCAACCTAGACATTCTACTTTGGAGACAACACCAATGGAGGACTTAATATGTCATTCAAATGTTAAACAAATCGATTGTGTCACCAAGTGGATTATCATTCTCCAAGAATATGACTTAGTTTTTCACACCCAAATGCACCAAAGATTTGGAGTTATATTCCTTGATGGAATACTTCCCATCATCGTCTACCTCTCCCCCTATCACAATCAATCTCCCTGATGATTTCTTATCTGTCATCTCTACAGAAGACTCCTGGTATGGGAGAATCCTCCTTTACTTGCACACACAAAAATATGGGCCCCATCTAAGCCGTGAATATCGTCATCGCATCTAGAAGAAATCTACTTGATATCTCCTTATCAGTGATGTCTTGTACCGCCATCATGTAGAAACCATATTGCATCATTTCTTCACCCATGATGAAGCTGAACAAGTCCTCAATGACTATCATAGTGGAGCCTATGGTGGCCACCTCTCTAATTTTGCTATCGCTCAGAAGATTCTATGAGCTAGTTATTTCTAGCACACCATATTTGTCGATTCCATTCATGCAGTTAAACACTATCACAATTGCCAACTCTTTTCCCCAAAGTCAAGCACACCTCCTCTATCGATACATCATGTCGTCACAGTCAATCCCTCCTATGAGTGGGAGATTGAATTCATGACCTGTAACACTCCTTCAACCGACAACCATAAATACATCATTGTGGTTGTTGATTCACCAAGTGGGATGAATCCATGCCATCCTTTAATTGTAAGGATGCAAATATGACACTCTTCTTATTTAACCATGTTATCTTATCTCTCATTTTGGTGTCCCCCTCCATCTCGTCTCAGATGATGGTTCTCACTTAGATGATGTTGGTTGGACATATCTCTCATATATGTTAATTTATTAGTCAAACATTGCTAATGATAAAAATATTATTTAACACAATACTTTAAACACCTTTGGATCAAACACAACTATATCCATTACTGCCAGCAAGCTACCAATCAACATGCGCATAAAAAATACAAAACAACAAAATTGAAACCTATTCTATAACTTATATCCAAAAATTTATAGCTATATCCACCAAAAAAACTCATTTATAGCCATCTTTACCGATTTTAATCAAGTTTCCTCCGAGAAATGGTGTGGGATCTCGCTCCACAACATACATTGATATGGGATATGCTTTTCCATGCAAAGGAACTCTGTAGTCTTAGGAAAATAACCACAACAATTAGAGAACTCCACAAGAATTTAATTCCCTGCAATAGTAGTAAACATGGCCTACACATTCATTACAAACACGATAGCATACAACCAACAATCAAACATGTTATGATACCATGGTTGATTACACACAGCATAGAGAACACTAAACACATACATAGAAAACACAAATCACATACATTGGCAACCACCGCTATACAATTGTCATTAACCAAACTCATATTAATAGTGTTTACATCAAGTTCTTCTTGAATGTTCCTTCAAGTCTGTGAAGTATGGAGGATTCGGTGATGTTGGTGCTATCTAGATATTTATGTCGGTCGATATTATCTACATTGATATCTACCAATCAACTTTATCTTTAGAAAAAACTGTGTTGAATTATGAACTTATTTATATGTGGTAGTTGAGAACCCTAGATGGAAGTTGTTGAGAGACCTAGATTCAATGTCTTCCATGAGAATATCAGTGAATACTAGAGAGAGGGATGATCCCAGTGAAGTTCCCTCTGTTTCTCATAGAATTTCTTTATGAAACTAAAGAAGGTAGACGTTATGCAACTTTTAATGAAATTAAGTGTGTCAGGATATACAAGGTTAGCAATTAGGCTGAGGGCTTCAATGACCGAGATTTTTGTGAATATGGAAACTACATCAAAGCTAACAAGAGTCTTCCCTTTCCATATGAAGGTATTGCATTTTATGGATAAAACACTAGCACAAAATGACAAATTTGTGACTACATGACCAAAAAATTTAGTCACAACATTTTTTATAAGCTAAATACTACCAAATATTTGCAATTTTAAGTGATGTAGCTATAAATGACCAGCCTAAACTACTAATACAAGTATATAATGGCTATATGAATATAAATTAGTAGTATTTCTTGCTTATTTGTAATTGAGTTTTGGTAGTGTAGTCATTTTAGTGCACTTGATAATGATTAAGATTTTTCATGGTTAATTCATTTTTTGCAGTATCCATGGGTGTGTCAACTATGCTTTACAACATTAGCCCCAATGCCATGTATAGTATAATTATTTACATAATGAATTCAAACTCAATCCTAACCCACATTTCACTAGGCAACTTAATGTCATCCATGACTAAAAACATATATTGTTTCTCAAATGTTTATATATCAATTTCAATCAAAATTCAACTAGCATCACTTAAATATATTATTGCAAGATTAGGTGGTTGAGCATGTTGTCTAAGAGTAGTTGCAAAATCAACCTAGAATGCTACATAAGGGGATTGTGTTCACATGGTTGTAGAGGAGTTTGAGCTTCCTTATCTTTGTACACATATTCTTAATTTGATATCATTGATATATGGCTTCCTCCACCAAGGTGTTGAAGTTCCTTAGAACGTTATGTTTGAAATCAAATAATTTTTAGTACAAGACTTAAGGATTCACTATCAATCCACTCTTAAATATCAATTAGATTAACCACTTTGGATCCTATGCTTGATAGATTATTACCCATAATGCAATTCAAGTTATAAATATCCACCCTACATTGCATAGATTGCTTCAGGTAATTCCTCTGCTCACATTTGAAATTCTTTCATGTTGACCTCTAGAATTTAGTTAGAAGTTATACGTCCTTCATGATATAGTCCCATAAATTCCATGACTTTCTGAGTTGATCTCTTGTGTAAAAAGGATTAGGGACTCTCTTATTGAAGATGGTCAACAATGGTAACGCTCATTTTTCTTAGCGACATGGGATTTTTCTTTCACTAGATTCTACCATTATGAAACACTAGAATGGGGTTCTACTCATAAACATGTGTTTTCACTATTATAGTATGGAGCATTTATTATCTTTCGCTTGTCTTCATATTCATTGATCTTGTTTCGAGGGTATGGTCCTTATAACAATCTATTTCTCATCATTCCTTATAGATTGATATTCTACATGAGCGGGAGGTAATGGACAATCTCTCTTGATCTTCCACATGCGTTAGTAGTATTATATGTAATAATATATTATAAATTAGAGATTATATATTTTAATATATAAACAATATAAAAAAACATATAAAAACAAAAAAAATTAAAACAAAACAAAACCTAGAAGGAGGTGTATTTGGAGCCAAATATTTGGAGGAAGGGGACATTTGTGGGATTTTTAGAGGAAGTTAGGGTGGAGAAACTAAACTAGACTAAAATGGCCATAAATCCAATCATAACACCATGAATCCATTAAACTTGGAAGGTGGTGAATTTGGCACCAAATTATTGGCTTTGGAGGGAAGGGAATAATTTGTAGGGTTTTGAGAGGAAATTAGGGAGGAGTTGATTTGTTTTCTCTCTCATTTGGTGGGGGACAGAGGTTTTGGACAGACAAAAAAAATTAGGGACAAAATTTAGCTTATAAACTCCTTTTTTTCTAAATTGATTAGCTTATAATAAAATCTTTTAACAATTAACTTGTAATACACCAAAACAATTGTTAATTATTTCTAATTTTGAATATTTTTTTATATTTTCACAATACAGTCAAAATGAATGTAAAGGGATTATTATTATTATTATTATTGAATAATTAAAATATCGAGAGGAAACATAACTGAAGTAGCTATTGAAAGCGTGTTTTCTAACCTACAAGGAAAAATGACAAATGACGAAAGTTGCTGAGTGAGAAATCAAGAGATGCAAGAGGCATATTCCCAAAAATCAAGTCAATACTCCTTGTAGAGTGCTAAAGAGTGCGAGGCTCATAAATGACCAAGTCCTGGGAAAATACTATAAAATAGTATGTCCATCAAATAAGCGGGAGGATGGCGATGGATGGGGAAATGATATGTTGATACAAGGATATGGCAAATTGATCAGATTGTGTCCTTGTGGTTCAACAAATAGGCTCAAAGGTTCTAGATAAAGTAATACTTGGATGCTCTAGGAGTTGGTTGGGAGGAATGACAACTTCAATTATGTTTTCCCGACAGTGGTGTCAGGTTCCTTACTAAATTTATATTGTTTAGTATTGATAATTATAGTATGAGTGTAGATTTAAATTCTAAATGCATTTTAAATTCAGAATTATACTATGCTTCTATCCCTAATCTTTTTATGTGTTTTCAATAATATGTTCTTAGTATAAACTGTTAGTTGTTAAATTAATTATGTATAGAATGTGGAAGAATCACATAACTTATCTACATTCTAGGTACATCTATATAACTTTATTATTGTTTATAAATGTATGTATATCAAGTAATCAAACATATCTAAGTAAGTATAAACTATTCACATTCCTTTAAGATCCGAAGGAATATACATAGAGTTTATCTCTGTTTAAGTTAATACATAAATATTTATATATATTTTTAAATATACTATTTGTTTGGGCTTCCATACCTTGATTAGGGAAGGATCTAAAATTAGTAACAAATAAAAGATCTGAACAAATGCATTACAATCCATCAACCGAGTAATCAACTAACTAAATCAACGCTCAAATTGTAGATATGAGCCCCAAAAATCAACAATAATCAATATCATTTTTGTTAATCCAAACAAAAATTAAATCGATAAATTCAAACTATAAGTAAATATTATAACCATTTATATAGCCTTTGTTCTTTTTGGGTATTCAGACCCACTTAGGTCAGATCTAAAAATTCTTAACAAACCTAAATAATTTATTGATGGGATTACAATTAATCAAGCAAAATAATCATTTACAAGATAATCATCAACACCTAGCTCATAAATATGAGCTCCAAACCCAGCAAAGAAACAAATCTAGCTAAAATGTAGAAAAATGTATTTTTCAAATCAATATCTTAATCAAAACTCACAGTAAGAATTAGAAATGACAAATCACATCTAACAGGTTTTAATAACCTAATAGAATACAAGCACAATCTCTGTTTGACAAAGATCGATATGGACAAAGAGCTAAAATAATCACAGAGTCACAATATCTAAAGTCAAAGCAATAACCATTGTATTGAAAACAGAGATTTCAAATAATAATCACAATCAATTGATTTTACAAATAGGGCCTTCAATATATTGATTGGAAGCCATTTTATTCAATAGAACAACCAAAGTAAAATGAAATACTATCTGATTATGAGAGGCTGCAAATCCTACTCAGTAAACTAACCAACACATCTAAGTACAAACCCAATATAGGTTGTGTTTATTAAAAACAACACTTATCTTCCTATCAGTTGTAAAATCCATATCCTTCCTTAGACTGCAAACCAAATCGACTTGCAAAACCAACTTAAACCCCGAATCTATAAGGAGTCTTACCTTATGACTGTTGAGCAAATCCATATACACAGTCCACAACCCAAGCCATGCAGGTAATTATATGCACAAACTTGGTGGTGTTAGTATAGTTGTAATGACTAGAAGTAAATTAGGTTTTCTTCCTAATTAACATTGGGCAAGGTAAATTGCTCACCTCTGGACAGAGAAGAAGGAGGATTGAGAGGAGGTGACCTTGTCGCCGCTCTCACCACGCCCAGACTAAGTAACGTGCATCCACATCAAGCTGTGTTAAAAACCGTGTTTAACAAACTATAAACTGTTGAAATTTAAAAGGATGTGGTGGTTATTTTTACCTACATTTCAAGGTTGGTCCATGAAGGTGAAGTAGGTGTAAACCAAAACTTCTGAATTTCCTTGGCTTCACCTGTAAACAAAAACAATAGAGTCAGACTAACTCAAACTTTATAATTTTGTAAAAATTATTAATAATCGCCAAAGAGGAGAACTTACCTGATGAACTCGTGTAGAGGGCCAAGGTTCAACTCCTCCTGACTCTTCATTCCTCCCCAGCTTGCATAAACAAACAAAGCATTAAGTCAAACTCTGCATGTAAAAAATTAAACCTTTAAAAATCGAAGTTGTAGAGTAATGCTTCAAGAATTTTCTTCCTTACCTGTATAAAACTAGATAGGATGCAAAGCCTCTACTAAAACCCATAACGAAGGCGTCCAACTTCTCTTCTTAACATCACGACGAACCAAGAAGGTCAAGGTTGTAATGGCAATTACTTTTATCCATTAAACTGTTGAGAAAACCTCCAATTAAAACATAGGAACACATACCAAAAGAAAATTTATTTCACTAACATACCACGATGGGTAAAGGTTGTTATTGCCAAGCCATGGAGCAACGGAGAGGCATAAAAAACTCATACATACCAAATGAATCTAGTAAAACCCCCACGACAACATTAATCTCATTAAAACCCTGCGAGAACCCTTTTATCCAGATATTGACAAGTGGAGAGTCGAGATCCATCTATGGCCACAATGCACGCATTTAAGCCATGTCAATAAATATGCCTTCTTGCACTGTCAACTCGCTTCCAGGACTATGACACCAACAACTTTAATGCAAGCATTAAAACTTACCTTGTTTGCATCCATGTGTGCCTCCCCCATCGTATTCTTTTACAAACCTTATGTTATAAGTTATAATTCCAATTCTATGTAAGTCACGGGATAGGGATTAAACCTTAGTCCAAATCTTATGGTGCCACAAGATTTCCAACAACGAGCCAAACAACGTCTTTTAAACATTATGTAACCACCTTTTCCAAACAATGTATTATAAGGGGTGGATTTAACAACAAGGGTAGACTATTATTGGTATCTAGGACTACGCCTTATGTTTAGGCATAGGTCCTAAACTACCAATTCTTTAATAATAAACTTAAGGACAAAAAAATTATCACCTTGGCGAAGCTGCAATCCAGACATTCTACTTTGGATACAACGCCAATGGAGGACTTAATATGTCATTCAAACATTAAAAAAATTGAGTTAAACTCACATGCATATGCATAAAAATTATGTGATGACAATTATAAATGTGTTACGACCAAAAGAGTCATGTAGAGACATGATGGAAATAATAAATGATAAAACAATTTTTTATTTATTTATGGATTTTATCGGTTTCTGACAAAACTACTCAAATCTTTGAAAAACATAAAAAAGAATTATTAAATTTATAAAAGGATATTACTGATTCTATTAATTATTTATGAAATATCACCAAAAACATTTACTTGTCCTATCAATAAGAAATGTTTATTCTATATGATGTTATGATATTGATAATAAATGTACCACTCCACTCCATTATTCCGAAATAAATAAGTAAATTATAATTCCATGTTATGGTGTTGATAATAAATGTACAACTCCATTATTCCAAAATAAATAAATAAACTATAATTCCATTGACAAAATTAAAGATTGCATTGTTGTCAATTTATGAAAAAGCCTTAATCCACATTTTTTTCGATAGAAAAACATCACAACTTTATTAAGATAAAACCACATTGTTCAAAATGACCTCTAGGTCATACACTTTGAGTTAAAGTTATGTATACATAGAAACTATACAGATGGCATATAAGTCAGAAAAAAACACGATATATATCAAGTACATAACAACTCTTATAACAAGACTACTACTGCTTAGTAATTCAAATAATGTTCTAGAAGCATATTCTATCCAGAGAAATCATGGAGTCATCAGACTTCTCCCATTTGTTGATAAAGCAAGCCGATAGAAGAAGACCTTTTTTAGAAAGTAGGTTAGCCTCAGAGTTACTTTCTCGGAAGATATGCAAAAGAGAGAGCCGTTGAAAATAAATTCTTACCTTGTCTATGTCCTCATAAAGAGGAAGAATAAAAATGTTCCATGGATTCTTTCCCAATTTAAGACCCTCAATGACCGATTTGGAGTCACTAAATATATAGACCTGTGTAATGCCAATGGAATGAGAGAGTCTCAGAAGGATTTCAAATACTATAAATTCAACAAATTTGTTTGAAACATATCTCAGTCCAACATCAAAGAGGATAGAGTGTGATATGGAAAGATGAAAGATATCATTGGCACCACCAGACTGAGGCCTTCCTTGAGAATCACCATCCACAAAATCCCATGGAAAGGACTCGCCCATAATTGGAGCTACAAGAGAGCGAGCAGGTTTGGATGAAATCGATTGAGGGAAAGCTTTGAAGATGAATTTTTTTTTGTCAGCAAAGACTTGTGCAGGAATGTGGACATCTTCAAATATCACCTTATTTCTGGCAAGCCAAACTCCCCAAGCAACGAAGGCTAGGAGTGCAGAGAATAGAGTAAAAGAAGTGCTACGAGACCATGAGATCCAAGCATGTTAAATATTGGTACCATTCCAAACTAAAGGTTATCTAGAAAGGATGGAGAGATGAAACCACATTTCTCGATAATAAGGAAAAAAATGAAAAGGTGATCAATCTTTTCAGCAGCGAGGGCACATAATGGACATTTTCTAGGCCCAAATTTAAACCTGTGGGTCAAAACATCCCATACAGGGACTTTTCCATCAAGAACATGCCTAAAAAAGATCTTGATTTTAAGGGGGAAGGTCAGCTTCTAGATGCTCCTACACCACTAGTTTGGAGAAGGAGCTTCTTCCTCCTCTCTGAGAGCCAGGTAGCCCAACTTGGGAAAATAGGTCCCACCTTTAGCGTTTTTAACCCAGAGGAGAACATCAAGTTTGTTGGAAAGGTGTACATTACTGTTCAACAGAATTTGAATATACTGGTCCCAAATGTGACTCTCACAGACAAAAAGATCAAGATCAGCAGTCGAAAACCAAGATTGATTGAGATGAGGAAAAATACTTGGCTTTTGAATATGGTGTAGATGTATAAAACCACGATCAGTTAGGGTTTGGATCAGATTAGTTGGGAAACGAATGAGTTTTTTACATCTAACCCATGGGTCTTGTCTAATTTGAACGTGTTTTCCATTGTCTATCTTCTAGGATATCCAACCACCAATAAGATCGCAAGACTTAATGATCGCCTTCCACATATTAGAGATGGTTAGGGAAGGCTTGTCCTTAACTTGGATCCATTCGACAACAAAAAGGGGAGCAATATACTTTTGATATATGATATGATTCCACATTCCAACCCCTTTGATAATTTTCCAAATGCATTTAGCTACAAGATCCTTGGAAAAACATGGAAGATCCTTAATACCCCAACCACCCAAATATTTGGGACGAGAGATGTTGTGCTAAGTAGTCCAGGAGAAAACCTGATCCTTTTCCGGGACACCCCATAAGAAGTTTTTGCTCAGATCAGCTGAATAGTACCAATTGGAACATATTATGACAGAGAAAACCAAAAAATGACTATAACTTCAATTATAGAATTGATCAATACCAAACGACCCCCATGAGATATCCATTTTTTGCAATAGATCTTAAGCCTTTTCTCTATACGGGCCGTCAACCAGACCCAATCTTTGCATGAGTAATCGTTTGGGTTAATGAGAAAGACAAGATATTTGAGGCCCATTGTCACGTTTTCAGATATATAGTCAAATTTTCTAGTGTGCCAGGAAACCTCCCCAGGATCCAGATTCTTGAAAGACATCGATGATTTCTAACTATTGCAAATCATTCATGTAGCTGAGAAAAAAATACTTAAAGTGGATTTGATTAAGAGTGCGTCCCTACGAGAACCATCAGTGAAGAACAACAAGTCATCAACGAAAAATAGATGGGATACAACTACATTACCGCAAAAGCGAAAACCTTTGAAGATCCCAGAAGAAACAATGTTGGATACGAAGTGGCTTAGCCTTTCCATCAATCAAATGAATAATAAAGGAGCAAGTGGGAAACCCTGATGGAGGGCATGACTATGACTGAAAAAATTTGTTGCAGATCCGTTGATAAGAACTGAGAAGGATACAAACTGGATGGAGGAAAGGATCCAGTTGACCATGTTCAATGAAAAACCAATTTGTATAAGAGTTAATCTGACTAGGGTCGAGCTTACACGATCATAAGCTTTTGAGAGATCAACTTTGAAGAGAGCCAAAGGCGTTTTCCGGAGTTTTGCAGAGTGTAAAACCTCTTGTACGATTGCAATGGGTTCATGTATATGCCCGTGTTTAAGAAAATCAAATTTTTCAACACTAATGTACCCTGACAGAAATCCTTTGACTATGTTAGCTATGACCTTTGCAATGATCTTATACACAATGTTGCAAAGAGAGATAGACCAAAAATAATCTAAAGCCAAGGCTCTATCCTTCTTTGGAATGAGAACAATGAATGTGTTGTTGAAAAAGCCATGAATCCTACCCTGAAACCCGGATTCATCTACAACTGCAAGTAGATCACCTTCAAGGATGTCCATAAACCCAATGTAGAATTCAATAGGCAGCTCGTCTGACCCCGGGCTTTTATCAACTTTCATAGAGTGAATGACATCCTTTAGCTCCCCCAAGCTAACATGGACAAACATACTATCATTCTGCTCCGTCGAAATAGTATTAGGATAAAAATGCACAAGGTCCATCATATGCCTGAGAGAGGTCACGTAGTACTCCTTGAAGAGCGCCGAGAAGTGACTAGTATTGACCGCATCTAAATCATCAAAACCAGAAGCCATCTGACTAGGTCCATTGTCCAGCTACCAAATAATATTATTAAAAAACTTGTTCTAATAAAAATTATGAAAGTATTTGGTATTGCCATCACCATATTAAAGAAATATGGCTATGTTGTTAACGCAAATGAAGAGTTCATTTTCAACAAGAATCTTTTTCTTTTTAAACAACATAACCACACATGTTCCCCTTTCCACATTCCCAATCTGAATAAAGGCGTGTTTTATAGTTTTATACTATAATGCTATTTGTTTTTGGTTGGTTGGGATTTCGTAAAGAACTCAAAGTTAGATGGTCGTTGTGATATACATAATAATTTAGGCTTCTTTACTATAATTTTATGTTTTTGGCGCTTACGTTCCATGTTTATTAGAGTTATTTTGATAGGTCATGGCCCATCACCTCTCTTAAATCATACTCCGTAAAACCATATTCCCGAGGTAGATAATCGTTAACATTTATATATATATTAGGTTGTTCATAATGCACTGATATATTACTAATAATATATTTTATTTGAGGTCATTTATTATATTTATAATTTAATTTAAATAATTAATAAATAAAAATTAAGTGAATTTTGTAACCTTTATTTTAAAAATTTAATAAGAATGTTGAATATAAATATTGTTTTTATAAGTTTGTGTATAATGATGGTGGTTATTGACACTAATTTGGTTTATGTAAATCATATATAATTTATTTTATAAAAAATTTAAAAGATAAATTAAAATATTAAATTAATTTAAAATTTAAAATAAAAATATTACGAAGGAGTAATATAGTAAGTTGGCTACTTCTGATTAAAAACTGTAGTTTGACTAATAGATGTGAATAGTTTGTTATATTTCTTAATCAAATTTAAATCTCATTTGACTTTGATTTTGATATGCTTACTTTCTTAATTAACCAATTATTAACTATTCACGTAGTTTTCAATCTTAAAAAAACGAATTTAACCCTACCAAATATTGCATGTTTTTTTGGTTTTCCCAAAGTGCATTACACGTGAAAATTAATTCGTATGAATCCAAGAGCAGGACACCTTTTCTTAAAATAGAAATTGAGTATTTTTCGGGAAGTGTGTGAATCGTGAATCATTATCATCTTTATGTGTTCACAAACAGTAATTCTAGTTTTAAATGATAACTTTAAAACTTTTGTTTATACTTTTTGATCTCATTTTTTACACGGGAAGTTATAATCATAAACTTTAAGTAAGCCATAGGTGTAGTTTATTTGGTTTTTGTGGGGTTTAGTTTTCATGGGGTTTCATGTTCAAACCTCATGGTCAGCCATGTGATGGCTGGGCAGCGTGGAGGTTTAATGGTGATTGGCCGTACTTGTTACCAATATGCCTTGATGGTGGTTGGCCATATTCACTACGCTTTGATGGTGGGTCTTAAGGCTGGCCGGGGCTTAAAAAATAAAAAAAATAATAAACTTTAAGTTAATTCAACACCATATTAAATATTGTTTTTATAGGATAATAATCTTTTTTCAACAAAACAAAATATATTATTGAGCATAGGTCTAACATAAACTTTATCCATCAGTCATTATCTATAACACAATACTATTACTTTAATTTCTCACATCACATGGACAGTTGTATACTTCTTGTGTGCAAACTCTTAGTATCTATTATTAGATTTAACATGTTCCATAACTATTTATTGTGTGCAAATAGGAAAATGAGCATTCTTTTAGCAACACAAATTTGCAGAGCATTAACTTTGGTCAAAATAAAGCACAAAGCAAGACAGGAACAACAATATAGGTGGTTCATCCCAATTAGGGGCTATGCCCACCAAGAATTAATAATCTTTGATTATTTTCAATCACTAAGGAAGTTTACATCTCTACAACATCTGTTGCGTTTTGATTTTTCTTTTTCCTCAAAATATCTTTTACAAGGAATATTTTCAAAACTTCTAAAGCCTTGCCACAAATATTTTATTTATAAATTAATAAGATACAAAATCTTCATATTTTAATTCCTTAAAACCAAATTGCAAAAACTAAAAGACATAATCTACAACATTACAGTGCATTCTATTAGAGCAATGCCTTACATTACACCCAAACCTATAAACATACATACTACATCTTTTATATTTTAAAACTTTTACTTTTCTCAACTATATGCTCTTACATTAATATAATTACTCAAAGTGTAAGCCAATGGAATCCAAAAATACTCTTATACTTGCTTTACCCTTACAGGATAAATAAACGAGCTTCACTACTCTTACAACATGAAATTGGAAATATATTCCTCACATGTTTTAACTAAGTTAAATTTATATAAAATTGCTATACTTGTTTTTATTCATATGTTCGAGTACCCTCATATAATTAGTTAAAGGAATTTGTAAAATCGACAATTACAACTTTGTGTGGGGGAACTAAGCTATAATGTAGCATACATGACATATTCGAAGAGGATCTGGGCTCTCCATCGAGTCTGGGATTTATAAATATTTACATGAACACTTAAAAGAGAGTTGGCCATCCACCTGGGAGTCCTAGCCTCGCGCTGGTGAGGCTTTCACAATCGCCTGAGCTTAAAAAGCATGTACGTTTTGTTCAATGAACCCGTTGGATGGACCGAA
>LPNX010312757.1:349180-354580 GCA_001517045.1 Pseudotsuga menziesii | reverse complement strand
GTATGTCCTGGCGCTTTGCAGAAAAAACAGTTCTTTTCTTCTGCTTTCGCAGAAGTATCTTCCTTCTTGCTTTTCTGCGCGGCATTGTTTGCAGCTACCTTGGCAACACACTTGCGCTTCTTGCCTTTACCCTTAGGATTAGATGTTACTACATGAGCACTTTCCCCCTTAGTCATTTTCTGTCTCTCTTCCTCCTGCACCAACTGAGCCTCAAACTCAGGTAGTGTCCACGTCCCTTTTTGACAATTATAAGTCATCTTGAATTGACTAAAGTTGGACGGGAGAGACAGAAAAATGAACTCAATGAGAACTTCATCAGAGATGTCATAATTATGCCCTTTCAAGGCACGTTGCAGTCTTGTCATCTCAATAACATGCTCTCTAACCCCTTCTTTTCCCTTGTATTTTATTGTTGCCAACTTCACAAAGAGTGTACTAACTTCAGTCTTTTTACTCTTTGTGAATTTCTCTTCAAGGGCCTTAAGGTATTTAATAGCGCCGGTCTTTGTATCAGGTCTTATGCCCCGAAAAGTCTCATGGATCATTTGCTTCATCACCATTATGCACATGCGATTTGAATGCTCCCATCTATCAATATCAGCCTTCTCTTGGGGAGTTTCTTCACCCTCTTTATTGGGCTTGGGGCGATCAAATCTCAGTGCAGTGTCCAATTGCATGATCCCTAAGACTAATTTCAGCTTTTCTTCCCACTGTTTGAAATTGTTCCCCATGAGGGGCTTAATTTGACTTAGACTTGACATTATGTTTAGATCTGAAAATTGAAGAACAAAAGGAAAAATTAGATATTATGCATCACGATTTGATCTTTAATCATAATTCTAAAATCCATCTAAAGGCCCAAATTAAATTATGTGCTCCATTGAATCTTTTAGCCAAAACACCACTCAATAATGAAAAACACCTTTGGGTGCAATCATTACCTTATTCTCTTTTCCGCCTTTGGGCCAGATTGACATATCCATTTGCTAACGACCAGGCCAGTCAAGTGGGGAAGGCAGGTCACTAACGGACTTGGTGCACCAAGCCCCAAATGCTTTTCTAGACATTTCCAGCATATGTGTGTTGCAACTTATTTGTTATACATCACCCTTATGCACCAAACAACTTAGCAGGTGCCAACCCTCCTTTGGGAAAGCTAACACCCACGTCCATTGAGCTTGTCATGAGTCATCCTTGCAATCGTCTTACACAGAGCGGTTCGTTTGCGAACATCAATGCTTGACTCATGCGAAAACAACACATGTATACATAAAACGCCTTTAGTTAGATTCCAAAATTATACCTAAAATCATCACCCTTATTTGTTAACTTAACAGTTGATAATATGTGCTTGTTCAAGTAAAATATTAACATCTCCAAAAAAAAAAAAATATCACATTCAGAAATACTAAACTTAAGATTGCCATTTCCAGGCAGACAATATAGAAAGTTATTTACTGTTGCAACATCAAAATTTTAGCTTAAATGAATGAGCAATCTTTATAATTGTCAAAGGTCAAAATTTTCGAGAATTTAAAATTCTAAACATATTTTGCCTTCTAAATTTATACTTAGTCTGGATCACATTTCAATGTTAAATTTAACCAGAATTTATTCATATGAATTTAGAACTCTAATAGATCTTTTCTGTATAGTGCCGTAGATCTAAAATGGGATGAAAAAGTTGTAGATCTAAAATTGGATGAAAAATTAGGTTACTGTGAATTTTTTTTTTTTTTTAAAGTCAAATTTACAGTAAAAGATGATTGAAGTTATTCCACTTCGAACTTTACGAATCAATAAGCATGCAATTCAAAATAACTTTCCCATAAAATGAAATGTTCATAAGAATACGATACTGTCAAGTTAAGGTAAAGTGTAATCGATATTCATAATCCGCAAAGAAAAGATCTGGTTCAATTCCTATTGTTTGCAATTGGAAATGGCTAACGTTTCCTGAAATACCAGAAAAAATTATGGAGATCGTTTCAACTACCACTCTGGCTACAAATTCTGTTTACAAACAACAATTTGTTATGGTTTCAGGATTTTATCAAATCCGCGATCTATACGGAGATCAATCTCGAGAACGCCAGTGCAAATAGGATTTAGACCTGCCGTGTACAGATAGCTTTTCCCCCAACCGCAAAAGCAAAACAACTTCGATCTGGCAATTGCCTAGATAAACCGTACATAGATAAATTTCCCAAAGGAAAACGCAATCAAACAATAGCTCTGGCAATTATATATCTAAAAAAAAATGTAGACATTTTTCTACATCTTAAAGAAATCAAGCAATAAATTAAATCGCAGGTTTGGAAATCTATACCACGGTTCACCCCTTACAGATCTGATTACAAACTGGAGGCCGCGTGCTACTTATATAAGAACTAAATCACATGCATTTAGAAATACACCTTCAGATCTAAACTATATTTAAAGTGGAATCGCAGGCAATAAAATGCAGTTTGGAAATAATACGACTGGGATTTAGATCCAATAGATCCACCACAAAACAAAAGGCAAATCGCAGGGTTTTAAGAAACGTAGGCACCCTATCCGAACTCGGATATGAAGAAAAAAAAAACGCAGGCAGACTCAGATCTGGAGAAAGCACAGTCTCGTATCTTAAGGAAACACAGGTCGCCTTTACATTTCGGATTCTTCAGATCGGACTTCAACTAGAACACAGAAGTTTTGCAGATCGCGAGGTACAAAGCCCCAAATACAAACTCGCGGGGTACCAAATATATCTGTAATGACAAATCTCTTGACAAATATAACCATAAGCGACCACTTTTACATACACAGCGCAGCATTTCAGCCATGGAGACTTGGATTTCAAACTGCAATTCTTACATAAGGGTGGCTCTGATACCAATTGTTGGTTTTACTTTATGGGTTTACCTAATTACTTTAAACCCTAACCAAGATCTACTCCTATGCAAGAAATTAAACTTAATGCACAGCGGAACTTAGAAATCAAGCTTAATGCACAGCGGAACTTACTTTCCATCTTCAAAGGCCGCAGACAGCTTCCAAGGCTCTGGGTTGATACGCTCCTGGTCTTGACTTGAGTTGTTGGCTCTCGAACCCTTCCAAGAACTTGCAATCCTTTTCTCTGGAGAGTATCCTGTCTTCAAATGGAGCAGACAATTTTTCTGGATGATTACAAGCCTTGGAGACTCAGCCCTTTTATAGCAGTGCCAAAGAAAAATTCTAATCCTAGGGCAGCTGAAATTTAGCTAATACTTGGGAAACAAGTCTGAAAAGAAATCTGGAATTTCCGATTTTATAAAAATCTTGAAATCGGGAAACTTCAGAAAAAACTGAAATAAATCAGAATAAATTCTGATTTCCTTATTTAGCTCAAATTTATTACTGCTATTATTTTAATCAACTATAATTGGTCCATTAACAATTATAATTGATTACCATTATTCTATATGTATTTGTATCCAAATCCTTATTTAAATACGTATAATGCCATGACTTAATTAATCACATTGTTTGGCATTTCTTAATCATTACATAAATGTAATCTTGCGACAGTATTTGATATCATAATCATAATGCACGTATGTCCAACTTAATTATTGTAATTAGACGTCTCTAAATACAACACCGAACGTATATGTTTGTTAAGGAACAATCAAATTAGTAGGGTACCTACCTGTGAGACGCAACCATTTAAATTATATACAAGGTTAAGGATTCGATGCTCTCACAGTATGCAAGTGCAGATTTCAAAAGCATATAGAGGGATTAAGTCTGTTGAGAACGACATGAGATAAGTTTAACTATGATTCCACACATCGACTTCCAGTGAGTCTGGGAATATCAGAGGTTTGGTCATTCTGCTATCGATGTTCTAATCGAACTTATCTCACCCTATGTTTGTCCAAGGAAGAAACTATACATATTTAAAGTATACAAATGTAAAACTTGGACAGACAATTTTTTGCAACACGACTGAACCAGAAAATAAAAAAGTTACAGCAACTTACCAGAAACAACGCACACACTGTGTAGTTCTATTTCGCTTAGCTTACTAGCTGGCTCAAGTAGAGAAAACCGACACATTCTGTGTAGTTGGACTTTGTTTGCTCATTCACTCATAAGAGAGATCACCCTCTCCTATTCTGAAGTAATGCAGAGTGTGGGCTATGTCGTTGATGAAAAGCCAACCAATTGCAATCTCTTCTTCTTTTATATGTTTTCAACATCATTTTCTGTATTCCCCTTCTTCTAGGCGTGAAAACCCTCTTTCAAAGGTTGGGCTCGATACGATGGTAAGCAAACCCTAACTGTTTCTCAAGTTAAAGTAACTGAATAATTTCCTTACATTTTTCATTGTTGAATAATCGAAGGAGTTGTTACAACGAAGATAAAAAACGTGAAGAAGTTAATTCCCCAATCGAGCAAATTGCATTAACGGTACCCACAACCGATGATCCTTCTCTTCCAGTGTTTACATTCAGAGTGTGGGTACTTGGATTGATGTCATGCATTAAACTCTTGTTTTTCAATCAGTTCTTTTCATCCATAAGAGAACCTCTCTCTATCACTACGGTCTTAGCGCAAATCGATGTTCTACCTATAGGGCATTTTATGGAAGCAACATTGCCTAAGAGAAAGTACCAGCTACCATGGACCAGATTTCAATTTTGCCTGAATCCAAGACCCTTCAATCTGAAAGAGAATGTTCTCATTACTATCTTTGCAGGTGCTGGAGCCACAACGGTGACAACTATTCACATTGTAAATATTGTGAAGAACTACTATAGAAGAAATGTTGATCTCCTAGTGGGGCTCTTGAAGAAATTTTTTCATAGAAATTCTTCAATCCACATTCAAAATTTAATTAGGGTCATCATATGCTTATTTCACATTTTAAATGGTAACTTAGGTTGTTATTCGTAGGAAGAGAAAAAACATTGAAATTGGCATTTCCACAAATTTGATACCTCTCTTCCCATTGATCAGCCATGTATTTTCCCTAATTAGAAGATTGCATTGTAGATATTGGGACTTGTATGGCCTGACATATTCCACAGGTTTTTGGTAGAGCCAGCTGCTATGTGGTGGCCTGCAAATCTTGTCCAAGTCTCCTTATTCATGCATGTCATTCTAATGTTCATATATTACAATGATCTTTTTTGGCAATTGTTAGCCTACCTTTGTGGCATGGACATTTTGTTGCAGAGTGCTCCAAGAGAAGGACAAGAGACCCAAGCGATGAGTAACACAGATTCAATTTTTTATAAGTATTATGACCTGCAACTTTTTGTTAATATTGACAACTAACACAAAAAATTGTTTGTTTACAAGAAGGTTGTGTAACTGTCATAACATAAAATAGTTCTTCACATGTAACATATTCGATGAAGTATATAGTGC
>LPNX010312757.1:256680-344180 GCA_001517045.1 Pseudotsuga menziesii | reverse complement strand
AAGTTTGTGTGTGATCTTTTATCCTGGTTCTTACTTGCCTCAGTATTTGAAAGTCTTTTGTATTTTTCTTTGTTTTTGAGAAAAATTTCATACCCATTCGCGAGTTGTTCTTCTAAGTCGCGAATACAAGCTTGCATTCGCGAGTTGCTATAGTAGACAGTCGCGAATCATTCGCGGGTTGCACTTCTAGATAGTCGCGAATATGCCTGGAAGTAGGGATTTTTAAGATAAAGTCTGCTTGTTCTTTTCTTTGGGTAATCCCTGTCTCTGACTTGATTTTCTTTAAGGATGCTGTGTAGTTTGCCTGAATACTATTGGTGATCACACTTTCCTTCTTTTTCGAAAGCCCTTGAGTCTCTTTTGCTTGGATTATTTACTGCTTGCATGCTAAAGTATTTTGGCCTATTTGGGTTGTAGGTTAACGTGTCTTTGTCCAGATCAGTGATCAGGGTCTTGGGCTCTATTTTTTCCAGTCTGTCTTCTGACAGTGGCTGGTTGTCACTTGCCTTTTAAGTCTGCAGTGATTTTTGTCATTGATTGCACCCAAGCTAGGGTTCCTAGCCTTCCTTTCTTGGTGGTCTGTTGGTTCTGTTAGCCTGCTTGCTTCAGTTTGTTGCTTTTATACAGTTTATAAGTTTCAAGTTTACTCAAGTATAGTGCATTGTAGATGCATAGTAGAATTTTGAATATTTTTAAAAGTGAAAAGAAAACATTGTTAAGCTCTTGCATTGTGTTTTTGCATAAGTAGTGTTTGTTTCAATTTAAAAATATAATCTCAAAATATACAAAAAATATAGGCTTAGTTTCTCTTATCGTTGCATTCAGTTCATCAATACATATTTGCAAAAAATTAAAAAGAAGTTTGTTTTTATAATGGTAATTTTGCTTTGAATACACCTTTACTTTCATTTATTTCTTGTTGGAGTAAAAAACACCATAAAGTATACCACTCCATTTCCTCTTGAGTAAGAAACAACCCTCTAAAATGAACGCATAAATTAAAATTTACTAGTAAGTTTTGTTTTTAGGGGCCTTTCACCTACTAGCTTAGGCTAGACTTGTGGGCTAGGAAGTGTAAACTTCCCGCAAGTTATAAAACTCAAATGTAGTGGAACTTTCTTTAGGTAAATCCTTGACTTTATCACTGTATCTGGGAAGCTCCTCTCAAACGGGATTTAAGCATGAGGCCGCGTGGAGGCTTGGACAGAGGAGATAGCCCTCCAAATCCTTGTCAAAGCGTAACTTAAGACTTTTGTGCATCTGGGGATTCTGTCCTAGATAGAGTTTCGGGCTCAACTACCCTACCCATGCGTATGAGTTTGGCTTGCGACTGTCCCCCCAGATTGTTGGTATTGCCAAGGTAGCCTTTAGTCTCTTGTCTTTTAGGGTTCATACCTAGGTAAACCAGAAGGTTATTTCTGGTTCACCTTGAACGGGCTTGGAAGGTAACCCTTGTTGAAAGTGTAGGAGGGCGGTGGGTGATTCCTCCGCTTGTGCCTAAGAACCACTTCAAGGATGCCAAGTAATCGTTCATCAGCTTTCTTCGGGAAAGTATATCTTTTTACCCTGTTTTGATTGCTTGAGACTTTAGGATATTTATAGTGTATGCTCTGTGGATTTGCTTGTGTTTAGTTGGCCTTAGGGTGTGATTTGTCAAATTTTTAATTATGGAGGACCAACCTATCAGAAGGTCAAGAAGGTTGAGAAAACTTTCTCCTCTCACCACATTGGAGCCTCCACCTTTACCCCAAAGGCGGAGATTAGACACTGACGATTCATTTGAACCAGTAGGGATAAGTGAAGTTCTTGGTGAACCGGAACTGATAGCTAACCGTTTTAATCTTGATACAGTCGAGATAGAAGAATTGCAGACTGACGAGTTTGCAAGAAACTTTAACACCCCCTTGACTGATTTAAACGATCCTGTGATCGTTCAGGTTAGACCTTTTGATTCACCAGTGTTAGGTGTCCCTGTGGGTAGGATCATGTCTTCTGCGAAAGAAAGTAGTTTTTTCTTCACCTCAACCCTTCCGGTTGAAGGGGTACTGCCTCCCCCGGTTAGTACCCCTAGATCTAGTTTGCCTTCTATGCATTTGACTCTAGCGAGCCGGGTGGTTCAACCACCGGTTCATTCAAACATAGGAGGCACTTCTGGTGACATGGTTACTGGGATCCCCAATATACCTACCGTTCCTTCTTCCTTCCTTTACACTACCCAGAGTGGTCCGGTAGGATCCTCAGCCTTTGTCCAAGGATTTCCTTGGAATGGGGGGCACATTCCCCCATCCAGTCCATACGTAGGTCCATCTCCTTCATATGTAGGAATGCAGTTTGGGAGCAATACCTCTTATGGGCAAAGCTTCCAAACCCCTATTTCAGTCCCATACATGAGCTCTCCCTTTTCGTTGTTTAGTGGAGGGATACCTGCTCCTGTCTTTCAGACCACTGCTTCTATGGGGACGACCCAAACTTCTTACACTGCGCCTCCCACACACAATCCTGTGGCTTATGGATGGAATCCATTTCAAAGCAACCTTCCCACTTTGCAACTGGTGGCTGGGGGCAACCCCACTTTTTCCCATGGGCATTCGGGGGCAGGACCCTCTATTCCCCAAGCTGGCACATCTAGTGCCCCAGTTAGGCCCAAAATTCCTTTCCTAGAAACTTTAAACTTGCTAGACTTGTAAAAATTGATGAATGACCCAGTAAGGCATGACCCTTTATGGCCACCTGTTCCCACCAAATTGCCATCGGACATCCCTAAGTAAGAAGGAAAAACTGGTGAAGATCCTGGGGCACATTCCACCACTTTTCACTTATGGTGTTCTTCCAATTCGTTGAATGAAGATTCAGTTAGGTTGAGGCTGTTCTAGAGGACCTTGACAGGTACTACGGAAAAATGGTACATCGAATTGCCTTCTGCTGCTTTTAGTAGTTTCTGGGATTTGGCTAGTGCTTTCCTTAGCCACTTTTAGCTTCCGGTTCGATACGATTTCAGAATGGACTTGTCGTCTACTTTTAGACAAAACAAGGCTACCCACATCTCGGATCATATCCAAGAGTGGAGGAGGTGAAAGAGCCTTATCAAAGCCACTATTCCTCCTGAGTTTCTATTAGAATGGTTCCTTAAATCACTGTTGCCATACATATCTAAGGACATTTCCACATCAGGAGTAACGAATTAAGAAGAAGCCATACTCAGGGCCCAGCAGTTGGACTTGATTTATTCATAGTCTGGGATCTTATATGAGATCATCCCTGAGGCACCAAGGCCTTCGCACGAAGCGGAGAAGCCTAAGGCTGGACCCCATGCCGATGGTGTGGTTGGGTCCGTGAACTCTCCCACCGTAGAGTCTTTGACAAAACAACTTCACCAATTGTTTGTCAAACAGTCTATGGTGGAGGCAGCAAAGGCTGCCCCCTCCCCCCAGAGTGCAAATGTTTTTGCAAAAACCTCTCAGAAGGGCAATCAGCAGCCCAGCGGGAAGAAAAAGAATGGTAAGAAGGGAGAGGGAAACCAAAACAAGCCAAAGCCCGAGAACAATGCTGATGGAGGAAAAAAAGAAAAGAAGAAGGTCAAGTTCCCTTGTAAGTTGTGCCAAGAGGACCACCTTACTCACCTTTGTCCCCTTATGGATCAAGCCCAGAAGCTGCTCAAAGCTCAACAACCGGCTGTCCTGAAGGATCCTTTTCTTCAAGGACAGAACTCTGCTTTAGCTTTTACCATAGCAGGGGGCACTCAAACTGCCCCTGACCCAAACTATATCAACATGGTTCGATCTTCGACTTTGTTGCAAACCAGGAACAAAAACTATGAGAAAGAGACTCCTGAGACGGGTAAAGCTGTAGGTGAACCTTCCAACCCTCTCACAATAGAGAAACCTGCTGAAATAATGCCAAAGATACCCAAAGGTGTCTTTAAGAATACTTTGCATAACCCAAATGTTAGGGCCGCTTCCAACTACTCCGTGGTTGAAGACTTGGCTCAGACCCCGTGTGCAATGTCAGCTTTGGAGGTGCTACAGAGTTGTCCCGCTCAGCGGGATGCCCTCTTAGTAGCTTTAGGTAGCATGGACTCTTCGAGTCTCACAGCGAAATTTCATTTATCTAATGTCAAAAATCGCCTGCCTTACCATGTAGCCCTATTAATAGATGTTGTCCATGGTGGTAAGACCATTGGAAGGGTAGTTGTTGATGAGGGAGCCTCTACATGTGTTATGTCCCTGGCCTGTTGGAAATCTCTTGGATCCCCAGAGCTGGTCCCATCAAACACTTTACTTACTGCTTTTGATGGAAGGTCTTTCCACCCACATGGTATCCTACCGGCTTTTGAGATTAAGTTGGTAGGCAAAGCAGTGTCTGTTGAAGTAGAAGTGATTGATGCTCCCTCGGACTACAATTTGCTTATGGGAAGGAATTGGACTTATGCAATGTCCGCTGTTGCATCAGCCATTTTTCGTGTCATGGTTTTTCCACATGAGGGCAAGTTGGTTACTATTGACCAACTTGATTTTACCCGAAAAGGCCATTTAGAGTCTAAGGATTCCACTGTGCCATTGGTTGATCAGGCCAAACCTCCTGCACAGAGCTTGGGGGTTGGAATGTATGCATCATTGATGGGAACATTTGATCTTCCAACCCCGGTTAATTACATTGGTTCTACTAGTGTGGGGAAGTCCATCGCTACGGTTGTCAATAGGACTGATCCTTGGGTTCTCCCAACTCCCCATGAACCGGAAGTGCCCTTATCGGCAGTGGAGGGGGCGTATCAAGCTATCACTCAAGCCACTGTTGATCCCATTCCAGATCCTCTTACATTCTCGGACGATCTGGAAGAAGTATATTTTCCTGCAGGGGCAGAAAACTCTTTGCATTCTATAGATTGCTTAGACATTGTTTTACCTTCCGATGAAGCTATTCTGGAAGCCATGAGTGGACGTGATAAGATTTGTGAGGATCTTCATCATCGATCCTATTTTCTTCCAGAACTAAGCAGGATAGAAAATCATGAGTTTAAAGTGAGGTTGTCAGGAGATGTTGATATACCTATCAACCCTTTGCCTAGGGAAGGAGTGTTTGCTGAGGGGAATATGGCAAAAATTTCCACCACTATACCTATTAACATCTCTGTGAACCCCGATGTCATGGAAAATATCTATATAGGTGCAAACTGCTCTCCGGAGGAGATTTCTATCTATACTGCCCTTTTTAAGGAATTCCACGATGTCTTTGCCTGGTCATATGAGGAGATTCCAGGCATTGATCCATCTATTGTTCAACATGAAATCCGAACCTATCCTGATGCCAAGCCAGTTCGACAACAATTGAGACCCATGAACCCGCGTAAAGCGGCGGCTGTGAAAGCAGAAGTTGAAAAGCTGTTGAAAGCTGGTTTCATATATCACATAGCTTTGAATGAATGGGTGTCCAACCCTATTCCTATTGATAAAAAGAAAGGGACTATTCGTGTTTGTATAGACTTTAGAGACCTCAATAAATCTTGTCCTAAGGACAACTACCCCACACCATTTATAGACCATATCATAGATGCATGTGCGGGTAGTGAGGTGTTTTCGTTTATGGATGGTTTCTCCGGCTACAATCAAATCCAAATCAAACCGGAATACCAACATAAAACTGCTTTTATTTGCCCTTGGGGTACATTCGCATATAAGAAAATTCCCTTTGGATTGAAAAATGCTGGGGCTACCTTTCAACGAGCTATGAACTTTTCTTTTCATGACATAAAAACCATTGTCGAACCATACTTGGATGATTTGCCTACACATTCTTGGAAGAGGATCCAACATCCAGATCATTTATGGTTAATATTTGAACGATGTAGATATTATAAAATTCACTTGAATCCCCACAAGTGTGTATTCTGCGTCGAGTCAGGGAGATTACTCGGATTCATTGTCTCTAGTAGAGGTATCTAGGTGGATCCATTGAAAGTTGAGGCCATTGTAAATCTGCCTCCTCCTCGTTCTCTCAGGAAACTTCAAATCCTGCAAGGGAAGTCTAACTTTCTTCGACGTTTTATCATTAATTATGCCAAGATCACTAAAGGTTTCATGCGCTTGATCAAACAAGACACTCCATTTATATGGGATGAAACCGCACAACTTGCATTCGAGGCATTGAAAAAAGCTTTGCTGTCGGCACCTTTATTACATCCACCAGATTATTCTAGGGATTTTATATTATATCTGGCCGCGTTGGAGTTGACCATTGGGGTAGTACCAGTCCAGGAGGACGATAAGCTTGTTGAGCATATCGTTTATTATCTTAGCTGTGCTTTGGTCGGACCTGAGCTTAGATAATCCCACGTCGAGAAGTTAGCCTTAGCAGCTGTTTACGCTGTGTAGAGGTTATGTCACTACATTTTACTGAGGACCACTATAGTAGTGGCGGATGTGAATCTATTCCAATATGTTTTATCCCAACGGATTGTTGGGGGAAAATTTAATAAATGGATAATCATTCTCCAGGATTTTGACCTGGATTTCCAGTACGCTAAGTCCAAAAAGTCCTTACTTTTTGTTGAGCTTATAGCAGAATTTCCCACTGAAGAAAATGTAGCGGTTGAGGATGATTCATTCCCAGATGAGCACATCTTCTTGATAGCCACCTCTGATCCTTGGTATGGAGATATCCTTATATATCTCTAGACTTTGAAGTATCCTACCACTTCCTCTAAGGAGGAACGACGTAAGTTACGCCTTCATGCCAAGAACTACCTCATTATAGGAGATACATTATATCGACGAGGGGTAGATTCCTTCTTGCGTCACTGCCTTACTCATGAGGAAGCAGAGATTGTCCTAAATGATTCCCATAGCGGAGCATGTGGGGGTCATTTATCTAGGTTAGTAACGACCCAGAAGATATTGCATGCCAGTTATTTCTGGCCCACGATCTTTAAAGATTGTGTGGAAGCAGTGAAGCGCTGTCATCCATGTCAGCTTTACACTAGGAAAATGCGGTCACATCCTGCTCCGTTATTTCCTGTTGTCTCGGTGGGCCCCTTCATGAAATGGGGGATCGATTATGTGACGTGAAACCCAGTTTCGGCTGGGGGGCATAAATACATCATTGTCGTTGTTGACTATTTTACAAAATGGGCAGAGGCAATGCCTACTTTCAAAGACAACGGGGAAACAACAACTTTCTTTGTTTTCAATCAGATTATTGCAAGGTTTGGTATTCCCAAAGTGATTGTCACTGACCATGGCGGTCATTTTCAAAATAACATGATGACGGAACTGACTACCATGCTCGGATTTAGACAAGAACATTCTTCTCCATACTATCCACAAGAAAATGGTCAGGTTGAGGCTGTCAACAAGACTTTAAAAACTATCCTTAAATGGACAATTGATGCAGCCCATTCTAATTGGCACATCATGTTATATCCTGCTCTTTGGGCCTACAGAACTAACGTTAAGACTGCTATGGGTTTTTCACCTTTCCAACTCGTTCACGGGGTGGAAGCAGTTACTCCGATTGAATGCGAAATCCCATCTTTGAAGATAGCCATTCATGTGTTACCTGATACGACTGAGCTTGAAGAACATTTGGTACATTTAGAACACCTTGATGAACAACTTAGAGATGCGTTGACTGCTAACCAGGCTCATAAAAATAGGGTTAAATCTCAATATGATAAAACGATCAAACCTAGGGTTTTCTCTGAAGGGGAACTTGTCTTGCTTTGGGACCAAGATAAAGAACCTCTGGGGGCAAGAAAATTCAAGGCTATGTGGTTAGGACCCTATGTTGTGTCGAAAGTATTAAGTAAGGGCACATATGAATTAGTTGATTATGATGGGAATAAGTTGCCCGAGCCTAGAAATGGGCTCTACCTGAAGAAGTACTATGCTTAGGCTTAGCACTTTTTCTTGTATTTTATTGTATGTATTTTTTATGTACATTAGGTTGTCAGTTTTGTTTTTTATTATCTGCTGGTTGTTGCAGATGTCTTCTAAAATGTATGTAGGTTTCGCTGATGGCGCTAGCCGTCACACTTGTAACCTGGCTTTGGCAACATGGGTTATCTATTCTCCCTCGGGACAGCTTGTTGCTGCGGGAGGCTCTTACCTAGGTCCTCCTTCTAATAATGTTGTTGAGTATAGGGATGTAATTGAGCTCCTATGGGATGCTTTGTCACATGGCATCACCCAGCTTGAGGTTCGTTTGGATTCTCAGTTGGTAGTTTCCTAGATCAATAGAGCTTATCAGGTACGAAATTCTATCTTGTTACGTCAGTTCATGCAAATTCGTTTATTGGAAAGACATTTTGAAGTTATTACTTTCAATCATATTCCACGAAACCAAAATTCATTAACTGATGCATATGCTTATTATATTTTGGATTGGCATCTCACACACATTTCATAAAAATATACAGCAAACATATAAAAAACACTTGTAAATAAGCCGACAACCAAACATCAATATATATATATATATATGTAAAATATATGTCTATAGATAGGTCGAGTCTAATCCGTAGATCCCGTCATATACAAAATGTACAAAAATGTGGATCATAATCCATCAAAATGCCCTAGGTCTAAGCTGGACAGCCTTGGCCACTAGGACCACCTTGGTCCCCATGATCTCTATGCACCCTGGCTTCCTCAGCCTCCTCGGCTTCAGCAGCCTCCACCGCATCTCTGTATACAAGCACTGCTCTAGCTACTCGTCTGAAAAGACGTAGCCAAATCGGTGGAACCCCAACCACAAACTATTGCATGGCTATAGGGATATGCTCTATCCATATAGTCGGTACTCGTTGGGTTAGCCTGGCCAGCTTCCCCTCGAGTAATCTGATCAATCCCTGATCCTCACCCACGACATGACGCACAAACATACGAGGGTTCCCTTCAGGGCGGATTGGTCCAACATCTGCATTTTGACACATGAATAGGATTAAGACTTGTACATATGTATATATCTATCATTTGAAAAATTCATAAAAATTTGATAATGATAAAAAATTAAAAATTACTTACCCATCTCTCCCGATGCTCCTCCTGGAGGGAGGACAAGTTCGGGGTCACCTCGGAAGTCCAACCCGGCTTATGGAAACTGCTCCAATGCCGGCAGCTGGTGTTCCCACCAAGTATAAAAGTCAGCATCATATACGCTGTGTACTATGTCTCCTCCTCCGTGACGGAGGAAGATGTCTCCCCATCGGCTCAGCCTTGGCCGACGTGGAGATCTGACCTGTAGTGGTATAGCAGGGCTCATGGATGGTACTCTCTCAAAGAAGAACGCCACTAGTATGCTTGCATAGCCAAAATTCTTGCATCTTCCCCTCTTACAGTAGGATAGTTGTCTCCTCATAATGGGGACCACTCCCGAGCACCAATCATAGAGAGCACCTCTAAAACAGTCCACTGCCACCCTCATTTGATTCCTTGTGGCCATATGTAACCCTGTTGATCCTGCAAGTATCACAATGGTACTAGCTAATACATGGAGAGTAAAATCGTGGATGTCTGCAATTAGAATGCTGCTTCCTTTCTTCTGAGTACCCGGTGTACAGAATATGTCTACATAGTTTTAGACACTTAAGGGGTCACTGCCCCTGCTAGTGCCATCCAAGTTCACAGGTGCTCCCCGTCGTGACAACCTAGTAATGAAATAGATGTCTTCCACAGTAATCTCTAAGGTCTCACCTTGAAGATTGAACATCCCCATCTCATGATCCCAAAAATTGACCATGAACTCAAGTATGCGGACATTGGCCCGCATGGGCGATGTACAAAATAATTTCAGCAGCCCACTAGTCCTCAATGCTTGTAACGTGGGAACGCTTTGGAGCGCTACATGATCCATCATTTCGTGCTCCCTTTCCCTCCACTCCAGAACCATTTTTTTACCTGGAAAATACAAGCAATTGGATTCAGTATTTCATAATCAAAAGTTAAAAAAACTTGCATATTTTTAAGCTTTTTCCCACTGCGCAGCATTCGCGACTATCTATTTAGGCAGGTCGCGGATCATTCGCGGCTGTCTAGTTAGGCAACCCGCGAATGAAACGTGTATTCACGACTTTTTCTCTTAGCAACCCGTGAATGCACACTACCATAGTTTTGGATGCTTTTATACTGAATTCACCATTAAACTTAACAAATTTTGCTTGGATCAATTTGACGAGCTTAGGGTGTAGAATTACCTAAAGCTGACGGATTCCGATTCCGACGATCCAATTGTCCATGGTGTTCGATCAAAGGTAGAGGGTAATCTTGCTTTTTATGGCTCAAAAAGTTCAAATGGTAAGAAATGTTTTAATTTTCAAGCTATTTATAGAAATAATATTTCATAAAGTGGGTCTTTTTCCTATAGTTTGAAATGTCAATCAACTAATACCATACTTTTGTGCCTTGGAACAGGTTTATCAACTTTTACAAAGTGTTGTTGCTCCAATAGGGTGGTTTTTCTATTTCCAATACATCTTGGCATCTTATCACTCCACATTAACCTTAGTATTTAACATTTTGCCACATACTATGGTATTCTAAGCCATTAGTCCCTTGTCTTTACCATTGTTCTTCCGTGGCTAGGGCCCTTATTTCATGAGCATCATCTTTATATGCCTTTGTCATCCTTTGGTTTTAGGTTCAAGGGTGTCCTCTTAGCTATTTTTCACGCCAAATAGAGGTTCTTCTAAATCTTTTTTTACAAGCTATCCCTTTATAGGACTCCCTGCCCTTATGGATTTTCTTTAGGCCCAGGTCTGACTCCTTCAAAACAGACTTGACTGCCGAGTTATCTCGTCCGTTCAAGCTTGTTAAGAATATGTGAACGGGAATCCACATTGGTGGTAGGTTATCTCTTTCTCGGACCATGCGGAATAATACGAGAAAGGATCACTCTCTTTTCTTTTGAATTGAGAAGAGTATTCTCAGGTATAGGTTTATCACTTTGCTGGACTTGAAGGACTAAATTTACGGAAAAGGAACACCTGGTTTGAGCTTAGTTTTCTCTTTTTCGTGCTCTGGACCCAAACATGAAAAAGATTCTGAGTGTACTTTGTGTCTTTGTCATGCTTGTTAAACACTAAAGAACAAAGCAACGAGTTTATTGTTGTAAGCTCCATTTCTCGTAACCAAATGGATCTTTCCGAGTGATCTTGCTTTCCTTCACACACATAAAACTCAAGCTGTTTTATGTTGTTCTAGAAGGAGCATTGGGTAGGTGGTAATTTAACCTTTTTCCCACCTTCCTGACTAAGTACGAAAAAGGTTCACCTTTTCTTCTTCGAAAGTTAAGAGAGTTATTCTGTGGTTTGTTTTATACTTTTTCAGCCTAAGGAGACTAAATTGGACGAAAAAGGACCCCCCTGGAGTCTTATTTGGCGTTTTCAGACTCTCTAAATATGAAAGCACCGATTGAGCATGTACTAGTTTGGGCTCATTAAATCCACGAATCAGTGACACTATCAAGCATTATTTTCCCATCTCTTCAATCTTGTTAAAAAATGAAGAGGGAACCGAGTTTACTTTCCTGGACTCGTTAACATTTAACAGGGAAGATAAGGAAGAAGTTTTCTCTTGTTTTCAGTAATGGCAGCATGTCATCCTTGAACATAGCACTCTTTGTTTTTCAATATCCATGTTTCAGTGTCCACTTGTGTTCAACTATCACTTTGAGTTTCTTGCTCCTCCTCTTGTCCGTTATACCTGGGGAATCTGATCATGTCTCCTACATGACAGATAAGTCTAGTTGTTCTATCTATCAATTATATGCTGCCTTGGGTCATCTCTGTGTTGTGCTCACTATTCAAGGACTCTACCTAATGTCTGATTTATAGCCTGATCCCATCATTGTTATATCTGTTATCTATTTGTATCTCCCTTCTTTTCCCTAGTTCCTAGTCACTCTTGTGATCCGTTGGAGGATCTGTTGCCTTTCTTATCACAGCATGGTTCTGTTTTTTAGTACTTCCTGATGGCGAAGACCTAGAGTTTTGACAATAGTACCTCAGGATTCACTTCCATCATTGGTGAATTCCTTTGCTTCAGTTGTCAATTATCCCCTATTGGTTGACAAACTGTTGAATCCTTTCCATGTTTGACTTCAGCTTACCCTTATTCACATGGCTTGGATTGTACTGGTTCTTTGGGATCCTTTATGAAGACCTTAGTTCACACTTATGGACTAAGTTGCATAAGATTATGTTCTATTCATCTACATAGCTTCCAGATCATTGAAGACTCATCATTATTGTATATTGTGGCTTCGATCCACCTTTGTAATATACATGGTTTTATACCCGTATCATATGATGTACTCCAATATTGTAAAGGAGCTAGTGTTCCAGTAAATTGAACATAGCATCCTTAGATGTAACTTTGTATATGACATTACTATGTATTTGTTTCAAGTACTCTCTCTTCTCCATTGGATTTCTGAGTTCTCCAAAGCTATATATTATAATGTATTTCGGCCATCGTTTCCCTCTGACCTCACACATTAGGGGGCATCTGTTATACACTTGAATGGAACCTCTCCGTCCGAGTGCCGACATCCCTCATGTTGGCACACAAAAGGACATCTATGTATAGAGGTTTTCCCAAAACACTATAGATTGGCTTATTGCACAATACATTCTTCCTCCATCCAGCTAGTTACTTTTCCATTTTGTTATGTTGAGTTGTATTCGTGACTCTCCTTGTATGCAACTCACGATTCATTCGCGATTGTCGGGTTTTGCAAGTCGCGAATGGATGTATTTGCGGGTTTCCCTTATAGCAAGTCACGAATCATTCGCGAGTTGTCCTTCTACATACCCACGAATATATTCCTGAACATTTAAAAATAAAAAAACGCACTGATCTGAGATTAGTTAAGCATTGTTACCTTAATCACCTTAACTGTCTCAACCTCCTCAAACTTCGAAACTGCCTTATTTCCTCCATATAAATATAGGCCTTGGGGAGGGTGTTAGATATATACACTTGGAGAGCAAAGTTATGCTGGTGGATTGTATATAGAAGTCTTTGGAGCAGTGGAAATCAGAATCCTTTGGTTGCAGAGGAGTCCTTGTCTCAGGCATTGGGTTGTAATCTGAACTCTTTCCATTATTGATAATAAAGAGAATCCTTATTCCATATGTGTTCATGTGTTGTGGATTAATAAATGTTTATGTTTCAGTATTGTATATGATTTATCTAACCTGCATACATATATATGAATCATTTTGTATTTGGAAGATTGTCTCTTGATAGGTGAAAGAGGAACAACCTTGAAGACTTTGGAAGTGGAGCAGAACGGAAGAGGACTAGCAAGGATCAATCTTCGTTAATCAAGTAAGTCTTTCTCATCCTCCTATTTCCTTTACTGCACTTTAGAAGTCAATTGTCTGCAAGTTAATTGAGTATGTTGGTAACCCCAGACCTATGGTTATTAGGTGTGTAATCCTGTACAACACTAGCGTCATCATCATCATCATCATCAACATCATCATCCTCCTCCTCCTCCTCCTCCTCATCATGTTAAATTTTCATATGCTAATCTAGATCATTAGTATTTCATTTCATTTTCATAACAAAAGCATATAAACAGGATCACTGAAAGATAGACAAGCACAACCATACAAAAGGAACACAAATATTTTTCCTGGGAAAACCCTAAAGGGAAAAACCCAACAAAAGCTTCCTCAATATAGATGCCCCAAAAAGATAAAAGGTAAAACCAACAAGGAGATCAAAGCCTAATCCTCCTCCTTTTCCAGCTACTCTTCTCTTCTCCACTACTGTGCTACACAAGTGAGAGTGTGTGTGTTTCAAATGAGGAGCACCACACCTCTATTTATATTCATCCATTCACTTGAATTAACTCATTCGACATGCAGGATCGAGTTAAATCATGTAGTTTCGAGTTACACATGTAGGCTCAAGTAACCACACTGGGGTGCTAATGACCCACCTTTACAATTAGAGGGGACTAACTCATGACTCTTATTAGTTCTTCCGCTTAGAAGCATTGGGGTACAAAGTAATACAAGTGGTTCTCCCGGTAGGACCATCGGGGACCACAAAAGATACATATAGAATATTCTTCGAAGTTATAATATTTCAACACTCCCCCTTAATGAGAAGGGTATTCTACAACAACATCAACAACAAAAATAGTAGGAGAGAGATAGAGGATGTCATCAACATCATCAGGGTAACACATCTATAAATCATTGGAAGCTTTTCAACATCAAGTAGTCTTCATCTTCAATCTTCAATCTTTGGTAACAGCAACACTATAACTGTTTTGATCTGCAACTACTTCTTCAACATTTTTATTTTTTGAAGACCATCATCATCATCATTATATTCTGATCTTACGATCATCAACATCACCAACATCATCATTAGCACTTTGACCTTTCAATCAGCATCAACATCTTTAATACTTTGACCTTTCGATCAGCAACAACTTCAGGAACATCTTTAGTACTTTGACCTTTCGATCAGCAACATCTTCAGCAACATCTTCAGCACTTTGACCTTTCGATCAGCAACATCTTCAGCAAGATCTTCAGTATTTTGACCTTTCAATCAGCAACAGCTTCAACAACTTCTTCAGTACTTTGACTTTTCGATCAGCAACATCTTCAGCAACATCTTCAACACTTTGACCTTTCGATCAACAACATCTTTAGCACTTTGACCTTTTTCGATCAGAAACATCTTTAGCAACATCTTCAGTATTTTGACCTTTCGATTAGCAACAACATCATCATCACAATACTCTGATATTTCGATCAGATACATCATCATGAAAACATCATCATCATCAAAACATCATTATGATCAAAACATCAACATCATCATCATCAAAATATCAACATCAAAATATCATCATCATCACATTTTGATCTTTCAATTAGAAGCATCATCATCATCAGCAACAACCTACAAACCACAGTACAAAGACAAAGAAGTCTTTGGATCTCTTTTGGACTTAAAGTCCAGGGATGATGCAATCCTATCACCTTCTTGATGACCGAAGTTCACCAGATTCATTCTGAACCGAAGTCCAAGGATGATACAATCCTACCACCTTCTTGATGATCGAAGTTCACCGGATCAATTCTGAATCGAAGCCCAAGGATGATACAATCCTACCACCTTCTCGATGACCGAAGTTCATCGGATCCGTTCTGAACCGAAGTCCAAGGATGATACAATCCTACCACCTTCTCGATGACCGAATTTCACCGGATCCATTCTGAACCGAAGTCCAAGGATGATACAATCCTGCCACCTTCTCAGTGACTGAAGTTCACCGGATCCATTCTGAACCGAAGTCCAAGGATGATACAATCCTACCACCTTCTCGATGACCGAAGTTCACCGAATCCATTCTGAACTGAAGTCCAAGGATGATACAATCCTACCACCTTCTCAATGACCAAAGTTCACCGGATCTGTTCTGAACCTAAGTTCAAGGATGATACAATCCTGCCACATTCTCGATGACCGAAGTCACCAGATCACTTTGGGGAAAGTGCCCAGGGATGATACAATCCCATTGCAACATCACAGCTCCCCCTTTTGGGGAAGGTATTTTCGAACCACACCAAGCTTGTCTTTACTTGAGACAGAGGTTTCGTCAACACATCATCATCTAAATCATCATCATCTACATCTTCAGTATGTGGATACTGAACTATCACCATCTGTATCTCTAGTATGTGAATACTGAAAGCATCATCACCTCTATATTTAGTATAGAAATATGGAATCACCATCATCTGAATCTACAGTATGTAAATACTGAAACATCATCTATATCTTCAGTATCATCATCTGCATCTTTATCTCGTATGTAGAAATACTGGATTTTTATGTGTTACGACGGAACATAGGGTTCTTTGTTATCACAACTCTCGTTATCACATAGAATCAATGTAGTATCCATCTTCAGGTCAAGGAGACTTAATATCAGCTTATGAAGCCATATGGCTTCACAACTTAGCAGAGAAATCTGCTATGTATTCTGCTTTTGTCGTTCTAAGAGAAACACTAGACTATTTCCTGCTAAACCATGAACTCATAGCAGATCCCAGACAAAAGCATCTGCTTGATGTGCTTTTCATGTCTGAGATACTTCCCTCCTAATATTCATCTATATAGCCATACAATCTGTAGTTATGGCTACCATCATAGTATAGACCAAGGTCTATAGTCCCTTTCAGATATCTCATCACATGTTTTGCAGCTACTAGTTGAACCCGTCTTGGTTGAACAAGATATTGAATTAAGGTGTTCACAGCAAAACAAATGTCTGGTCAGGTATTTGATAAGTACATCAATGACCCAATGATCTGTCTATAATGAGTCACATCCACTAACTCTGATGCGTCATCAGCTAACAACTTCATTTTGGAGTCCATGGGTGTGGCCATGGCTTTGCATTCCAACATATTTAATCTCTTCAATATCTCTACCGCATACTTTCCCTGGTTGAGAAAGATTCCTTCTGAACTTTTCCATACTTCCAGACCTAGGAAATAATGCATTAACCCAAGGTATTTCATCTCATATTCTTTTGCTAGATTCTTCTTGCTTTCCATAATCTGTTTCTCATTCCGTGTCAAGAATAAGTCATCCACATATAATAATAGGATGACAGGTTCATCTTCTACAACCTTGTAGTAAAGGTTAGGATTGAATTTACTCTTGGAAAATCCCATGCTTGTCAGGAAACTATCTATTCTTCCATACCAAGCTCCGGGAGCTTGCTTCAGGCCATAGAGAGCCTTATTCAACTTGCAGATGTGAGTCCATCTGTCTTCAACTTCAAATCCTTGTGACTATTCGATGTAAAACTCTTCCTCAATCATTCCATTAAGGAAGGCTTGTCTTTACTTCATCATGGAAGAAACTACCATGATAGTTCTAAAGGAAGTGTACCTTGCTTCCTGGAGTAAGTGACTCTTCAGAATTAATTCCCTCTTTCTTATAGAAACCTCTAGCCACAAGTCTTTCCTTACTTCTATCAGCAACATATTTGATCTTGCAAATCCATTTGGAAGATACCACATTCTTGCTTTTTGGTGTGAGTACTATATCCCAAACATCATTCTAGTATTCTTTCATCATAGCATCTTCCATGAGTTCGTCTTGTCAGGTCATCAACATATCATAGTCTTCTGCATTCAACCTTGAAGGTTGGAACCCACTTTACTCTTGGTAAAGTCTCAATCCATCACAAAGATATCCATCATGTCATACCATGTTGAACTCAGATATCTTCAGTAGTCACTCCCCCTGAAGTGGAGTATCATCTTCCCTCTTCATTCTATACAGGTGGTTCTATGCTTTATATATACTGGTCAATAGAGTATGTCATGTCATAGTCTATTCTTTTTGAGGCAAATCACAAACCTTGCTTTGTACACTTGTTCTTGTAGATCCATATGGAGGATACTACGTACTTCCCTTAATGTCTCGAAATCATATCGTATACATCATTCCCCATGATCAAGTGTTATTCTTTGATCATAGCTTCTTTCATAGCATTCTTTTCTTCATCTTCAGTTATCTCTCATACCCATGGTGGTCTTCATCCTTCGAGGTGGATCTACCACTCTCTGAATCTCTTTCTTTCGTCATGGTGTCTCTGACCCTAGGAGCTTCATATTTTATTGCAGTGAATCTTGAATTGTCATCACTTGTTCTTTGGAACAAGTCTCATCCTTCTTGTAGGAGGTTGTACAGGACCTTTCCTACAATTCAAATGCACCAGCTGCATGGTTAGAACTATTTCATAAAACATATGCATAACGACAAATTCTTATGCATCATGCAACTGTTTAGCCAATACAACATTCATCCATATCTCACAGAAACTTTCTAGATGCCTTCCATCTCTATCATGACATTATTGAGATTGTGCACTAATCCAATATGTCAGCAAGGAGGCTAGATAAGTAGCAATGGAGAGTTGTATAGCACCATGAGCTACTTACCCATCACATGCATATTAGTAGTATACATTCATTAATGCAAACAATCTATCATGCATAACACATCAACTGAATATAATCAAATGTATAACAAAGCAATGTCATGAAATGACAATTGAATACTTATATTTTATTTGTTTCATGGGTAGACTCCATCTTGATCATTCTACTTTATGATCTTCTTCATTCATGAAATCATCATTTCTTATCCAAATGATAAGATGAATAAGAGGTTCTTCATATTCCTCATCGCTTGAGGGATCTTCTTTGAATGGTGAGAGCTTGATATTCAATTGCTCCCATATTCTTCTTCTCCTCTTATGAGTCAAGCTGAAATTAATCACTTTCTTCTAGCATACATTCTTTGCATGAATGGATCCCATGATCCTGGGAAGCCATTCAAGGTGGCTATCACCACTTCTACATTCTTCACTTTTACTTCTTCAATTTGTTTCATAGGGTCATCTTTCGATGTATGTTCTTTCCTTCAAATAGCTTGGTCAAGGAATCAAACATCTCTTTTAGTGTCTTCAGGGAAGACACTTGTGGTACAATTTGATCTGTGACTGAATCAACAATGATCTTCTTGGCCTTGACCAAGTTCTTCTGGTGTAAGGCTTTGAGCCTCATCTCCTTCTAGAACTAGAACCTCTCTACTCATGTAGGTGTCCAATTCATTTCCTTCAGAGAGATCAAATACTTCCATACTTGGAAGTTGTCAACTTCACCAAGCTTATCACCAATCTGATGTGATAGACCACTTTGAAATGAGAACCTCAAATGAAAATAGCAAAAGATTAGATCTTACCGATTTGAGGTGTCCATCCTACTTCCAGCGCTGGCTGATCTAGGGTTTGTCAGAGAAACCCTGATTTTAAAAACTTGGAATATTTAAGATCTGATTAGATAGAAAGATATATCTCTTCAAATGGAGCTGTCCAATGTACTCATTTTCTGAAAACAGTGGAGGGAAGCTCCCAGAACAGGAAGCCCTAGTTTTCCAATTTCTTCTACAGAAATGTCTGTCACTATTTCTGTGATATCTACGAAATTAATACTCCTCTGTGTCTGAAATTTTGTACTAAGGTAACCTCACATGTCCTTGATTCAACACCATAGTTTTAATCATAATTTGTTTCACCAATTTGTATTTATGATCCTTTTCCCAAGTTGACCTTTTATAGGACTGTTCTGAATAACGAAGTTGTATGGCCTGCCACGTGTCACTGTTTCATCTTCTGGTTCTCAAATTTGGACCATATAAATTATATTCCGTACGATTTCTAGAACATATTTAGGAACTCCATTTGGACCTCTGTATCCCAATATATAGCAATTCTCCCCAGGTATCATGTTTAGGGATGAATTCTGGAAGAGGCTGGAACCCTAACTTCGAGGAATCATATCTCCCAAAATATAGCGAATATGAGGCTGAATTTTGGATACACTGTACATCCGGATTTTATCTTCGGCCTCTGTAATTTTCAGCTCTTGATCCTTCTCCAACAGGATATAGCGAATGTACCAAAACGTAGCATTTTTAGTATTTAGGGTTTTTCTAGCTCGGGGTCAAACTAGGGTTTTACTTTCCTGAAGTTTCACCCAACCAAATTTCTTGATCTAGGTCTCTAAACATTTCTTTTGATGAGGAGAAAAATCCTATGCTAGGCCCACTCAAAAAATTTCTCTTCTGTAGAAAGCCCTAATTTTCCGCACCAAAATTGAAAATGCTCGGAATCGAATTTCGCTTCGATAGAAAGATGCACCCTTCAATGGAGAGTTAGTCTAGCCGTATTTTTCTAATCGATTGTGGATAGAGACCCAAAAATTAAGAATAGCTAGCTTCTATAGCTGCACAATGTCTTCTTTCAGGGTGGCTCTGATACCATGTTAAATTTTCATATGCTAAGCTAGATCATTAGTATTTCATTTCATTTTCATAACAAAAGAATATAAATAGGATCACTGAAAGATAGACAAGAAAAACCATACAAAAGGAACACAAAGATTTATCCTGGGAAAACCCTAAAGGGAAAAACCTAGTAAAATCTTCCTCAATATAGATGCCCCAAAAAGATAAAAGGTAAAACCAACAAGGAGATCAAAGCCTGATCCTCCTCCTTCTCTAGCTACTCTTCTCTTCTCCACTACTGTGCTACACAAGTGAGAGCGTGTGTGTTTCAAATGAGGAGCACCACACCTCTATTTATATTCATCCGTTCACTTGAATTAACTCATTCGACATGTAGGCTCAAGTTAAATCATGTAGGCTCGAGTTACACATGTAGGCTCAAGTAACCACACTGGGGTGGTAATGACCCACCTTTACAATTAGAGGGGACTACCTCATGACTCTTATTAGTTCTTCCGATTAGAAGCATCGGGGTACAAAGTAATACAAGTGGTTCTCCCAGTAGGACCATTGGGGACCACAAAAGATACATATAGAATATTCTTCAAAGTTACAATATTTCAACACATCATCCTCCTCCTCATCATATTCATCATCATCATCACCATCAACATCATGAACATCATCATCACCGTTTTCGTCATCATCATCATCATCAACATCATGAACATCATCATCACCATTGTCGTCATCATCATCATCATCAACATCATCCTCATCGTCATCATCATCATCGCCATCATCATCACCATCGTCACCATTCTCATCCTCCTCCTCCTCCTCATCACAAACATCATCACCATCATCATCATCATCATCACCATCATCACCATCGTCATCCTTATCATCATCCTCATCCTCATCCTCGTCATCATCATCATCATAAACATCTTCATCATCATCATCATCATCACCATCATCATCATCATCTTCATCATCATCCTCCTCCTCCTCCTCCTCATCATCATCACCTTCATCATCATCATCACCATCAACATCCTCACCATCATATTCATCATCATCATCACCATCATTACCATGATCATTAGTCATCGATCATCATCACCATCCTCATCCTCATCATCACCATGATCATTGATCATCTATCATCATTATCAACATCGCCATGATCATCATCACCATCGTCGTCATCATCATCATCATCATCATCATCAACAACAACATCAACATCATCATCAACATCATCATCAACATCATCAACATGATCATCATCATCACCATCAACATCATGAACATCATCATCACTAGCGTTGTCATCATCATCATCACCATTGTCGTCATCATCATCATCAACATCATCCTCATCATCATCCTCATCATCATCAACATCATCGTCGTCATCATCATCATCATCGCCATCATCATCACCATCGTCACCATCCTCATCCTCCTCATCCTCCTCCTCCCCCTCATCACCATAATCACCATCCTCATCCTCCTCCTCATCATCCTCGTCCTCGTCCTCCTCCTCCTCATCATCATAAACATCTTCATCATCATCATCATCACCATCATCACCATCCTCATCCTCATCATCACCATCATCATCACCATGATTATTGATCATCGATCATCATCATCAAAAGAGGCATGATCATCATGTTCATCATCATCATCATCTTCATCACCATCGTCATCATCAACATCAACATCATCAACATCATCATCACCATCATCATCATCAACATCAACATCATCATCACCATCGTCATCATGAACATCAACATCACCTTCCTCATCATCATCATCATCACCTTCATCATCATCATCATCAACATGATCATCATCATCACCATCAACATCATGAACATCATCATCACCATCGTTGTCATCATTATCATAATCATTATCATCACCATCATGATAATCATCATCATCTTCATCACCATCAGTATGGAGGGATGGAGTAAGGGAGAAAAAGGAACGTATAGGGAGGGATGCAAAGAGAATGAGGGAGGTATATTTAGAAAGAGATAGGGATATGTAGGGATTATTGGGGCTATAGAGAGAAACATTTATATGCATGAAAAGAAGGGAACACTAAAAACATTTGTTTTGTTGCTAGCCATAGAAAACATTTGGGAAGTTATGATCTTATTTGTTTCCCTAGCCGTGCACCCACTCTATTAATTGTGCTTAACCATATCACGTGCGCGTTATACTTAAACAAATCATGTACATGTTTTTACTCTATATAACGCGTGCACATTTTGGGATTGTAAAAACAATGAATTGTTTTTGTTCGAGAGCAATTTCACTCTATTTTTATGAATTTATCCCATTACCGCGTGTTTTTTTTTAGGAGCACGAGCCCGCACCAAAATTGAAAATGCTCGGAATCGAATTCTGATTCGACAGAAAGATGCGCCCTTCAATGGAGAGTTAGTGTAGCCTTCTTTTGCTAATCGATTGTGGATAGAGACCCAAAAAGTAAGAATCCCTAGCTTCTGTAGCTGCACAATGTCTTCTTTCAGGGTGGCTCTGATACCATGTTAAATTTTCATATGCTAAGCTAGATCATTAGTATTTCATTTCATTTCCATAAGAAAAGAATATAAACAGGATCACTGAAAGATAGACAAGCACAACCATACAAAAGGAACACAAAGATTTATCTTGGGAAAACCCTAAAGGGAAAAACCCGGCAAAATCTTCCTCAATATAGATGCCCCAAAAAGATAAAAGGTAAAACCAACAAGGAGATCAAAGCCTGATCCTCCTCCTTCTCCAGCTACTCTTCTCTTCTCCACTACTGCGTTACACAAATGAGAGTGTGTGTGTTTCAAATGAGGAGCACCACACCTCTATTTATATTCATCTGTTCACTTGAATTAACTCATTCGACATGTAGGCTCAAGTTAAATCATGTAGGCTCGAGTTACACATGTAGGCTCAAGTAACCACACTGGGGTGCTAATGACCCACCTTTACAATTAGAGGGGACTAGCTCATGACTCTTATTAGTTCTTCCGATTAGAAGCATCGGGGTACAAAGTAATACAAGTGGTTCTCCCGGTAGGACCATCGGGGACCACAAAATATACATATAGAATATTCTTCGAAGTTACAATATTTCAACACATCATCCTCCTCCTCATCATATTCATCATCATCATCACCATCAACATCATGAACATCATCATCACCATTGTCTTCATCATCATCATCATCAACATCATCCTCATCATCATCATCATCATCGCCATCATCATCACCATCGTCACCATCCTCATCCTCCTCCTCCTCATCATCACAAACATCATCACCACCATCATCATCATCATCACCATCATCACCATCGTCATCCTTATCATCATCCTCATCCTCATCCTCGTCATCATCATCATCATAAACATCATCATCATCATCATCATCATCACCATCATCATCATCATCTTCATCATCCTCCTCCTCCTCCTCCTCCTCATCATCATCACCTTCATCAACATCCTCACCATCATCTTCATCATCATCATCACCATCATTACCATGATCTTTAGTCATCGATCATCATCACCATCCTCATCCTCATCATCGCCATGATCATTGATCATCTATCATCATCATCAACATCGCCATGATCATCATCACCATCGTCACCATCCTCATCCTCATCATCGCCATGATCATTGATCATCTATCATCATCATCAACATCGCCATGATCATCATCACCATCGTCATCATCATCATCATTATCATCATCAACAACATCAACATCATCATCAACATCATCAACATGATCATCATCATCACCATCAACATCATGAACATCATCATCACCAGCGTCATCATCATCATCATCACCATCGTCATCATCATCATCATCGCCATCATCATCACCATCGTCACCATCCTCATCCTCCTCATCCTCCTCCTCCTCCTCATCACCATAATCACCATCCTCATTCTCCTCCTCATCATCCTGGTCCTCATCCTCCTCCTCCTCATCATCATAAACATCTTCATCATCATCATCATCACCATCATCACCATCATCATCACCATGATCATTGATCATTAATCATCATCATCAAAAGAGGCATGATCATCATGTTCATCATCATCTCCATCTTCATCATCATCATCATCTTCATCACCATCATCATCATCAACATCAACATCATCAACATCATCATCACCATCATCATCATCAACATCAACATCATCATCACCATCGTCATCATGAACATCAACATCACCTTCCTCATCATCATCATCATCACCTTCATCATCATCATCATCAACATGATCATCATCATCACCATCAACATCATGAACATCATCATCACCATCATTGTCATCATTATCATCATCATTATCATCACCATCATGATAATCATCATCATCTTCATCACCATCAGTATGGAGGGATGTAAGGGAGAAAAAGGAAGATATAGGGAGGGATGCAAAGAGAATGAGGGAGGTATATTTAGAAAGAGATAGGGATATGTAGGGATTATTGGGGCTATAGAGAGAAACATTTATATGCATGAAAAGAAGGGAACACTAAAAACATTTGTTTTGTTGCTAGCCATAAAAAACATTTGGGAAGTTATGATCTTATTTGTTGCCCTGGCCGTGCACCCACTCTATTAATTGTGCTTAACCATATCGCGTGCGTGTTATACTTAAACAAATCATGTACGCGTTTTTACTCTATATAACGCGTGCGCGTTTTGGGATTGTAAAAACAATGAATTGTTTTTGTTCGAGAGCAACTTCACTCTATTTTTATGAATTTATCCCATTACCGCGTGTTTTTTTTAGGAGCACGAGCCCGCTTGTGAAAATACTCACAATTTACACATTCTCCATCATTCTTTTTGTTATGCAGGTGCAACATTGAGGATATATTTCATGGTTGAGGAGCACACAGGATAAGATATCAAGCTTCAATGCCATTTCATGCTGATGGTGGATATACACAATTGTACAAGAAAATCAGCTTGAGGAACAATTTATGATTTAACTTTCATTTGCTTATTATTCAAGAGAACCAAAGGTAAATTTTCCCATTCATTATTGTTTTGATGGGAAATATGAACAATTGAGAAGGAAGATTGAAGCACCATGAAGGATCAATAGTTATAAAGCAAGTTAAAGGTTTCAAAGCTTGTAATTGAGGAGCAAAAAAAACAAACTATATTGACATTGATCATTGTGGTGATGGGGAATGTACATAACCGATGAAGAAAATTAGCAAGGAAGAAGAGACCTCAAGAAGTCATCGAAGAAGAGAAAGAAAAGAAAAGAATAGACATGATGAATCGGAGGATTTCTTTGGAAACTAATCCAAATCCAATTATAGAGGGTACGACGGTTCATCCTATTAATCCAGCACAAGACGAAGTTTCAAATCCCACATCAAGTCAAAGTGATAAGTTACCATCTCAATATGAAGCTCATGAAGAGGCGTTGTACATGGAGCCTACTGTTCAAGAGGCGTTGGACATGGAGCCTACTGTTGAAGAAGAAAATATTATCTGGACCATCGATGAGTATGTTGGAATTCCACCATCCAACTACCAGGAAGAGAATGAAGGACAACAAGTTGCCACTGAAACGCTAGAGCGTATTGTTGATGCACTAGATGATAGAAATCCAACCCCCTTACCTCCATTAGAAAGCTCATGTCGAAGAACTCCGAAGCGTATACAAGTTGATGAAGGAATCCTCAATTCCATTGAAGGTATGCTATCTAAATGTAGTATTGCTTATCAAACTCAACAGATACTAAATAAATATTTTGTTTCTAAATGTGACGGAGATAAATGTAGATTATTTTTATCATTGTTAAAATCTAGGGGCATGAATATTGTTAGGAAATCGTTAGGGATAAAGATGATAAATCCTTTTGGAAAAAGTTGTCATATAGTTAAAAGCTTAGTAGATGCCTTTGGTAAAATTGGTAAGAACATACGGGAAAAGGACCGCATTGCGGCTCGTCGTGTGTTGTGACAAGCAATTGTAAATAAGAACACCAGGGTCCTTCGTTTTCTCAATCCTACATCTAAACTAGTTAATTTGAATGTAAAAACCCTCCGTAGGTATTCTATTAGAAGAGAACATCTTGAAATAACCACCTAGACAGATTTTTGGGCCTTTATTGGTCGGTTGCCACGTCGTGACATGAAGCTAGTTGATGCAGTAAAGGTGCTAGTGCAGAGTTTTTGGCATGATCACACAAGGTCTTCTTCAAACCGAAAGGATGTACTAAAACTGAGAAGGGGTTCAAAGGACCGTGAACCACATATTAAGCATCTTCTTGATATAACACAGACAAAACTATACGTGAAATTTAGGAATGAACATAGACAATTGAATTTGGGGAAAAGATCTTTTGAGAAATGCAAGCCCTGGTATGTTAGAGTAAATACTCTTTGTAACACTTGTTGTTGTAGATACCATGTAGAATATGAATATTACTATGAAACATTTTTGTACATTCGTCGTGTGTTGCATACTAACCATGTGCAGGATTTCTCCTTGACAATACCACCGACCTCATCAAGAGAATTCATTCATAGTATCATGTGCAATAGGCCTGAGGGGCAAACTTACTATGCAAAATCCTGTTTGGATGGAACTTGCTCCAACTGTGCTTGAATGGAATTATTGAGCCAATGTATGCACGATACTAGAGACAATGAATTTGGGAATATGGTTACATACATGAAAAGCTTCAAATATATAAGCTATGAAATAGTCCAAGGGAAAGGAAGCAAAAAAATACAATTGGTGACATCTCAGGTATATGCATTTATCTATAAATTTATGTTTGAACAGTTGCATTTCATTCCTTACTTACAAAAAACCTGATACTAAGATCATTTTGTGTCAACAGGTACAAGTTAGTGTCTTCGTCAAGGAATTTATTGAAAAGACACGTCAATATGTTCAACATGTCCACTTGGCACGATGGAAGGATGAGAAGTTTAGAATATGCAGAGATACATTTCCTCATGGTACTATACTTTCAGTTGTTTATTTTTCTGAGAACTACACTCTGCAACCTCAAAATGAGATCCAAATTCAGTATTATCACTCTGAGCAGGTTTCCTTGATGGTGCATATCACATATAGGCATGGCCCAAATAGTAGTGAAGAGAAAAGAGAAATTCTAAAGGAATATCACTTCTACATAAGTGATGATAGGTGCCATGACTTCCACTATGTATGGCATTGCTTCATCATGTTCTATGATCATTTGAAGGGCAAGAACATATAGATGGATCGACACTGGATTTGGTCTGATGGATGTGTTAGTCAGTTCAAAAATGCACGCATATTTCAATGGTTGTGTTCATTGCATAAAAACTACAAAGTTCCACATATGTGGAACTATTTTGAGACTAGGCATGGTAAAGGAGAGCATGATGGAGCCGGAGCATGTGTCAAAACATCCCTACAAAGAGAGGAATTGAAATTATCTACAATATCTACTATTTGAAATGCTCAATCTATAGTCAGGTGGTGCACATCAGTAATGGGAGAGGAATTAGCTATGCGAGTAGAATCCACAAGAAAGAGATGTGGAGAGATTTTTTTGGGAGGTGGTAAACATAGATCATTCACATGAATGGGAATGCAATACTGTTCCTGGGACTCGTGGCTTTCATTTAGTTCGAAGCTCTGATAACCCAGTTTTTGAAATTTGGACCAGAAAACTCGCTTGTTTTTACCCACCTTGTTGTGATGGTGACTGGGATGTGTGTGAATCATTGGATTGGGTTGATGGATGGGATCACATATCAATTCCACTTGATCAGCATGCAATTGTTGAGTTAACTTTGTTGGAATATGAACAATAGTCTATTTCTATAGATTTTGATCATGTATCAGACCTTGTACAACCTGGTATGATGCATTTCCTTAACATTTTTTTGTAAAATTTACATAGTCTTGAAACTCACATTAATGGCCTTGTATCACACGAAAAATATTTGATCATATACCTACAATCATACTATGTAGGACACATATACATAGTGGTTGGCTCAAAAGATAGTGAATGGGGTGGTGACTATTGGTTGGCACGTTGTATAGAGGGAAAGAAAACCTCATTATGTCCATGACTGATGATGAAAACAACCACTTCCCCATCGAGTCTATGGTTGTTAAAGGTGAATATCTTACACATGACAACATTGCAAGAAAGAAGGGTGGATATGTTTATAGGGATTACAAACCAGGTGCAAGTGTGTATCACTTTACCAACTTAATCATCGGTACAAACCTCCAGGTACAAACAATGCGTAGTTGGAATTCATCGAATGTATGCTACTTCTTACCAGATACAGAGCACGAGAGACTAATGGAGACCATCATTATAAGAGATGATTCGGAGGGCTTGGTTGTATGATAATAGGTGGGATCTAGCATGATGAGGTATGTATCAGAATTGTAATTTTCCCATGTATGTTTCTTATGAATATGTCAATTTTGTGTTCTTGTATGCTACTTCTTACCAGATACACAACACGAGAGACTAATGGAGACCATCATTATAAGAGATGATTCGGAGGCCTTGGTTGTATGATATTAGGTGGGATCTAACATGATGAGGTATGCATCATAATTTTAATTTTCCCATGTATGTTTCTTATGAATATGTCAATTTTGTGTTCTTGTATGCTACTTCTTACTAGATACATAGCACAAGAGACTAATGGAGACCATCATTATAAGAGATGATCCAGAGGCCTTGGTTGTATGATATTAGGTGGGATATAGCATAATGAGGTATGTATCATAATTTTAATTTTTCCATGTATTTTTCTTATGAATATGTCAATTTTTTGTTCTTGATATGTGAAATTTTCCGTGATGGTGTTTATAAATATGCCAAAAATTCTCTTGTATGTCAAGTTAATGAACATGCCAAATTTTACGTATGATCAATAAACCATATATATCAATCATATGAACATTTCAAGATCTCATTCACATGATATACATAACATTAGAATACATACATGTACCTCTGTAGGTCATACCTATCAAAGTTCTTTGTAGGATCTCTTACAGGACTAAAACCCTAATGTTTCAAGTAGGTAATATTGTCAATGTTTTCAGCTGATATATACAACTAGGATGATGGAAACAAGATGCCAAAATGATAAAATTATGTTTTAAGGCTTGTATAATTCCCTTCCTGACAGCTCACCTCTTATATCTGCATGTCCATTGCCAAAGGGGTAGTGCATAGTAGTGTTGGAATTTCATCTCATTTTTTTATTTAAAAGTTTAATTTCTACTTAAAAGATAATAAAAGATAATAAGAGATTTGGGCCAAAGATGGATGATGCATTTCATGCCAACGAAGGCCAAACTTGGAAAAACTTATCCCTAACTAGGGTTTATTGTTTAACATGCATGGACCATAACCATAACCCTACCTAGGAAACCCTAATCCTAACCCTAATCTTATCTTACTGTCACAACTCAATTCAGAATCAATCTAATGTCCAACTCAACTTTTTCAAATTCGGTGGACTTATGCTTCAAATCATGTTGATTCACGAAGTTGACTTTAGTGTGCATGTACTGAGATCATTGAAACCTTTAAATATAATAGTTTTTTCATGCACGGTTTCCATTCTATGCCCTAGGTAGGGATTCAACAAGTGTCCCTGAAATCCTGTAGGATGTGGGATTCAACGTGCCACAAAATCATGACCATTGCTCGGATCGAGGAACCGTCAAATCCATTGGATTCAGGACATCAGGATAGTGCTAGGTTGGTCCTCTAATCTGGTTCCATGGAGAAGAGATCATTATTTTGGTCAATTTTGGAAACTAAGGTTTTGCTTAGTAAGTGAATGTGAAATTTTTGCACATGGGGGTCAAATTCGCATATTGCTTGACCGTGAAGGTGTGGCTAGCGTTCCCACATAACACATGCCTAAACACACTTGGAAGACCCGCTAAAATCCCTTTTTTATGCACGGTTTCCATTCTATGCCCCGAGTAGGGACTCAACAGATGTCCATAAAATACTATAGGAGGTGGGATTCAATGTGCCACATAATCATGACCGTTTCTTGGATCGACGAACCGTCGACTCCATTGGATTTAAGACATCGAGATAGTGCTAGGGTGGCCCTCTAATCTGGTTCCATGGAGAAGAGACCATTATTTTGGTCAATTTGGAAACTAGGGTTTTACTCAGTAAGTGAATGTGAAATTTTTGCACATAGGGGTCAAATTCACATATTACTTGACCGTGAAGGTGTGGCTAGCATTCCCATAAAATACATGCCTAAACAAGCTTGCATGAACCACCAAAATTCCTTTTTGATGCACGGTTTCCATTCTATGCCCCGGGTAGGGATTCAACAGGTGTCCCTAAAAGTCTGGAGGAGGTGGGATTCAATGTGCCATAAAATCATGACCATTTCTCGGATCGATAAATCGTCAGCTTCGTTGGATTTCAGACATTGAGATAGTGCTAGGGTGGCCCTCTAATCTGCTTCCATGGAGAAGACACCATTATTTTGGTCAATTTTGGAAACTAGGGTTTTGCTTAGTAAGTGAATGTCCAATTTCTGCACATATGGGCTGGCTTTGCAAAATACTTGACTGTGAACATGTGGCTAGCATTCCCACATGGAACCTACCTAAACATGCTTGCACAACCCACTGAAAGCCATTTTTGATGCACGGTTTCCACTCTATGCCTCGGTTAGGGATTCAACTGGTGTTCGTAAAAGCCTGTGGGAAGTGGGATTCAACATTCCATAGATTGATGAATGTTGCTCGGATCAATAAACCATCAACTCCGTTGGATTCAGTACATCACAATAGTGCTAGAGTGGTCCTCTACTCTGGGTCCATGGATAAGGGATCATTTTTTTTTTGTCAATTTTGGAAACTAGGGTTTTGCTCAGTAAGTGAATGTGAAAGTTTTGCACATAAAGGTCAGCTTGAAGGTGATTGTAGATCTTCCCCTCATATAAGAGATGTGAGCATTTGTACGATGAAATGCAGAAGGAGACAATGCCATTACATTAGTAACCATGTAATGGAACATGTTTATGTTTAGAAACAAGTGGCCATTCTATTACGCCATTATTACAAAATATATATATCTTCATGCTACGAATGCTTTGAAAATTCCATGTACATTAATCACACATAACTTTCATCTCTTTCAAATTTGTTACTCGAGGTCATTCATCAAATGCCATGTACATTAACAAAATGAAAAAATAATGTGCAGGATATACATAATGTGCAGGATATAGTCATAACCATTATTTTGAATCAACCTTATAATACTTGGATACTTTTAGGTTTGATGTGTATCCCATGTATTCGTTAGATGAAAGACATCAGGCCAAAAAATAATTTTATTTATGTAGACCACACTGGTGCATCATTTAAGTGTGTCAACTTCGTGCATCCTTTAAACATTTGTTAGGTTGTTATGTGGGTAAGGTGCTTTTGTATTCCACCAAGTTGGATCAGTTGCTTAGCTGTGCTGGGTGCTTAAATGTGTATTAGACCTATGTTCCATCTTTTTGAATACAATTTGACATTGTTAATATAACATTGTATATGCAATTGGATCGTGGTAAAAAACAATTAAAATGTACATTTTTGTCATTACGTAATTTATTGTAATTGTGCATTGTTCTCAAATTTATAACTGATATCTCCATACAATCATAAAATCTATAAAAAATTGGGAACATTACACATAGAAACATTCTTCGCCACACATGTATGATCACACTTAAAAGACTGAACCATGAATATCTCAAGAGCCTTGATATGAAATATTTTTTATACCATGAAAGTTATAATACAAAAATATAAGGCCTATCTATGGCCTGTCAATGTACATGTATCAAAAACATATTTAATGTACATGTGCAAACAAAATTACATCTGTCCTGGACCGCGCCCCTATACTCTAACTCCGGATTGTACATAAAAATACATATATAACACATCAAAATTCTAACTTTCTCTTTTTTTTCCTGGACCCTGATGCTCTTCGGCTCTATCTATGACCACTATGCATCTCTGGCAACTGCAAATCAATGACAATATTTCTTGATCAGGTAACTGAACTAGTACTGTCCATCAATAACAAAGTTTGAAAATTTAAAATATGACTCAATTGTAAATAAAACAAAGACTCACTGCATCCATCGGGGGTATAGGTGCCTGTGGTGTCAAGGGTGTAGGTGCCTGTGCTGTACTCCACCTTGTAGCGAGCCTCATTGCCATGCTTCTCTGCGAATAAAAAAAAATGTCAATTATCTCAAGAATTATCAACATGTACATGAATGAGAAAGTACTAATCAATTATGTAGAAAATGAACATCTCACCGAAAAAACCATTTCTAGGGGATGAGGTTGGTACTCTTCAGTAGTAAGAGGAGCTGTAGGTTGAAAGTCAACCTCAGTTGCATGCATTAATGGACCAAGGTGTGGCTACATTCACCAAATGATTAAATAGTTAGACATCGTGCATGTCCAGAAACAATACAAATGAAATGTACAATTACAAATATTCAAGTAGATGTACCTCACTATGACTTATCTTTATTGTAGATGCGGCATTGACAGCGGCATCAACAATCCCACTAAGGTCTGGCACTGATGAATCTACATCCTGATGCTGTAAACATGTGAAAATAAAATTAAGAAAAACCACTTGTGAAGTGAATACATAGCTAACCAACAACTGCCATTGGAAGTGTGTACATTACCGTGGGATGAGTAGGTTGATCCTCATGCACACCCGCTATGTTCAAGGAAGAGGGACCTCATCTGGTGTAAACAACCCTTTATCTATGTTTGGACTACGGGGAGATCCTAACCAAATAGGCGGTGCAGGGATCTGCGATGATGTCTGTATTCATAAAGTGTTATCATAATTAGACATGGATTTGAATGGATGGAATAATATGTACTGAAAAAATAACATGTTGTAATATACTTACCCCTTCCTAGGACATATTTTCACCATGGGAGTGACCGCTTCCATCAATTTCTTGCCCCTCTTCAGATGCCTCTAGCATCTGAAAGTTTAATAATTATATTTACATTAGCAATCTATAAAGGAGTGTATAGTAAGAAATTTAAATAATTCGAACAAGATTCAATCGTAACCCATGTACTTACATTCTTCAAGTAGTTGTAAATTCCACCTTGGACTATATCGTTGATATCAATTTCTCCAGCATCACGTTCTAAGTGGGGTTCCTACAACTTCAAAAATTCTAAATATTAGACATTTTAATAAATTAATCAAGACTAACACATGCATTAACAAAATTATATGTAATAACAAAATGACAAGTGTTTAAATATTACCTCAATTGTGGTTCTTTGGGCCTCGGGTAAAACCACACCGGGTGCAGTACCACCCCCATGAGAGGCATCAATCTCCTGCAAGAGTAAATATTGCATATATATTATGAATCTTTTAATATGTTAGATATAGTATGGAACAATTAAAAATTGAACAATAATAGAGTTTTAAAACAATGTCCGTACCTGACCACCAGTCATCATAGTGGTACCATGTCTTGGTCCAGGACCATAACAAGGTCCCCCACATGATGCGTAGATGTGTGGATCACTCTGAGGCACATGGGATGTCGACCTATCCCCACCAACAAATGTCCCTCCACCACCAAAAGCTGGTGGTTGTACACCAATAGAGGAAGAGGGCGCTCTCTGGTCAATAGTGGTCGTGTGTCGAGAGACCATCTCAGCTAGAGTAAAAAATGCATCCTGTGTCTGGGAAACCATGTCATGTGCAAGAGGGATGTCTACCCTCGGTAGTTGGGCACAGGGTGCAGGTATCTATGGATTGGAATTTCTATGCCTAGCATGGGGTCGATGTTGGGGAATCCCCCTACCAACTCCCTAGAAGCCCAACATGTCAAAATAATTGACATGTTTCCCCATCACAAACTCTGCATACAATTTTCAAAGGAAGTACATCGATACTTCCCTATTGTTGTGAGGGGGAATGTCAAAAACCATGTACCACCTATCCATCCAATTGTCTCTGATGGGTGGAAAAGTGCACCACTCAATAGAAATATGTGTCCTGCTGATCTCCGGAATGTCATCTGTCCCAGGTAGTCTAAATAATGAATAGATGGCTTGTTTTGTTATTTTTAGCTTTTTTACCTCGTTGTAACTCAACCCATCAGCATATTGTTTCCTTTTCCTCTCCCTGTAAGATGCGATGCTATACAAAGCATCATTTGATCTTGCGATCGTATCAACAATAGACAACAATGAATCTGATAAGGAGCGATGGAGCTCATCTCCACCCCTCCAAACCGAACCAATCTCTCTCAAATGGCCAATAAACCTCAGTATCTTATCATTGTTATGATCCATAGTAGCCACTACAATAATAAATACAAATAAAATATCATTAGAAATATAAAAACAGGATATAATGACATATCTAAGAACTGAAAACTATATATCTATTGACATATAAACTAAATCTATCATGTAAATTTAAAAATTGATCTTGAATTTTACAGTAAAGAATAAACATTTAACATTTTTTCATTTCATATTTATGTCCTAAATTCAAGTATTAATTCTAATTTTTAAGTACATGCATGTGTACATAAAGTGTCTTGAGTGCATATGTTGATTGCGAAGCTCCTTTAGCTTATTTTAAGGCTTGGATTATGAAATTTCATCGAAATTGTGAGGTGCTGATTATTGCCTTTGCAGGACCAGCTCCCAGATTGTGGGTAGAGGCAACAACTAGACCCTAGAATAGGCAGCATAATGTGCTGTTGATGAACAAAATCCTAGTATAGGCAATGATTTTGTTAGATATGTAATTATTTGTTATAGTGTGATGTTTTTTGGACTCCAAAGGCTATTTGGCAGAACTTTATGGATTTTATGGTTGCAAGGGTTCCACTGGATTAAATATCACGTATGATCTAGTATGTGATTGGCATGTTTAATAAAATACATCAACCTACCTATGTATATTCACATTCATAGAGTCTATTGTTGAACTTTGTTGTCTTGACCTTAGTAACCAAAAAGTACCCTTCGTTCAAGAAGAAATATTTGTTAAAAGCATGGGAAGCTTCTATACTTTATTTTGACACTTGGATTGGGAAGTTTCATCAAAACTATAAGCTGTTTATTGATGTTCTTGGAAGATCAACTTCGAGAAGTTTCATCAAAATTATAAGGTGTTTATTTGTGGATTTTGGTATGGATTCACAAGGATCCTTGTGAATATGCATATGGAAATAGTAAAATTCATTTGTTTTTTGAGTTAATTGGGGTTTTGGTTTCCATTGGGCATGGGAATTTCGGGTATGAATTTTGTTAAACAATCAAAATTATTTAATTTTTATCATTAAATTGGGGAATTGGTTTCAATCGGCTAATTACATTGGGGTTCTTGTTTCCATTGGGTTTTTGTTTCAGTTGGCCAATTCCATTGGGTTTTTGTTTCAATTGGCCAATTCCATTGGGTTTTTGTTTCAATTGGCCAATTCCATTGGATTTTTGTTTCAATTAGGCAATTCCATTGGGTTTTTGTTTCAATTGGGAAATTCCATTGGGTTTTTGTTTCAATTGGCCATAATTTAATTTAATATGGTTTAATTTTTCAATCTAGAGCAAATAAATTGATGAAGAAAGAGAAAAAAACATGAAAATAAATGAGGAAAATACCTCACAAAGGGGAGGTTTATCCGAAGGTGGAGATGGAGGTCTTTGGCACACCCAAAATCACGTTTGCCCAATCAAGATTTGCTCCTCCTTGATCCAATAGCCACGTAGTGAGGAGAAAAAGATGGGCTCAGCCAATTTTTTAAAAAAAGGCTTTCCAAATCGTGCCTCCGTTTTAGTGAACGAAATCGCACACGCGATTTTGTTCACTAAAACGGAGGTGCGATTTGTCTTTATATCCTAGTTGGCATGCCTATTGCTAGCCTTGGGACTAGGCTTGGCAGGTTCAGGATTGCTTGGGATGATTTCTTTTTTTTTGGATTAAGAGTGATTGACTTCACTCCACCATTGCATCTAAAAGGTCCCTCAACTTCTTGCACACACCCAGTACAAAATTATGAAGTGGTAGAAAAACGTGAAGATGCAGCCTGTCTGAAGAGAGTTAGTCAGAGAGCTCATCTGTAGCCCATCTGAAATAGAGTTCATTAGGAAGAATGACACTCGTCTGACTACTGACCATTGATGTCTGTGGAGAAGAGATTTGTCGCTACTGAAATATGGATGAAATACTGTGAAGAAGAGGAGTACAAGAGTCACTACTGAATGGTGAGGAGAAGCAGAGGAGTTGTAGATGAAGAGAGCCTCCGTTGTTGAAGAGAGCCTTCAGTGAGGAGGAGAAGAGGAGTCGTTGTTAACACCAAAAATTTTCCATATAGCTCTCTATGGTCCAAACCATAATTATAAATTATAATCCAATCATTATTTTTTGCATTTTGACCTTCACAATTATATTCCACCAAAAATGGTTGAAAACATTATTATTCCTTCCCCCATAAATACAAGGAAGATGGGAATTTATTGCAACATGAACCCACTCTCCCCAAAAGGACAAAAAAACCCTAAAATGAGAATGGGTAAAAAACCATAGATAAATACCATGCACAATGAAATACCATGCGTCATTACCATTGGAAACAAAGTCTTGGATCACCCATAAATACATTGTGAAGGTCTCCCCACAAAGACTGTTACACTTTTCACTTTTTTTCCCAACTCCCAATAAAAATTTTGATTTCGAGTCAATCATTCCCACAATTTTTTCCATCCTTGTGACAAACCCTTGTTGGATATAAATGGAGACTAGGATCGTGGGAACCTATGGACCATTTCCTCAAACAACTGCGGTGACCCAATTTAAAGGTATTTATGTTATTTTGTTGCATTAGTTAGATAAAAATATAAAATTATTGTTATTGCTTGTTATAAATCGAGGTTGAGAAATCCCTTGCACCATGAACTCTACCCTTAGATTCGGTTGATCTAGGCTAGGTTCTTTTGCGTGTAGTAGGGGAGAAATCTCCACAACAATTTTGGTGGCTCCACTGGCTTGATCCTCTTGGATATTTGTTTTTGCAAGTGTTTTGTTGGTTTGTTCTAATTGGGTACACTCAATCATCTTAGATCAGGCCCCGCTGCAAAAGGTTTGAACCATTCCTATCACAATGTCTTCCCCCTGGCCAAATCCAACAATTTTTCCTTTAAAAACCCTCAATTACACTAGATCACACCTATCTGGCAGAAAGCTGCGACCTGGGTCACACCTTTTTTGCTCCAATAACTGCAACCTAGACAAAAACGCCATATCACACTTGTCTAGGATTTCAAAGCGATCTCAGACACTACTGTGACCTAGTTTCATGTGACCTGTCATGAAAAACCCCTTCTTTTATGTGACCTGAGTCTTTCTACGAATTTTCTTCCCGAATCATTGTTTTTTTATAGTTCTATGTGACCTTGACCGCACTTGTTCTACTGATAGGTGCAACCTACAATTTTTTCAGTTCTTTGAGGTGTTTGAGACCCTTTTCCAGACCCCTTCTATGTTTTCTACCCCATTTCCCCATTGTTTCTTAGATATTTGATTGATTACAAACCACCGGTTTGTTTTGTGGTCCTCTTTTCCTTGTATGTGAGCCCCCTTAGTCGAGCTTGGTAGTTGAGACCCCCCATTTGTTTCCTAAATCCTGTGAATTTCCTTATGCGCTCATTTACTTGTGTACATTTTGTTTTTGGAAGAATTAGTTGTTTTGAAAAATATTTACCGTCATTTATTGTTATTTATTTTTCTACATTTGCATCGAGGAAGTGAGAGTGCTGGGGCTTAGAAATTACACATCACTTGTGCACATATCTCACACCCTAAAGTAAAACACTTGGTTCATGACCCCAAGATGAGCCTAAACATTAACTTAAATTATCTAACATTGTAACCTCATTTGAGGACCAAAACAATATTGTAGGTAAGTTAGGACACTGGGGATAAACATCCAAATAAAACCCCTTTGTCACTTATATCTGAGACATAGTTTTTGTCCTATAGGGTACCAAAATAATCTAGTACTTGTTGACAAGGTCACGACCATTTTTTCGAGGGGGATCCTTTTCTATGTGGGTAAGCTGCAACGAAGGGGTTCCGAAATTCAAGGTGGAATACCACAGTCCATTCTATACTGAAGGCTAAAACTTCATAGTCCTCCTCGTGCATGTTGAGGACCATATCGAGTGTCTAGGAACAAAGGGATGAAGCGCTAGGAAACCATGCCAAACGTGTCTTGAACGAGGTAGCCTAGTTGTCAGTCTATTAGGGTTCTTTTAACTGAGGTCCCTCTTTGTAGTGGGATTTTCTTAGCCTCTGGTTATTCCATTTCGTATTGTTTGATTGTGGATTTTACCACCCAATAGAGGATACAATTTGCGAGGGACTTCCATCTTTTAGCTAGGATCTTTCTTGCACTTATACCCATAGGTTAGTGCATCATTTTCTTTATAGGTAGTGCTTCTTGTTGGCTTTCTAAACACTTTGTTGTAGACTTGTCTGCTGTGACACGCTATTGTAGTTCAGTTTTAGAGCTTTCTTTTTGGCCCATGTGCCACCATTTATCATATCTCCTTCTGCACACTTAGTTGCAGTTGGAATTTTGAGCTTGCATTTGACACTCTTCAACCTTCACTAATCATATAACACACCATCACACCATCATTTCTCCACCACGCTACTCCCAAAGACTTAGGGGTCATACCCCTCAATTCGGTTCCTTGAACCATCACCGTGGGATCCATATTTGATGTGGTTCACCACCTTTAGAGCCATACACTGCATCTAAGTTAGATTCATATTCCTATCAATATGAGCCAACCTTGTTCACTACCCCATCTAGCCCCATGGATGGTGCACCTACCAACCCCTTCCAAGGGGATGGTTGATAGTGGACTTGTGACTGCTCCACCTACCATACCGAGTATCCCTTCTATTATACCTACAGGTCTTGGTCCTAGTGGGCCCCTTACCACCGCACACACTACTACCAGTCAGCTACCCACTAGTGATGGCCCCACTCCAGTCACCATGGTTCACACCTTACCTTCATTCATGCATGGGGGCATTGGCCCTTATACCACCATTCAACTATTCCCACCATTTCAGTGACTACTTCTAATGTCAAAATTCAACCCTACCAACCCCTATTTACACATGACAACTATATGGTCATTGGTCCCAACTCGATTGTTGGACCTCTTCGATCTAGTCCAGGTCCTAGTATTCCATTCATTTCTAGTCTCAACCTTTTTGACTTGGGGTGATTGAAGAATGACCCCATCCTTAACAACCCATTGTGGCCTCCCATGCCTATCAAACTCCCTTCAAACTTTCCTAATTTTAAAGGGAAAGTTGGGATCAAAAGACGCTCAGAACAACATTATGTCATTCCACTTATGGTGTTCCTCTAACAACATAGTGGATGATTCTATCCATTTGTGGCTATTCCAACACATAATTACAAGTGTTTCATCCAAATGGTACATTGAATTATCCCACGCCACTTACCCGAAATTTTCCTCATTATCCTCAATGTTTCTCCCATATTTTCAGTTACCCATCCATTACGATGAGGGCATGGAAATCCTATTATCATGTCAACAAAAAACTACTACCGATATCACGGATCATATCCATGAGTGGCTTCATCATCATAGCTTGTGTAAAATTGAGTTAGATGTATGATTTTCCTCTATTGGTTTCTCAAAACGTTACTCCCCCCTATTGCAAAGGATGTTTCATCTGAACGCCCACAAGATGTGCAATAATCCATCCTCAAAGCACAACAGTTCGATCTTATCTATGCCTAATTAGGTTATCTATATACCATCATACCTGATTCTCCCCTTATTGGCTCCTCTCGTCGAGATACATCGAGGGGGTCTCGTGTTGCCAATAGAGTCCTTGGCTCTATTACCCATCATCTCCATTTATACATGGTCTCTCCTTTGATGCCACATTATTCTGGTAGAACCCCTAGTGTTTCCCAACCTAGCTACACCCCTGACTTTCCATACATAGTGGCTCAATCTAGATCCACACCTTCATATGCATCTCCTGCACCTTCTCCTTAGGTTCATGGACCGAATTTCCTGGCACCTATGTGTAATGACCAGACGTTCAGCTTTGCAGCCCCTCTGGCTACTCCTTCCTACTACCCAACACTTGTGAAACCTACACCTACTATGGCCTTGACTCCTCATGTTCCTCAAGCATAGGTCTACGCTCAGTAGAACCTACCTAATCAACCCACCCCCAATAACCAACAAGGAAAGGGAAGATGACAGAGAGGTAGAAATCGAGGAAACAACCAACCTCAAGGAGGTGGTCAACAATCCAACCCTCTGAATAACAATAGAGCCAATCCCCCTACATAGAAACCCCAATGTCCACCTCAATCTGGGAAGAATCCTCAACTCTGGACTAACCATCCTTGTACCATTTGTGATACTTATGACCATTATACACATCAATTCCTACATGTGAATCGAGTCATCCACTTGTTACAAGCAGACACGCAATGTGACCCCAATATGGTCGCTTCAGCACAACCAAACCTAGCCCCACAAGGTCCTCTACCTATGGTACTGCAGAACCCATTACCAAATCAAGGAATGGCTACAACCCAAGACTTGGTACCACAAAATACCGCACCCACTTTTGCGGGACAACCCATTGATCTCGGTATCCATTAGCTTATAACATTGTCATCTGATGTCAACTTACAGAATCGACAAAACCAATATGGAACCACCACGAAAACCATTAATCCTTCTATGACATATACCTCCAATACTCTCTATATGTCCTTACATTTTCCTAGACCCCCCATGTATGGGATTTCCAAAGTCTCACGGTTCTCTTTGCATCGCATCATGAATAACCCCACTCCTAGAGCCTCTCTTAATTACAGCATCGTCGATGACATGGCCCAATCTCCCTTAGCCATGTCCACTCTGGAAGTACTCAAAAATTGTTGTTCACAATGAAAATATTTGTTATCCGCTTTAGGTGTCATCGACCCATCTAATTCCAGGTTAATCACTTTCGACTTAGATCAAGGAGAACCCCGGATGCCATCGTTCGTAGCCTTCTAGGTTACGATCACTATTCATAATTTGGTCATTCATCGATGCATCATTAATGAGGGGGCATCCACTTGCATTATGTCAACCTTTGTTTGGAATAAACTTGGATCCCCAACCCTTCAACCTTCAACCACCGCCCTTCATGCTTATGATGGCAGTGCTACTCAACTAGGAGGAGTTCTCCTGGATGTACTAGTTGAGTTAGCTGGAAACACCATGTTGATTGAAACTGAGGTTGTCAATGCCCAATTCAATTACAACCTCCTTCTTGGACGTAGTTACATGTATGCAATGTGATTTGTTGCTTCTACCATATTTCGACTCTTGATGTTCCCCCATGATGGGAAGATCATGACTATCGACCAATTGACGTATTACAATCCTAAAGGAATAACCAACCTGGAACATATCCTCCATACTATCAACGCCACCATCGACAACATCTCATTCCTTCCCTATCTGCCCTTGGTTAAGGATTGTTTACCAATGCCCCTTTGACAAAAAACCTTTTGTCCCTCCCACCTCTTCCTTCGACGACTGACATCTTATATTTGTGCACTATCACATCCAATAACATTCCGACCTCCTCGCAACCTCAGCTACAACCCCAACAACATACCCTAGGGAATTATTGGGGTTCATTATGTATACACACTATCCCCTTCCACTTTCCACTTTCTGGAATTGTGAGGAAGCCAGTCATGGGTACTCTCAATATTCCAGGATTCACTTTGGGTATTCCCATGTGGTACATTGATCCACTCACCCTTCCCCTGACACCACAAATCGTGTTAACACTAGTCCAACATATTGAGACAGTGTCCCACCCACCTCCTGGTACACAAAATACTACTTATGTATCTACTCCTCCCCCCCTCCTCCCTTGAAGACCGGGGCTAAGGATCCCAAATCCCCGACCAAACCATGTACACCTACTACTTGTGCTTTATGCGATGTCCTAGACCATGTGACACAAAATTGTCCCAATTTTCTAATCCTTTGCACCCACATGCGCACAATTTTCAATACCGACGATGCTTCAGTTGTCAACATACCAACCATACCTGCGGTTAAAAACAAATGGCTACAACCTGACCACTCATGTGTAGTTTGTGGCCTATATGGTCATTATTCCCACGATTTCTCAAACTTTCCCTAGTACCATTCTCTACTTAGTGACCTATGCAAGCACTCCCGTGAGTCCGAAATCACTGTCCTTGAGGAGATCCACCCTTGAATTCTTCCTTGGACACCAATAACACCATTTATATGATATCTACTTCCAGTAGTTCATCCCCCTCCTCATTTGTGGAATATTCATCCAATCTATCCACACACTACTTTCACATCGGAGAAGAGATCATCTAAGCTCTTTCGACTCCTAAATACTATTTGGATGATTTGCACCATCACTCCTTCATCCCCGATGAACCTTCCTCATCATCAGACCAATTCTCTATTGAAGAAAAAGACTTCATCCATGGAAGTGTCAATTGGTTTAAAAACCAAATCCTAATACTTGACACCTTTGAAGAAGGTAACATGGAAAATATCTCACCAACCATTAAATTCGATATCTCAACGAAACCTGTGATGAGGATATTACACTCAGTGCTTCATGCTCCCCTAAGGAAGTCACTTCCTACAAAACTCTTTTTTAGGAATTTCGTGATATTTTCACTTGCTCATATACTGAGATTTTTGGTTTTGATCCATTTATCGTTGAAGATCACTTCGACAAATGGCCTGATGTTTCCCCTGTTCTCGAAAATCAATGACCCATTCACCTGTCAAAGGTCGCTACCATCAGAGATGAGATAAAAAAAATGCCCAAATATGGATTTATATACCCCATCGCGTATACCACTTGGGTTTCCAATCCTATTCCCATTAATAAAAACAAAAAAACCATTTGTGTATGTACTAACTTCTATGATTTGAATTTGGCTCTTCCCAAAGATAACTTCCCCACTCTGTTTATTGACCAAATCATCGATGCTTGTGTCGATCATGAAGTCTTTTCCTACATGGATGGTTTTTTTGGTTATAACCAACTCCACATCTACAAAGAAGATCAGTACAAAACCTCTTTTACTACCCCTTGGGGAAATGTTTTGTATCATGTCATGCCATTTGGACTTAAAAATGTTGGACCCACTTTCCAACGAGCCATGACCTTTTTCTTCCACAACCTCATTCAAATTATCTTGGTTTATTTAGAATACCTCACAACTCGATCTCATAATCATTCTCAACATTTGGATGATTTACGACAAGTATTATTGTGATGTCACAAATATTACATCCACTTGAACCCCCTCAAGTGTGTGTTATGTGTCCCATTTGATTGCTAATTAGGATTCATTGTATCTTAGAAAGGGATTAATGCGGATCCTTTGAAGGTTCAAGCCATCTTGAATCTTCCCCCTCCACATACTCTGCGGAAATTGTAGAGCCTTCAAGGAAAGGCCAATTTCCTTTGCCGGTTTATTTCAGACTATGCAAGGAAAGTCCATGGATTCTTACGCTTTCTCCTTACCAAAATTCCATTTATGTAGGATGACCAAGCGCAATATGCTTTTGACACACTGAAACAAGCTCTGACTTCTGCTCCATTGTTGTCTCCTCTTGACTTCACCAAGAAGTTGATCCTCTATGTATCATCATCTAAAAATTCCATCGTTAGAGTCTTAGTCTAGGAAGACGATGCTCGTTAAGAGAACGTGATCTATTATGTGAGTCAAAAAATTTCTGAACCACCTTTATGTTACTCCTACGAAGAGAAAATGTCCCTTGTTGTCGTCTTTTCAGTGCAGAATCTATGTCACTGTATTCTCATGATTTGAACTCGAGTCATGGTCGATTCTAACCCCATGCACTATCTCTTCAGCCATCGACTTGTCCAAGTTTGTGTCGCCAAGTGGATTGTCGTTCTCCAAGAATCTGACTTAATTTGTCACACCTAAAAGCACCAAAGCTTTGGTGTTAGCTTTCTTGATGGCATAATTTTCATCAACGTCTACCTCTCCCTTATCACAATCAATCTCCCTGATTAATTCTTATTTGTCATCTCTATCGAAGACTCGTGGTATGGGGGCATCCTCCTTTACTTTCACACATAGAAATTTAGGCCCCATTTAAGTTATGAATACCGTTGTTGAATTTGGAACCAAGATACTTCATATCTCCTTATCAGTGACGTCTTGTACCACCATGGTGTAGACACCATACCGTGTTGTTTCCTCACCCATGATGAAGTTGAACAAGTCCTGAATGACTATCCTAGTGGATCCTATGGAGGTCACCTCTCTAGTTTGGATACTTCTTAGAATATCCTCCGTGGTGGTTATTTATAGCCCACCATATTTTGTGATTGCAGTCATGCAATTAAACACTTTCGCAATTGCCAACTCTTTTCCCCAAAGGAAAGGATACCTCCTGCATTGCTACATCCTATCATCACAGTGAATCCCTTCTATAAGTGGGAGATTGACTTCATGACCTATAACACTCCTTCAACAACCAACCATAAATACATCATTGTGGTTGTTGATTCCTTCACCAAGTGGGCTAATTCCATCCCAACCTTCAATTGTAAGGATGAAACTACGACACTCCTATTCTTTAACCATGTTATCGCTCATTTTGGTGTCCCCCTCTAGTTCGTCTCAAACCACGGTTCTCACTTTGAGGATGTTTTTTTGACATATCTCTCAGCTATGTTGAAGTTTGAACACCAATATTCCTCTGCTTATTACCCTCAAGGAAATGGCCAAGTTGAGGCTATCAACAAGATCCTCAAAAAAATTCTCCAACGAATAGTGGAAAACACAAGACCATTTGGCACCACTTGTTCTTTTTCTTCCTCTTGGCCTATCGAACATCGACTAAAACTGCCACTAGTTTTACCCCATTTCATTTAGTCCACAGTGTGGATTCGGTTATTCGCATTGAATGTCAGATTCCATCACTCCACCTTGTCGTTAAGATTCTACCTGATACTTTACTGTTGGGAAAAATGCCTACTTATGTTTGAACAAATTGACAAGGACCATCATGATTCTCTCCAAATGATCGAAGCGACTAGGAACCGGTCAAAGTCCCATTATGACTCCCACGTCCACCCACGCACATTTAGTGGGGTGGGAGGGACCTCATCCTTATCTATTACCAATCCCATGATAATATTGGAAAATGGAAGCTCGATTCCATGTGGTATGGACCTTATGTCATCCTTTGATGCATTGGAAAGGGTGCATATCTCCTCGCTGACTCCAACGATCACCTCTTGAAGAATCCCTGCAATGGGTTCTACCTCAAGAGATCCTATGCCTAAGTTGACCAACCTAAATACCCTTGTATCATAGTTTTTATTTATTGTTTTGCATCATTTTACCACGAGTCTCATAGTTGGTTTCATTGGTGGTTCTAGATGGATCCTACCTTTCCCTCCTATGCTGGTTTCACTAATAGTGCAAGTAGGTGGTCTCCTAATCTTGTTGTGTGGGTCATTTAGTCCATGTCGCATGAGTTGATCCATATCGAAAGAATGTGTCTTGGTATTGCTACCAAAAACCAGGATGAGTATGACGATATCGTTGGTATCGAGACTGTCGCCCTTCACTTGGGTATTCGTCGCCTTAATATCCTCCTAGAATCCGAGCTTCTTGTCACTGAGTTGAATAAATGCTACCAGGTACGCGATCCCTATCTCTTTAGAAAATTCCTGTGCACTAGACATTTGGTTATACATTTTGAATACATTTCATTCATGCATTTTCCTAGAATTCTCAAAATCGTCGTAGACCAAATGGATAATGACATGATAAAGTGACAAATAAATCATCACATACAGAAAATAAACTGCATCATGCATCATCATATAGTCATGCATACATAATCCATATACATCATATAGGCATAGTCATCATCATACACAATATACTTATAAAAACCCATAAAAATACAAAAATATGCATCCACATGCATTCATATCATAAATATAATATTCAATACAAAAAGAGAAGCTCCACATGATTTCTCGTCTCATCATACATATCATACAACATTACCCATGCTCAAATGCATTGGGGGAAACATCACAAGCTTCTAATCCCAGTCATCCTCCTATGACTTTGTGTCCTCGTTGATCTCCTCCTCCTCATCTAATCTCTCCTCCTCCATCGACACATCCCCCTATACCTTTCCTCTGACATACTCAACAACAAGCACGATCCTCCTCATTAGAGAGATTCACTCCGGAGGAGCTCTATTGTTGATGTATTTGTAACTCCAGAATGTATCCACTTATTGTATTTCATTATACCCTGATGGAGATGTTTATTACTCTGATCGGGAGATTCATTAATATAATAAAGTTGTGTAAAGTCATTGAGGTTAACCCTTTGTTATAAGTTGGGGAAATAGTCCCCATGATTGAGTTGAGGTTAACCCTCCATTGTAAGTCACGGCAATAGTCCCCACAAATGAGTTGAGGTTAACCCTCCATTGGAAGTCGGGTAAATAGTCCCCACAGTTGAGGGGTATTAGGGTTATTAGACTCTCCTAGTGAGGTCAGCCCTGTAAGAGTAAAATTCAAGTGGAAAACAAGTATAAATAGAGAGTGAGACTCTCTATTTGCAATACACACACTCACTCAACTGTAGTGCATGAGTGAAAGAAGAGGAGCTTATACAAGTGAGAGAGAGAACAGTTATCGGAGATCATCTTTGTGTTTTGGGTTTTACTTTTTCTATTGGTGCTCATTCTATCTTTGAGGAAGTTGTGGGGTTTTTTTCTTTATGGTTTCCCTGAGGAAAACTCTTTGTGTCTCTTGTCTCTTGTGATTATTGTTGTGCATGTTATTCTCTCAGATAAGATCCTAGATCATATTGATTAAATGATAAAAATCTAACATGGTATCAGAGATAACCTGAGAAGAAGGCACTATGCAGCTGTAGAATCTAGGGTTTATTAGTTTTTAGGTCTCTCTCCATAGATCATCAACAAAAGGAGGCTAGTATAATTCTCCATTTAAGGGCACATCTTTCCGTTGAAGCATAATTTGATTCTGGGCATTTTCAGTTTTTTACCTGTCACTACTGCGGGAAATTAGGTATTTTCATAGAAGAGGAATTTTTGAGTGATCCCAGCATAGGATTTCTCTCCTCCTCAAAATAAAAATTTAGAGACCAATATCGAAATTTTTGGTTGGGTAAAACTCTAGGAAAGTCAAACCCTAATATGATCCCGTAGTAGAAAACCCTAGAAGACTAAAAATAGTCATTTTGGTGAATTCGTTATATCTCAAGATTTCAAAAGGATCAAGAGCCGAAACGTTTACAGGACGAAGATAAATTCCTTATGTACCTTGTGTAAAAGTTTCAGCCTCATATTTGCTATATTCTGGGATATATGATTCCTCCAAATTAGGGTTCCAACCTCACCCGGGATTCATTCCTAAATAGGGCAATTAGGGAAAATTGCTATATCTCAGGATATAAAGGTACAAATGAAATTTATCAAGATGTTCCAAATAGGGCACAGAATTTAATTTTTGTTGTAATAGTTTTAGAACTTGAAGGTAAAACAGTGACATGTGGCAGTCTATACAACTTCACTATGCTGAACAGTCCTAAAATATGTCACCTTGGGAAAACTATCATACGTCTCAATTGGTGAAACAAATTATGCTCAAACCCATGGTGTTGGAAAGAGGAAAGACGAGGCTACCTCAGTGTGAACTTTCAGACATAGAGGAGTAGTACTTTTGGATATATTTTAGAAACAATATCAGGAAATTCTGTAGAAGAAATTGAAGAAAACTAGGGCATCAAATATTTTGCAGTTCTGATCACAGTTTTGGGAAAATGAGTATGCTTCTCAGCTCACCTTTAGGAGGCATATATTTCTATCCAATAAGATATGAAATATTCCAAGTTTTTAAAATTAGGTTTTCTATGACAAACCCTAGATACCCCAGATCTGGAACCAGGACAGACACCTCAAATCAGTAAGATCTAATCTTTTGCTATTTACATTTGAGGTTCTCATTTCAAAATGACCTATCACACCATCTTGATGACAAGCTTGGAAGTATAGGATCTCACTAGTTCTTGAAGAATATGAATTGGATAGCTACATAAGTGGAGAGGTTCTAGTTCCAGAGGGAGATGAGGCGAAGGCCTTACACAAGAATAACTTGGTCAAGGCCAAGAGGATTATTGCTGATTCTATCAAGGATCACCTTATACCACATGTGTCTTCCCTAAAGACACCTAAAGAGATTTTTGATTCCTTTACCAATCTATTTGAAGGGAAGAACATAAATCAGAAGATGACTTTGAGAAACCAGTTGAAGAATGTAAAGATCCAGAATGCAGAGACCATACAATCATACTTTACAAGGGTCTCTCAAATCACAGATCAACTTGAAGTAGTTGATGAAGAAGTAGAGAATGCATAAATTGTGATAACCACCTTGAATGGCCTCACAGGATCATGGGATTCATTCATTCAAGGAATGTGTGCTAAAAGTAAGTGATTACCTTCAACAGACTTTAGGAAGAGTGCACACGAGAATAAGTTTGACTCATAATAAGAGAAGAGAAGATGGGAGCAACTGAAGATCAATCTCTCACGATTCAAAGAAGATCCCTCAAGTGATGAGGAATATGAAGGACTCAATTCTTGAAGAACCTCTGATCTATATTAGCATTTGGATAAGAAATGATGATGTTATGAATGAAGAATATGATGAAGTTGAAGGCTTAAGGAGTATACCCACGAAAAAAATAAAGATAAGTATTTGAATTTTCTTTTCCTATATATCTAGTTGTTTATATGACATTGTTTAGTTGTAGAATGTTTTTATTAATGACAATATACTACTAATATACATGTGATGGGAAAGTAGCTCATGGTGCTATACAACTCTCCATTTCTACTTATCTAGAATTAAACCTCTTTGCTGACAAATTGGATTAGTGCACAATCTCAATGATGTCATGGTAGAGATGGAATGCATCTAGAAATTTTCTGTGAGATATTGATGAATGTTGTATTGGCTAAATTAGTTGCATATTTATGCATAAGATTTTTCCATTGTGAATATGCCCTATGAAATGTTTCTAATAATACAACTGGTGCATTTTACTTGTAGGAAAGATCATTTACAATATCCTACATCAAAAGAAGGATGAGACTTGTTCCAAAGAACAAGTGATGACAGTTCAAGATTCACTCTAATAATCCAAAATGAAGAATGATGACTAGAATGCGATGTTGAATACCTGAGGGGAAGTCCGTAGTATCTTCCATATGGATCTACAAGATACAACATGCAGTAGATGACAACATCGTGGGATACAATGAAATATTCGTAGCACAAGGCTTCTCATAGAAAGAAGGCATAGACTATGAAGAGACATTTGCAGCCACTGGAAGTCGAGACACATGATAGATAGACTCATGTGTGATAATTAAAGAAGGCCTTGTACGAGATCAGAAGGCACCCATGGGACAAAACATAAATGAGGAGCTTGGATATCACCTAGAGTAATGAAGATCTTAACATTTTCTACAAGGTTGAAGATGAAATCCTATAGAGGATGAATAGCTCACAGATGGGTGCAACAAGAAATTTTGAAAAGTTTCAAGATAAAGGATCTTGGTATCCAGTGACCCTAGATGGATACATAGAATATTAGTAGCAAAGGAAGCTACTTGTCACTCTAGTACAAAATGTTTCAATACATAGAGTACAAAAGGCAGAGGGAGAATAATGCTCCACTTTAGAGGGAGTGACTGCAGAATATCCTGAGATTCGACATGGTATGACATGTTGTACAACTTACTGATGGCTCTAGGCTTTATTGAGAGTAAAGAGGATTCCAACCTTTACTTCAAGGTTGAAGGCGAAATACTAGTGATGCTCCTGTTATATGACATGTTCCTGATAGGAAAATAGGAACTCATTAGAGATGCAAGAAGGAGCCTTGTTATCGAGTTCGAGACAAAGGAATTGGGTGTGGTGCACTAATTTCTAGGCATGGAGGTGTGGCATAGTGTGGATGGAATCTTCCTTGGACAAGGGAAGTATGTAGTAGAGATACTAAAAAGTTTCAAGATTATAGACTACAAGGCCATGGCCACACCTATGGCATCGAACCTGAAGCTATTGAGTGATGCTTCATCAAAGACGGTTGATGACACAATGTATCGTCAGATGATTGGGTCATTGATGTACCTAAAAAATATGAGACCAAATATTTTATTTTCTATGAACACATTGAGCCAATTCCTGACATATTTGAGACATGTTCACCTGATTGCTGCAAAGCATATTATGAGGTACCTGAAGGGTACAGTTGACTATGGGCTCTAGTATGAAGCGAATCAGAAAATTAACCTGGAGGGTTATGTAAATTTGGATTGGGTAGACAATTCCATTGATAGGAAGAGAAATTTAGGGTGCTTCTTCAGTATGATATCATGTGTGATCTCTTGGTTTAGCAGGAATGAGTTCCACATGGCGCTAAGAATAGATGAGGAAAAATAATTTCGGCTATTTTGGAGGTAGTATGTCTCTTGTGAAAACTACTATTTGATTTGATTGATCTAACTTGCATTTTTATATGATGTAGAGAGGAGCAGTGAAGCTCTAGTATGTGATCCAGATCGATATCTCTCGAAAGAGGGAGTTCTAGCATAGCTGGTGAGACAGGTTGTCTGGGCATAAAATCCCAGTGAAGCTCATAGGTTTCTCAGACGTAAGCAATCTTGTAGGTTTTCCTCAGATGTAATCAGTCCTAGTGAAGCTCGCAGGTTATCCTTGGATGTAATCAGCCCTAATGTAATTCTATGCTAGAAATAGCTAGAGTGAAGGGAGAATCTTGGTTCTCTCTAGATCGAGGTTCCTTCCAAGGAGAAGTGATGAGTCCAAGAGCCTTTTTGACATGGTGGTAGGATTGGTTCCTCACATGGTCAGATGTAAGTGTTGTGTCCTTCTGACATGGTGGTAGGATTGGTTCCTCCCATGTCTATATGTAAGTGTTGTGCCCTTCTGACATGGTGGTAGGATTGGTTCCTCCCATGGTCAGATGTAAGTGTTGTGCCCTTCTGACATGGTGGTAGGATTGGTTCCTCCCATGGTCAGATGTAAGTGTTGTGCCATTCTGACATGGTGGTAAGATTGGTTCCTCCCATGGTTAGATGTAAGTGCTGTGTCCTTCTGACATGGTGGTAGGATTGGTTATTCCCATGGTTAGATGTAAGTGTTGTTCCCTTCTGACATGGTGGTAGGATTGGTTTTTCCCATGGTTAGATGTATGTGATGTTCCCTTTCGACGCAGTGATAGGATTGGTTCTTCGCATGGTCAGATGTAAGTGATGTGCCCTTTTGACATGGTGGTAGGATTGGTTCCTCCCATGGTTGGATATAAGCATTGATACCTACAACCAACATGAAAAAGGGTTGGCTCTGTAGAAATACAAACAACATGAAAAAGGGTTGGCTTTATAGAGCTACAACCAACATGAAAAAGGGTTGGAGTCTATAGATGAAGAACTACATCCAGCATTCAAAAGGGCTGGCACTATAGATTTATATACAACATGGAAAAGGGTTGGCTCTGTCAATGAATACCTACATGGAGGATAGGCCTAAAACCATCATGAAAAAGGGTTGGCTTTGTAGAACTTCCTGTGACGAGTAGAATTGAGAGATAGCACCATTTTCTCAAAATAGCGGGATCAGTGATGATGATGATAATGATGATCTAGTGATGATGATGATCTAGTGACAAAGAATTGTGCTGATGAACTGTGTTAAGAGAATACCTTCCTAGTTAAGAGGGAGTGTTGATGTATTTGTAACTTCAAAATGTATTCATTTATTGTATTTCATTATACCTTGACAGAGATGTTTATTCTTCCGATCGAGAGAGTCATTAATATAATAAATTCATGTAAATTCATTTAGGTTAACCTTGCGTTGTAAGTTGGGAAAATAGTCCCCACAAATTACAATTGAGTTGAGGTTAACCCTCCATTGTAAGTTGGGGAAATAGTCACCACAGTTGAGGGGTATTAGGGTTATTAGAAACTCCTAGTGAGGTCAGCCCTGTAAGAGAAAAATTCAAGTGGAAAATGAGTATAAATAGAGAGTGAGACTCTCTATTTGCAACACACACACTCACTCAACTGTAGTGCATGAGTGAGAGAAGAGGAGCTCGCAAAAGTGAGATAGAGAACACCTTTAGGAGATCATGTTTATGTTTTGGGTTTTAATTTTGATATATCTGAGGAAGTTGCAGGGTTTTCTCCTTTAGGTGTTCCTCGAGGAAAACTCTTTGTGTCTCTTATCTCTTGTGATTATTGTTGTGCATGTTATTCTCTCAAATAAGATCCTAGATCATATTGATTAAATGATAAAAATATAACATCTATAGCATGCGATGATCAAATTGTCGTCTAGGTGCTTCCACCCATCGTCGGTGCCCCCATCCAATAGATACTTCACGTACAACCATAGTGATTCTAATGTAGCACTCCACCACCTCCTATTCCCATGAGTGGGTGGATCTAACCCCTCCACCTTGCCCTATGTCACTGGTACTCTACTGGAGGGTGTGGTCCCACATTTGCACATGCACACAGTATGTAATTAGTTTTTATCATATTTATGAACTAGATACCACTATTATAGTAAACTATGCATGATTGGAACCACAAATATTCATGTATACATACTGCTAGGTCCCCAAACCTGTCCTAGAGGTCAAGGCATATCTAGATCTACCCGGTAATCCATGCCCACATATGGATAGTCCTCTATGAGGATAGGAAGTTGCCTCCACTAGGAAAAAATATCTTGGGTGAAGAAACGACCCACCAAGATTCCCCCTCCCTAATTATCATCTCACACCAGTGCCTCATATGAGGCTCACGAGGTCCTTCGTCACACACGACTAGATGTAGTCATAGTGTTGATAGTCGCTCAAAGAAGAATGAGAATAGAAAGGATGGGAGACAAAAATTCCCATTCGCCAAGGTAGCCTATTTAAGCCCACATCAAATCGCTGTCAAGTACATCTGGGACCACCCATAGTAGGTTTCCCTCAGCACACTCTTGACCATCAGTAATTCGCCGCTGGATATCTTGTGAGGACCTTTTGATCCCAGTTTCCGCAACTCCATCACTACCACTACATGAGTCTCTATACTCTCTATGTCACACACTAATATGTATGACACATGTACATAAGCCGATGCATAACAATTCCTATCACACAAGTCATCCATCAACACCCCCCTCGGGAGTTTCATTGAGATATCACTAATAATTCCCATCAATGGGAGGTAAGTCATAAAATGCATGTCACAGAGGGTGATCTCCAACCACTGACCTTGTATGATGGAGCACTATGAGTATATATCCCAAAATATTACCATCTTGTTCAGCAGTAACTTTGTTGAATGCATCAGGGGGATTTAGAAGAACTTCAACAGCCCACATTGACTAAGTGTATATTGTACTGCTCCATCCTCCTTTATCTCATAACTGAGATCCCCAATGTATTGATCTTTCCATCCAAATCAAGGCATCTTGCACATCCAAAAATTCCATGTCAAAAATAGTTTAACCCAATTTTCCATTATGTTCTAGGTCGTTCCTGCTGATCCTTTTTGTGTGACCCAAGTCCCGCAAAAATGCTTGACATGTGTGACCTAGGTCACGTCTGTCTCCTGTACAGGTGCGACCCAGGTCACGCCTATCTCCCCAATAGGTGAGACCAAGTCACACATGTATTCCCTATCTGTGTGACCTGGGTCACACCTTTTCCCTAGAAAAGTGTGACCCAGCCCCACGAACCCTTCGAGCTCGGTCGAGGCCCCTAGAATGAGAACAAGACAAAACTAAACCACTGAAAATGACGGGCTAGGTGATATTTCATACCTGCATTCAATCTTAGATCTTATCTTGATGGATAATTTGAGCATTGAGTTGGATTTCTTACCCAATGGGGTGTCTTGCATATAGATCTAAACATTACATCCTGATCCAAAAACCAATTTATTATGTTATTTTACCCGTAGTTTGGGCATAGTCAGAAACATAGAAGGAAAACATAGAGAAATGGATAACTAGAAAGTGGATTGAGGTCGATGCATTTCAAGATGATGAAGATGCACATAATGGACAATGAGTAACAATGATACTTTTGTGTAGGGGTATAGTTGTTCATGTTGTTCTTTCGATTCTATTTTTTCATTCTGATTTAACAAGCTTGAAAAAACTATTTGTAGAAGGTCATAATCTGGTTAATGGAAATTTGTTAATTATTTGTCGAATTGTAAGTTGTGTGAAGTTATTTAGTTCCACCCTTGAGGGATTGTGAGGGTGACAAGACTTCCTAAGACAAGTCTTAGAATATTTGGTAGTTTTCATAGGACATTAATAAGTCCAATCAAACCTAGAGAAGTTCCATATTTAACATAATAATAAAGCATTTGAAGATTGAAGTGAAATGGTCCCATTGCAAGCAAGGACTAGGAGACTTAGTCCTTTTGATTTAAACTATGTTATCATGTTCCATGCAAAGTTTACATTTTTGTATCTCTATTTTATTTGGAACTTATTGTCAATTATGTTCTCTTATTTAAAGTTGTTGTGATAGTGTTTTATTGTCTTTAGAAGAAGTTAACAATATTGATAATTTACACATACAATCCATGGTTACAACGATTCTAGAAAGTGTTCATATCACCAATCTCCAAAAAAGTGAGCACCAACTTACTTATGAATTGACATGATTGCAAGCATCAACTCATTGATTACAAGCACCAACTTGTAATATATTCAATATTTTGTGCAAGAACTAACTTACGGTTTTTAGGCACTGACCTGAATGGATATCATTCCTATTGCGCAAGTTCCAACTTATTGTTTCCAGGAACTAACATGATTAAATACTGCAATATCCTTCTTTTTATTTTTAGCATCGACTCACTATTATGTATTTTCCAGCACCAACTAAATGGAATCACTGAATCCTTTTTATGTATTCTCCAACACCAACTCCCTTTCCTTTCCGCTTCCTTCCGCCCCGAAATGAAGAAACTATATTAGAACTGTGATTTATTTTTTCTCTGATCTATTTCTTGCATCCTCCAAAATATGCAACTTAATGATCTACAATATGTGACTGTGTCTTTTAATACTTTTGTGATCTTATATCTTATGGATCTAGATGAGTCTTAATGATCTGCGACTAGCGACTGCAATATCAACACTTCTATGACCACATATTTTGTAGGTTTGTGATTTGCGATATTCTGGATATATATATGAGTATTGACAATAGTGACATATGACTGCAACAATTTGACACTTCAGTAATCTACGTCTAGTGTTTTCCAACATTCTGCACACTTTACCAATCCAAATCTATTTATTTAGCTATATATCTTATTAACACAATGCAATACTGGGTATCCTCTTAATTGTGCACTGTTTGCTTCTCTTCTGTGTTGATTTAGTTCAATCAACTCTCTACCATATAAACACCTTCTAGATCAATGATCCATTTATACCCCAAACTTATAATCTTTCCAAATCAAAATATCACATCTTTCTCATCTTCAATCTTAGTTCAATACTCCCATATCTTTCTTATATATACTTTTCTTGCTTAAGAAATGTGTCCACAAGTTTTGACTCGGTGATGCCCCAACTCTCTTACTTTGTGGTTAATACAACTGGCTCATGCAATCTTTCGTTAATGTACATTCTTTGATAATTAATTCTTGTGGGGTTTTGCAAACATGAGTCCAATTACTTAGGGGTATATGTGCCTATGGGTTCCACATCTTTGGTGGGATTTGCACACTTACTAGACTTGCACACTTATTCTCTGTATACTTCTTCAAGCTGGCTTTATGTTTATAAATAACCATTAACTAATGGATCTTGCACACTGCTAAGACTTGCATGCACTTTTATATATTTCTTCAAATATTCATAACAACTATCTTGTTTGTATGTCATCAATTTTGTTTGTTTCTTCTTTGCCATTAGTTTGTAATATTTGACATCAATCATATTTGTTTAATCCTCGACATCAATGTTTAATATTTGACATCAATAACAACATAAAGGTTCAAAATTTACTGAAATATCCACTAACAATTTATGGCTTCCAAAATATGAACCCATTACAATATATCCATTCCTCCTTTTACTAATTTTACATATCACTTCTTTCATATCCAAATCATATTTCAAGGGGCTCGAGAGTCATCTATTTACTAACAATATATTTTTAGACAAAAATAAATGGATCGAGGATAGAATTAGTATTAATATCCTATTATCATGGGATATGTTATCTAATCATTTCAAACTAACTTGATTCTAGAAAATAGATTACATGTCTTTCTTTGGAACATATACAACATAACATAAGTTTGAAAGGTCACAAAATGTGAAATATTAATACTAAAAGATAAAAACTGTGTAACAAGGATTCTGTTGCACCCTTGTGAGCATGAAAACTCAAAATATCAAAATTTGGACCTACATTCTTTGAATTTTCTTAGGACAAGTATATTATTCATTTGGATTTAGTTCCGCGATTTTGGAGTGTGTCATGTAAGATACAAGTGCCTAAGTATCTCAAGATTCCCAACTTGTCATTATAATTCTGGTATTTCTTTCTCTCTTGTGTACATTCCTTCTTCCAATATCTACTTTTCCTTAGTAGCTTTCCATTTATTTTCTTTAGCTTTTGAGAAAACTTACACAACTTACTATACTTGATGAAAATTTTGCTCCGCTTGTTATTGGTCTTATTTAACTTTCCCTATACTTGTTTGCTTTCTTGATGTAACTCCTTAACCAAGAAATTAAAGTTCTTTAATTTCTTGTTAATTTTTCGAATGACTTGATGTTTATCATTTTTAGATTGTATCAAGTTATCATCTTCTAGTGTTTTACTTGTGAATTTGAGCTTTCCACCTCTGGTCTGATACTAACGATGGACTCCATACATTGCATTTCTTGTTCTTCCTCAGAAGTTGTAAGAACATAGGGGCTAGTTTTAGGAGAGCATGTGATTTCATTAATAGTATCTTCTAGACCTATCAAGAGCTCAGTTACTTATATTTCATTTTCCATTAATGAATATGACTCCTCATCAACAATTACCTAGGAATTTTTAAGCTTTTGAGATTGTTTTTCATTTTATATTTTCAGGTTCAGTCTCTTCTATAGGCTCAACAATATCATTTTCCTTATTCACTATGATATTGCTTCTAGTATGTATAGGTATCTGTTGGCTTGATTTTTTGTCTTTGGCCAAATATAGAGAACTAACCCACACAAGGCGCTTAACAAAACCCCTAGTGTGTTTGGTGTAGCTAATTATCGCAGGTTACAATCCTGCTACCATATATGTTTTTCTTTCTTAAGGAGAGTCTCCTTGTTTAAGTTTCAAAAAGTCTTATAAAAAGCTACTTAACATATGAAACTAACTATCAATAGAAACTACCTATTTAATAATTGCTAAATAAAAACTAGCTATTTATCTACAAACTATACTAATCTATCTTGGCCAAGAGCGTTTTTTTAACTAATGAATAACACATGTTGTAATGTAAGTTATGATTTTGAAGGTATAATATATTCTGAGAAAAATCTCATTTAATATATCATAATCCGAATAAAAGTAAATTACATTAATCTGTAATAAGAAATAATAATAAATTATTACAACCTATAACTTAATTACTGTCACAAAACAACAAGTTCTACTATGTATAATATCTGAAAGATTATAATAATTATTGATCCAAAACATCTATACAAACAGATAATAAGAATAGTAAATCATATGAATAATGACATAAAAGTTACATTAAATAATGATTTTTTTTTAATAATAACTATAAACATCGTACAATCAGAAATTTAAACATGGCGTATTCGAAAGTAAAAATATAATCAATACAACATAGTACAATGTGTATGTAAACCAATATATGAAAATAAACTATAAAAGAGAGTTGATATTCATATATATAATTGTATCAAAGAAAACATAAACTTCAATGTTACCAATTTCTCTAGACATCACCAAAACGTATGCCAGTACAAGTGTTAACATGACATAGGAATCAGCTTCAAAAATTTGAAAAAGTACAACTTTATATGGAAACTTCTTCTCTCTATCGAATCCCCATGTTAAGTCATCATCGTGGCTTATATATAAAAACAAATCAACTGTTTCAAGAGTTCTAAGGATCTAATTTCCAAAAATAAACTATTCAGTTTAACAGTTGTCAAAGTAAAACAAACAATCTACAAGATCATTTTGTTGATGAGATAACAAAGCATCAAGGATAGTTTAAACTATTCCCAAAAATATAAGGCACCTGGTAGTGAGAGCATCATAAGACGCGACCAATTTAATAACTAGTAATGAAACTTCCACAAGTCCAACAACATCAACGAAACAAAACACATCTATGAAAAATATGTAAGCCACCTGCAATATCAGTTCAATAGAACATTAAATCAGCTTCATTTAAACATGTGTTTAATCAATGAACAACAAATATAAAGAATCCTATAAAGTTCTATAGAGTCTTCGATTCTATAGATGTGCAAATAAAATTATTTACCTATGATGAATTGAACAACCTGTCAAAGATAGACTAAAACAAGAAAATGATTTAAAGTCATGCTTTGCAATTTTTCTCCTCGTCGAGCCTCGACCAACCTAGATTGTAGTTTGATCATTTTAATCTTGTGTTGTTCCCCTTTCTTCAATAATATTTCATTTGCAAAGGCCATAGATTTTTTAATAGCCTTGTATTTGTATTGCTTGAGTTTCAAATCATGCCACTGATTCACCCACTACAACAACTCAGTTTTAAGGGTCTTAATCTCTTCCTCCTTTCCAAGTGTACTTGAATGAGAATCTATCAATTTTGTTTCTAATTGAGAAATCCTATCCTCAAGTATATGTTTAAGAGTTTGTTGAAGTTTTGTTCTTACCTAACAGGTGAGGAGTCATAGGTGAATGAGGGATTCTTCTCAAATCTGCAAGGAGAGGATATTTCAATGACTTCTTTTGATGGAGACATCATGTGGTTGTTGACCTTTATACTTTGTTCGTCACTATTATGGGAAATTTCACGGACAGGGGATAAATCATCATCATTGCTTTCAACTTCTATCAAAAGAGATTCTTTATGTTATTATATCGTGACTGGAATGGAAACCGTAGCCATACTATGAGTGAATCATTACGTGCTCACATAAGTTGAATCATTTTTTTAACTTTACATTCACTCTAATAGGAAGATTCTATGTTTTGATGGTTTGTTAACCCCTCTAGCTTTTGTCTAGGTATATTACAAATTTGCACAGGCTGCGATGGATTGACAGGAATTCCAACACATGGAATAGTATCATATTTTATCAAATTACATCCTAAGTCCTTCGTTGGGATAGGATTACTAACATCTACCTCTTTAGGGTTTACATCAGAATCTAAGGTATAAGATTCATGCTCAGAGGTTCGCCTTATTTTCCGTCGGGTTCTATGGAGAGGTGAAGGCCAAAACTGTGTCTAGTATAAATTATTTTCAATTAAAACCCAATCCCTACTATTACCCATCGTAGAAAAATGGTATTGTATCATGATTTTTAGTAAACCATCGTGGAATAAGATTCGGTCCTGATTTCCTACTGTGTTTTGGACTGCGAAAGCCATCTAAGAAGCAAGGTAAATTCACCCTAAAACCATTGAATTCCATATTAAAGATTGAGGTGATAAAAATGTACAGAGGAAAACCTACCATCACAAGTGTTGTACATTATAATTAGTTTTAGAAGAGGTTGTGATTGAGGCTTGAGGAACTTCGCTGGATATCCATGCTTATTGTCGAAATCCTCTAGCAGAGGAAGTAAAAAATGTTTTCATTTTTCTTTGTTAATTTCCTGATCCTTAAACCACCTTTCACCCTTTTGTGGCATCTTCGTACCCTTTTCTATGAGTTCTTTAGAAATGAGTAAACGCAGGTTTCCAATTTGGGGAAACTTTTCTTTAAGTGATAGAGAAAATCATCGGGTCACCTATGTATGGTGCCTATTAAAATATATAAAGAAGTCACCCAAACCAATTTGCTCAATCAATTGAGTAGACTCGGGTTCAATCTCCAGTAGTTCGCTCTTGGCTAGTTCGAATCTACACAAGGGAGACATTGTTTTAACGCTTAGTTGTTAACAGGGTAAGTTTGAGAGTGATCATCAACACGAATGGAAAACAAAAACCAGGTCAAGATAACACTGTAAAAAACCCAATTTCAACCACCATCGTAACCAAAACAATGTGAGCTTCATCACAGGGTTTGATAAATCGAGGCTAATGATGATACAGGAAACAAAATTATGGACTCGTACAGGAATTATAAATGGAGATGACATTTCAAATCTTATTGATATAATGAATTGACACGATGATAATGGTTGTACCATAATAAACAAGTGTAACAAATTATTTAATGGTAGAATGATTCATGGTTTTGATCTTAGTTAGGGTAGAAGACAAATGTCACAAAAAATTATTTGTAGTTTCGTTGCATGAGCGCCATTGTAGCTAGGATAAATTACAAGTGTAAGTTCAAATTAATAATACTTATTTAAGCATAGTTTAAAGATAATTTTTAAATTATATAATGAATAAACATTGTTAATCCAACCATTTCATAAGATAAAAATGCATTATATCACTTTTAATTTTCCTAGAATGGTAAACAAAAAATGAAGCCTTCGTATTAATCAATCATGAGAAAATTGTGTAGGAAGGATGAGATGAAAATCATAGATGCAAAATTTGGCTTGGCTGCAAAATGGGATTAGTATGTTGTCAAACAAATGAAACATTAACTGAAAATCTATCCATGTGATAGCATTTAAGGAATTATTATCCATGTGATATAGGAGAATATATCCTGAGTAACTAGACTATCAACAAAGGGATAATAATGGTTCGAGAAAAAAGGATCCTCTATGGATATTTCAAAATAATTTATTAAAGGAAATGGGATACTTATAAGGGTCGAGAGGATAATTCAGTGAGGCTCAATTATAATTGGATCCCAATCATATAATCCACTCATTATAAGATCATGTTGATATAACTTATAACTTTTCATTAGTACAAAAATTATGTAAGTTTTCTCAAAAGCTAAGGAAAATCAATGGAAATCTACTAAGGAAAAGGAGATATTAGAAGAAGGAATATATACAAGAGAGAAAGAAACACTATTTTCTGATAATGACAAGTTTGGCATATTGACAAACTTAGGAAATCATATCTTACAGGATAGACTCCAAAATTGAGGAGTTGAAGCTAGACGAAATATATACTTGGCCCAAGCAAATTCAAAGGATGTAGTTCCTAGTTTGCATAGTTCAAGTTTTCATGTTCACAAAGGCGTTGCAGAATATCTATTACACGATTTTGATCTTTTAGTATTAATATTTCACATTTTGTGACATTTCAAACTTATGTTTATGTTGTATATGTTCCAAAGACATACATGTAATCTATTTTCTAGGCTAAAGTTAGTTTCATTTAATTAGATAAAACATCCCATGATAATATGATCTTAAGGATAATTTCGGCATCGGTCCATCTATTTTTGTCTACAAGGATATTTTTAGTGAATAGATGACACTCGAGCCACTTGAAATAGGATCTAAATATCAAATAAATGGTATGTAACATTAATAAACGGAGGAATTTATAGATTATAAGGGGTTTATATTTTGGAAGCCTAGAAGGGTTAATGGATAATTTTCTAAAGTCATTTTTTAACAGATTAATCTACATGTCTTTGAAACTAATTTGGATCATGAATTAGATTGTTTCTCTTATGTATTTTACTGCTAATTTTCTATTTGAATACATGAGTTATTTGTGTGTTGTGTAATTATTTTATTTAATATCTAATAACGTTTATGATATAAATGAATAATTCATGTAATTTATGTCTTGTGTTCAATTAGAATTCGTATTGTGATGTTATTATGTGCGATACCAGTGTGAATTTATGAATGAGTAGTTTACCTTTCATACATTTACATTCTATTTATGCATTTGTTTCTGAATCTATTGTCTAATTCATTATTGCAAAGCCTTTAATCTATGATATGCTATTGTTTTTCTTCTTGCATTATTGACTGTTGCACTTAAACCTTGAATGGCTCACTGAATATCCAACCATGTACAATTCAAACATGAAACCAGAATTTACTTCAAAATTGTACATAAGTGCCCTAGATTTTCCATTAGCAAACATTATTAATGATTGCATTTTTCACCTGGTGACTTTACTCTGCAATTATGGCTTCCATAAAGGTCAAGACTCGAGGAAATCCATCTCCCCTATTTCCATACCACTTTGATCTAGAATAAATTATCAGAGAGGTAAGAGCTCGATAGATGTTTGGATGTTCATCTTAAAGTACTCCTAAAAAGATTTTAGAGTCTTTTGTGAAATATAGTTTGAGTCAAGAGATCAACTTTGGTTTCCCTATAGAACAGTTGTCACCTTCAGTAGAAGAAGATAGAAAACCAATTCCTTCTATCTCCATTCTTGGAATTGAAGTGTTTGAGCATGAAATAGGAACTAAGGTTAACATTGAATCATATGAAATTTCTATAATACCTGATCCATAAAAAATTTAGAGGCAAGCTAGAGCCTTGATAGAGTCTACATCTTCTAAACTTGCCAGTTTCCAAAAACCTTCTAAACCTTTCATTTCACAAGAATCGACTTCTTTCTATGAAACCCTATATTCTCTCTATCTTGAAGCAGAGGAAGAGGTCACCTTTTTAGGTACACTAAATTTCTTTACCCAATATTTTTGAAAACATCAAACAAGAAGTACTAACTCCTCACTTATTTAATCCTTAAGCAAGCTATTGTGAGGAGGGTACATATCAATTTAAAACCTTTATCAATCCTATTGCAGTGGAACAATTTTTGGAAGATATTGTTAAGAATATAGTGATTAAAACTCCCTCTCTTCAAGTTTCCATCCTTGTGTTGCAATCAACTTCTCCGAAAACTCATATTACACCAATAATGTTTGGCCAACCTCCCAATAGGATGGATTTCATTGTGGATTCCAGATATTCTCCTCTAATTTTACCACAACTCTTAAATGTTATGCCTGATGGTGATTACCTGAATGATCTCTCTAGATAAAATGGATAGGGAAAGGTCACTATCAAGGAACATCTGAATGCATACTATAGTTATGCTTATAATGAAAATATTGAAAATGATTATGTCTGGATGAGAGGTTTTGTGCAAAGTTTGGATGGTGAAATTAGAAAGTGGTTCAGAGAGATACACAACAATTCCATTATTGGAATTGATGCTTTGGAGGAATCATTTATTAAACAACGGGGAGATAAAAAGGAATATCTTTACTACATCACAAAATATGGGGAACTAAATAAAAAACCTGATGAGTCTATGGTAGATTTCAATAATAAAAATTCAATAAGATGTATGGTAAATTTATGTTAAGATTAAACCACTGATACGTTAGCTAAACTCGCTTTTTCCAATGCATTTGATGAATTCTTTGCTTTATTGTTGAGAGAAAGAAGGGTTATAATGATTGCAAACATGAAATAAGCTTCTTTAGAAGTAGAGTCTAACCTCTTAGCAGCTGACGGGATTATGGATAAACCTCAATATAAATATTTGATAAAAGGAAAAAAAAAGAAAGAATTAGGACCTTCAACTTTAGGTTCAAAATCTAAAAATCACAAAATTGATGAAATGTCAAAATTGATCAAGCTCCTAACTTCAAAATTATCTAAACTGGAGGTTGATAATAGAGCTCAAATAAAATCTGCAAAAAAAGTGTCTGATAGGAATCCTAATCAATTATTTTTTCCTCTTAATCCACAATTTTTCAGAAGACAAAGAAGAGAAAACAAGGACCAAAAAATTCAGCCTCTACTACAAAATATTGTAGATAATTAATTTGATGAGTTAAATGATGTAGAGGGTAAAGAATTAGGCCCAGAAGTTCATATCCTTTATGAAAATCAGTTGGTAAGTTTTTTCACACATAATTAATATGAACACTCTTTGATGAAAAATCAGATTCATGGAAAGTTTGGGAATGTAGTTCAATTAAATCAACAAAGGAAATATGATCTTAGAAGAGGGAAGAAGCCAAAGTTTTAGACACCTCAGAAGAAGGACACGTTTTTGGAAAATAAGACTTTTGTTAAGGTAGTAGGAAGGAAACAAGATCATTCGAGTAATAAAGGTAAGAATGTAGATGATCCAAATTGATATTGGTAGCCACCCATCTATTCCATTGGCTGAAAATAGTTCTCCATTTTGGCAGTTTCCAAGTTATTTTATTTACAGTTTTTTGGGTCCCAAACTTCTGGAGCCGTTTTGAGGCCCTAAATGAAGTTTTTTGGAGATTAGTGGGGCCTAATGTTTTCTATAAACATGCATTTGTTCCCAATTAAAATATGTAAATCTCAAATATACCTTTCCAATGGTATATCGAGCACCCAAATCATAGATCATATGCAAATGTTATGACCTCGGGAAGTTGACTATTCAACTAACCACCTTGGGGTCATAAAATTTATGACGATTCATATTCTAGGGTTATGTTTTGGATGTTTAGGGTTGTCACCCTCGTTCATATTATAAATAGGCCATTTCAGCCTCATTTTGTATTCAACTTGGTATGGATGACCGTAGCAGCCACATATCTTCTCAGAGATAGCTACCACCATTCTAGTTGTATTTACAATTTGTTCTATTTCTGCCATTTAATATAATATGTGTTTATTGTATCTTTGTTTTCATTGCAATATGTTTTTTTATGATTTTATATATGTTATTTCATTTTGTTCTCACATAAATCTGGATCAGTGGTATAAAAGCAATTTTCTCTTTGATTATTTCTCATTGCATGTCCTCGATGAGGTTAGGGTATAGAAAGTCAGGTATTAAACTAGTTTCAATTAGGGAACATCACTCTGACCACCCCAAATGACCTCCCATGGTGGAATAAAAGAGGGAAAATGGAGCATGATATCCTATCAAGTTGTTTCTCGGGGAATCCCTCACACAATAGAGGAACCAGGCGATGGATAATTTCAGCCAGATCCTTCGATGAATGTCGACAACAATAGATGCACCTTCAATGAGCATCCATTTCATAGATGCAACTCTCTTCAAGGTACAAGTTAAATTTTATATTCATTTATTTTAATTCCAAGTCAAAGTTGACGCCCTAGATAAGTGGTTAAATTTTCTATAAGGGTATTTCTCTATCCACAATTTTTCCAACAGGGGACAGATCACATTTGCGCTCCTTAAGGTTGTCCCCCATGTAAAAAATTAGTGGGATACTTATTTCGAGAAGAACTCATGAAACGAGTCTGGAATGATCGAGTGCAATCCCATTTGGGCCTCTTTCATAGATGTCGTAAAGGAATAGTATTACCCTGTGGGAAACTATAATGACTAGTACACAAAATTCACCATTTTGTGTTAAGAGGTGGACTAGACATTGTTGAAGTACACCAATAACTTTCATACCTTGCATACAAAGTTGGGTATCAGGGATTCCGAGTGGAACCTAGTACTAAAATATCTTAGTGGCCTACATCGATACATTTGAATAGAGATTGACTTCCTAGACATATCTTCATTGGGAGTCGCTTATCAGTATGCTATCAAAATCGAGGAGAAATTTCGGCAAAAGTACAAGTGATACTTTGGACCTACGAATCCACTACAGAAGTAAGGAAAGGGAAACCAAGTCCCATAGAATACAGGAAACGGAAAGGATAAACAATCCCCGCCACAAGAAAATAGGGGTAATGGAAAGAGAAATAAGGACATCAAGAAGTGGCGTGAGTTCCATAAAATCCCTTGGAACAACATTGATGAATGTTGCTTAAATCAGTCATTGGTGGTTGAGATCAAAGATTCAGAATCAGATCCTGATTTTAATTCAGAACCTAATGTCACTACCATGGACTATGGGAAGTAGATCATTGATGCAAAATAAGTGGCATTGTTTCTACTACACATATTCTACTAGAGGAACCTAAAGAGTAAGAGGTATAGGAACATCTCTTCCACTCACAAATGTGGGTGAAGGGAATCCCCCTACATTTTTTTATTGACTACGAAAACCAAAAGAACCTAATCTCAATAGAAGTAATCAATGTTAGTGATTGGGAAAAATATGAAGATAATTGAACTTTAAAACTTTAATCTCCAATAACAGTGCATATAAATCTCATCAATAACCCAAAGACATAAATCAAACTGTAGAACACAACATATACCCTTGGAAAACCTTCCGTTGATTCGAAGGAAGAAAAACCCAACAAACAATCTTGGAGTATGAATGATAAGTAGCATAGAATGAGTACAACACAATAGCATATTTATTTCACCGAGAGCAACAGAGAGTGGAGATCAAATGGAACATCATATCTAACTTCCCAAGTGCATATCACTTTAATAACAAGTCAAATTAGGTTTTACAACAAAAATAGAATATTTGCATTCATTAGTAATTTGTTAACACTTAGAACACCGATCCATATTCAATCATGTTCGCCCCATTTACCTAATGCTAAGCTATCACTCCATAATTATCTCCCAAAAGAAGATATGCACCTTCCATTAATTAACTAACTCTAACTGAGTGTACTGAGATGAAATGAATGGAACTAAATGAAATTGAATGGAACTGAGTGTAACTACATAAGACTGAGTGTAAATGAACTAGACTAAATGGAACTACATGCAACTGAATGTAACTAAACAGAACTGAATGTAACTGAATAATAATGGAATAGAACTGCATGCAACTAAATGTAATTGAACAAAATTGAATGGAACTTAAAACAACTGAATGTCACTGAACAGTAACTGAATGGAACTGCATGCAATTGAATGTAACTGAACATAATTGAATGTAAATGAATAGTAACTAATTGTAACTGAACATAACTGAATGTAACTGAACAAAACTAGTGCTTCTCCATCGGTTTTTAATTCCAACAATAACTTGCATAAATAAAGGATTTGATTCCTTGACTAATTGAACTTTGTTTACCATAACTAACACTCAACTGATATCTAATGAATTCGAGTTCACTTAGTGACAACATGGGAAATTATAATTCTCTCTCCATCTCTGTGCTTATATTAAATATCTATGCATTGTCCATATGTGTTTTCATAAATTCTATATCATATCATACTCATAAGATTGTTTCTGAACCTATGATCATATGTATTACCCCTGGTCATATAGTCACATGCTAAAGTAAATCACTCTATGGGTAGCTAATCCCTAAAGGATACTTGTAGCACCTATTGACCATGACTAGCCATACATCACATAATAGATATCCAGTTTACATAGTAAAGTACACCACCTAAAAAAATGAGGATATTTGTAAAACTTGATATTACTCACAAGTCTACTGTCTTGATATTACTTACAAGACATTACTTGATATTACACACAAGTTTACTGACTTTATATTACTCATAAGTCTATTGCCTTGATATTACTCATAAGACTCAGCTTAATATTACTCACAAGATTTATTGATTTGATGTTACTCACAAGTCTACTACCTTGATATTACTCACAAGGCTCAGCTTGATATTACTCACAAGATTTACAATATCACCAACTCAATCATATGAGGATATTTGTAGGACTTGATATTACTCAAAAGTCTATTTTATTGATATTACTCACAAGACAGGAGAATAACTCCTGATTCTGTAATCTCAACACTCCCTCTGATCAAGGGAGACACTCTCTACCATACCAAGCTTATCTTGAAAGTGACTAAAATTTCTCATAGATAGAGACTTGTCACAAATTTGCAAATCTTCTTATCAGTACCTATGTACAAGAACTCATTTTACATGACCATGACTTCAATGAAGTAAAACTCCATCTCAGATATTTTTTATCATAAAACACATATAATGTTTTCAAGAAAGATTGAATATTAACACCTAATGAATGTAGGCTCAAGTCTTTCACCCTAGAAGGTAGCTTCCCAAGCTACACTACTCCTTAGTATATAGTACTATCTGCAAAAAACATTTTCTTCTATAGCACTCTCAGACATACATCTTGCTTCTGTAGGACTAGACACAATACACTTAGCTTTTGTAGTACTAGCCTAAAATTAGATCGCTTATCTCAGGCTAAAACAATAGCTGGATAATACAATCAAATAATAGGTCTCCCATGTATCAAATACAAATAAAGAGCCTATTCTAATGTACCTCAAATATACTCAAACATATTCTTAGAAGTAAGCATAAAATACAATAGGTTTGCTCAAAGACCAACCAACTACTTACACAAAGTAGCATCATCTATATACAATCCATAATAAAGTTTCTCTAAACTAGAAACCATGGATTTTAAATCCATCACATACAACATTATACAACAAATGTGTAATAACATGCCAAAATAAATACTTATCTTTTCTTTCACTCTTCAACATTTGTTGACTTCTTGAATATTCTGCTATCTGGAGAAGTTCTCTATGAGCTTGTCATTATATGTGATGTTCTTCAAGTCATGATCACTTTCTTAGTGATCTTTCTCTTTATATTTGCAGCACCCTAACTAGCTCTCCAATAGGTTTTAACTGTTCTCTAACATTCTAGACTATAAATAGTCTCTAAGACTTTTGACCATGTCTCTTCTCATGTGGATTCTCTCCACGAGCTATCACAACCCTTGGCTGCCTAAGTCATGTACGATGACTAATTCATGGGGACTTTATCTACTACCACCTATGAAGACACATCAATACTCCCTCTTCAACTAGAGGAGTTATTATGTACTATACGAAGCTTGTCCCAGTCAGAAGCTTAGTAACAATGTTGGAAATGCTGCTAATCCGTGGATATGTACCATGTCTCAAACATAACTGACTAGAACCCTCAAAATATTTACTACTTTTCAACATGATCTATCTAGAGAAACACATGTGATCTTCATCTATCACTATACTAGTCAGATTTCATTTATATTTGAAAATTTATTTTACTGATCAAGACATATCCGAGTCTACATACACTTGTACCAAGTAGGTACCACAACACATGCTTTGTACATGTTTATGTACAAACTTCAAATCACATAACTGATCTTGGGACCTGCAACTAACCAAATACATTTGAACTGACTTGATATCCTCCAGATATGAAATAAGAATTATAAACTTTTATATTTACCTTCATATGTGTGGCCATGGATTTGTAGTCCATCATACTGAAACTATTGAGAATATTTTACTGCACATTTTCCTTAATTGAGGAAAATATTTTTTTGGTGACTTCCACACCACTAATCATAAGAATCATAACAATATTCTTGAATACAACTCTCATCTTCCTTATCAATACAAGCATCATGCATATTTCTGTTTTGCATCAACTAGTTACATTGGTTCTTCAGGAGCTAGCAAGATTGACAACTCCCTCTCACCCTGTAAATGTGAGGATCATAATATGGGTCCTCCATCACTAAGAATTCTGTTCATATATATATGAATCTATTCTTTGATGCATGAATCTCTTCAGGAGTCTTCACATCTACCAGAATAGAATTAAGAAATATATTTTGTCTTCTTCCCAAGGGACATAAGAACCTCCCAAATTGTTCTCTTTCAAGATAAACCATCGGAATGAATCCACATTCATGTCCTTATTTACTTGTATTTAAGGGCATATTAATTTTCCCTACAATACAAATTATTCTAATGGTTAGAAAAATTTCATACTCCTGAATTTTATTCACATGAAATACTCTCAAAATACTGATAAGATTTACCTAGTTATGTACAGATATTGACCAACCAATTTATCATAACTCATTATAATATTATGTACTGATATGCAGCCCTATATCAGTCCTATATCAGTCCAAAAATTCATTTTCTAAAAGAAATATACAAACCCATGTTCATATCTCATGAGGTAAGCATGGAGCCCTCTATCTAGCCAATCATGCAGTATTATGTTCACAGTTTATGAAACAATCATGCTGCCCTAAATATCATGTCTTATGGAGGATGTTTTCATCCATATATCATTAATATGTGAGTATATATCAGTCCTACATAATTCTTATATCAGTCCTATATCATCTCGCAAAATTTGGACTCATGAGATTGATAACATGCCAATAAAGATAGACAAACAATGTATATGCTAAACACAATTCCAAGTCTAGGAATACAGATCTATATGACAGTCATGAAACATAAAAAAAAAAATATCTGATTTATAACAACAAAAAAAAAATATGGTACTCATATTTATTGTTTGTGTGGGCTCCCTCTTGATCTCTGCACCCTTGCGAAGATAAGTGGAGTCCTTCTTTTATTCACTGTAACTTTTAACACTGCAAAAAGAAAACTTAATGCATTTACTATAAAGTGTGACTTTGCATGGGAATAAGGATCCCATGAAACTAAGAGAGAATGCTCTTTTACACTAAAGCAAATATTCATTGAGATCATCCTCTTCCTTGGATGATTTCTCTTGAGAAGGTTCACTTCCTTCTATGGCGGTGGAGGCATGAATTCTTCCTTCTTTTCTTTTCCTTGTATTGCAATCCCATATGAAATGACCTGAATTTTTACAATAAAAGCACATTAGTTTTTATTTTTCCATACCTTTATGGATCTCTTTCTTATTTGTACAGAAATTTTTCTTGGGAGAAAAGGGTTTTCTCTCTTTCTTGGTTCTTGTCATGAGGGAAAGCTTCTCCTCCTTAGTGCTCACCATCTTCTTATGGATGCAACCTTTTTCTTGGATGAAATCATGCCAAAGTATTTCTAAATTGGGTTGATCTTCTCTTCCATTTACCGCAGCAAGAAAGGTCTCGCATAAGGAGGGGAGTCCTTCGATGGAGGTTTGTAGAATATCATCCTCATCTGTATCTACATCGATGCTTACAAATTGAACCTTCACTTGTGAAATATTTGTGAAGAATGATGCTACGATCTCATCCTTCTCCATCTTCATGTTGCGAAATTTGTTCTTCAAAGACCTATTTTGAGTAGGGGCCTTCTTCTCATATAGATTCGTGAGTTTGTCGAAACCCTCCTTTGTTGTGTTCAATGGTGTGATCATAGAAATTAGGTTGTCCTTCACAGAGTCATATATGATCCTCTTTTCCTTTTCTTTATTATTTTCATAATTTTTTCTTCCTTCATTTGTAGTGGGCTCTTCAATCACAGAGATCGGAAAAGAATCCATATCACGCTCTTCAAGAATATTGAACACCCTCGCCTTCCATGTATTCAAGTTGGGTGTTCCTTCAAATATATCTTTCGGTCAGACTGATATAGAATCCATTGCTTTAAGATCTTGATCAATGCTTCAATATCTATGGAGGCTTAGAGTGTTTGCACAAAACTAAGCTCTTGCATGCCCTTGCTCTGATACCATGTTAGTCATTGAGAAAAATATGAAGATAATTGAACTTTAAAAATTTAATCTCCAATAACAGTGCATATAAATCTCATTGATAATACAAAGACATAAATCAAACCGAAGAACACAAGATATACCCTGGGATAACCCTCCACTGATTTGAAGGATGAAAAAACCAGCAAACAATCTTAGAGTATGATTGATAAGTAGCAGAGAATGATTACAGCACAATAGAATATTTCTTTCACCGAGAGCACCAGAGAGTGGAGATAAAATGGAACACAGTATCTAACTTTCCAAGTGCATAACACTTTAATAACAAGTCAAAATAGGTTTTACAACAAAAATAGAATAGTTTCATGCATCAGTAATTTGTTAACACTTAGAACTCTGATCCATCTTCAATCATGTGCCCCCCATTGACCTGGTGCCAAGCTGGCACTCCATAATTATCTCCTACAAGAAGATATGTGTCTTTCATTAATCAACTAAATCTAACTGAGTCTACTGAGTTGAACTAAATGGAACTACATGCAACTGAATGGAGATGAGTGTAACTGCATACGACTAAGTGTAACTGAACTAAAATGAATGGAACTGCATTCAACTGAATGTAACTAACAATAACTGAATGAAACTTCATGCAATTGAATGTAACTGAACAAAAATGAATGTAACTAAACATAACTGAATGTAACTAAACAATAACTAAATGCAAATGCATGAAACTAAATGTAACTAAATATAACTGAATATAACTTAATGTAACTAAACAGAACTGAATGTAACTGGACATAACTAAATGTAATTTAATAGTAACTGAATGGAAATGCATGCAACTGAATAGTAACTGAATGGAACTGCATGCAACTGAATGTAACTGAACAAATCTTGTGTTTATTTCCAATAATCACTTGCATAAATTAAGGAGTTCATTCCTTAATTGACTGAACTTGGTTTACCATAACCAATACTCAATTGATATCTAATCAATTTGAGTTCACTTGGTGACAACATGGGCAATTTGAATTCTCGCTCCATCTCTGTGCTTATATTAAATATCTTTGCATGGTGCATATGTGTTTTCATAAATTCTATATCATATCATAATCATAATATTGTTTTCGAACCTATGATCATATGTTTTACCCTGGGTCATATCATCACATGCTAAATTAAATCACTCTAGGGGTATCTAATCCCTAAAGGAGACTTGTAGCACCTATTGACCATGACTAGCCATACATCACATAGTATATCCAATTCACATAGCAAGTACACCACCTCACAACATGAGAATATTTGTAGAACTTGATATTACTCACAAGACTTTACTTTATATTACACACAAGTTTACTGACTTGATATTACTCACAAGTATACTTCCTTGATATTACTCACAAGACTCAGCTTGATACTCACAAGCTTTACTGACTTGATATTACTTACAGGTCTAATTCCTTGTTATTACTCACAAGATTTACAACATCACCACCTCAATCATATGAGGATATTTGTAGGAATTGATATTACTCACAAGTCTACTATCTTGATATTACTCACAAGGCTGGAGAATGACTCATTATGCTCTAATATCAACAATCAAGAGATTGGAGCTTCCAACAACACCACACCCACAACCCTATAACATCGATTGGCTAAGACAAGGACAAGGTATCCGAATTAGTCAACAATGTTTCCTACCATACAAAATCAAACCTTTCAAAAATGAGGTACAATGTGATGTGGCCCCACTTGAAGTTTGTGATGTTCTTTATGACAGACATATATGTGGAAACATCATGTTGTATATGAATCATGACCTCATAGTGTCATTGTCACTTTGGGAGGACAACTCTATTGGTTACCAAATACAATTGCACCTTCCATAGTCTCACAGGGAAAGAAGATAATCTCCCACACCGGGAAATTCTCCCTCTTCCCAATTTCCTCTAAAGGAGAACATCAGATCATAGACACCTCCACACCATCTGCTTAGCAGAAAAAGGAACAAAAATTCAGTGTTACCTCATCCATTCAAATACCTCTATAGTGCAAGGCCATACATTTAAGGTTCTCATCCATAAATAAGTCATCCATACAAGTTCAAACAAAGGATAACACAACAACTATAATTTTTCAACGGATCCAGCACATCCATCAACAACAATTACAACCCTTTGAAGAATTCAAAGAAAGGTGGCCTTTTCACTTCAGCAAATGTTGCGCCAAGAGCTCAACTCAACACACAGTTCAACATATGATAAATGATTTGATGCGATGGAGAACATTGCTTCCTAAGGGGAGAGGAATGATCCAGATGGATATCAGTGGCCACCCACTTATTCCACTAGCTCAAACTAGTTTTTTTTTGGAAGTTTCCTAGTTATTTTTTTATGGTTTTCAGGTCCCAAACTTCTGGGGTCATTTTGAGGCCCTAAACGACATTTTTTTGTTGATTAAAGGTCCAAAAGGTCTCCAATTGCATGCATTTGGCCCTAGTCGAAAGATTTAAATATCAAATAGACCTTTCCAATGGGATATCGAGTGCCCAAATCAGGGATCGTATGCAGAAGTTATGACCCCAGGAAGTTGATTGTTTAACTAACCACCTTGGGGCCGCAAACTTTATGAAGGTTCATCCTCTATGGTATGTTTTATATGTTTAGGGTTCTCTCCCTCATTCTTATTATAAATATATCCTTCCAGCCTCATTTTGAATCTAGATTGGCACAGGTGAGCGTAGAAGCCACATCTCTTCTCAGAGATAGCTATCACCATTCTAGCTGTTGTATTTACAGACTATTCTATTTCTTCCTTTTAATAGAATATGTGTGTACAATATCTCTATTTTCATTGCAATATGTCTGTGTTTGTGATTCTATATATGTTCTTTCATTTCATTATCACAAAAATATGGATCATATTATATTTTTAATGGTTATACAATATCTAAAAAATTTAGGATCATAACATCATAACCATAAGCAAAGGATCATTGAAAGAAAGACAAGTACATCAACACAAGAGAACACAAATATTTTCCTCGGGGAAACCAGAAGGGAGAAAACCCCGCAAAACTTCCTCAATATAGAATTCGACCAAGTACAGTGTAAAACCCAAAGAATAAGAATAGTTGCTCCTCTTCCACAGTAGACTCTCTCACTCTCTCACTCTCTCTCTCTCTAGTGCAAGGTGTGTCCAAATGAGAGAGGTGCCTCACCTATTTTTATATTCATTAGGTGAGTGACTCAACTAACCAACTAGGTCGGCCAGGTTCCCTAATTAGGGACAACATACCTAGGGAGACTCAAAATACATTTTATATATTAGTTTTGTGGGTACTATTACCCCGACTTACAATGAAGGGTTTACCTCATGACTTTTACATGAACAATTACATCAAGGACATCTCCGAATGCAGGAATAACATGTCCAAATGAGAATACAACATAAGTACAATAGAATATCCTTTGGATTTACAATATTTAAACACTTACCCTTAACAAGAAGGATATTCTACCGACAAACTGTAGGAGCAAGGAGAGATACAATCATCAACAAAATAAAGGTGATATATCCATAAGTCATCAACAAATGGAACAATTGTTGGAACATCCTCAATATCTTCAATAGTGGAGCATCATCCTCTACAACACTGAGTCTTCATCTTTGATCTTCATCTTTTGCAACACTTGATCACTTAATCATCTATAGAAACCCTCCTTAACTAATAAGGTATCAACAACAACCATCATCACAACTGTACAACTGACTAGTGAATCTCTATATGTCATAGGAATTTTTGGAACATCATCATGCATCTTCATCATCAATCTCAGTATGAAAATATTGGATCAACTTGTACAACCTCAGTATGTAAATACTGAATCATATATGAGTACTAGATCATCTTCTGCAACATCAGTATATGGATACTGAATCATACTCTGCAACATCAGTATGTAAATACTAAAACATCATCATCTGCATCATCAGTATGTAAATACTGAAACATCATCCTAAGTATGTAAATACTGAAATGTCATCATAAGTATGTAAATACCGAAACATAATCATCTGCATCATCAGTATGTAAATACTGAAACATCATCATCTACATCATCAATATGTAAATACTGAGACATCATCATCTGCATCATCAACATAGAGATGTTGGAACTTCATCATCATCAACAACATACAAATGTTGAAACAACATCATCATCATCATCAACACAAAGTGTTGGGACCACAACCACGTCATCAAAATCAACATACAAATGGTGAAGCAACATCATCATCAATATCAGTATATAAATACTAAAACTACCTCATCATCATCAGTATATAAATACTAAACCTACCATATCATCAGTATGAAAATATTGAACTTGCTATATCAATATAATAATATTGAAACTATCTCAACATCATTAGTATAGAGATGACTAAACTTTCCATATCATCACTATGAAAATACTAAACCTACCATATCAACATCAGTATGCAAATACTGAACTCGCCACATCAACATCAATATGCAAATACTGAACTTGCCATATCAGTATAAGAATACTGAAACTATCTCAACAATAACCTGCAAAATAGATGATCCTATTATAGGATGATCAATCCCTTCACTTTAGGATATAAGTCCAAGGATGATACAATCCTATCCACATCATAGAGACAAAATTTTGTGGATCCAATTACGGGATGATCAACCCCTATCACTTTAGGACATAAGTCCAAGATTGATTCAATCCTCACCTGATCCAATTATGGGATGATCAAACCCTTTCACTTTAGAACATAAGTCCAAGGATGATGCAATCCTACCACCTCACGAATACAAAATTCCATGGATCAATTATAGGATGATCAATCCCTATCACTTTAGGAAATAATTCCAAGGACAATGCAATCCTCATCTAATCCAATTACGGGATGATCAACCCCTATCACTTTAGGACATAGTTCCAAGGATGATGCAATCCTGATCCAATTACAGGATGATCAACCCCTATCACTTTAGGACATAAGTCAAAGGACGATGCAATATCGATCCAATTACAAGATGATCAACCCCTATCACTTTAGGACATAAGTACATGGGCAACGCAATCCTCACTACAACACAAAGACAGAATTTTTTTGATCACTTTAGGACTAATGTCCATGGATTATACAATCTCACCACAACATGGAGGCAGAAATATGCAAATCACTTTAATACTAATGTCTAGGGATGATACAATCCCACCAGAACATAGAGATAGAAGTTTGTGAATCACTTTAGGATGAATTTCTAGTGATGATACAATCCTACCACAACATCATCAACCTACTACCCCTTTCGAGGAGGGTCTACAACATCATCATCATTGTTCCTCCTTACAAGTAAGGTCTATAACATCATCAACTTTTCTCCTCCTTTCAAGGAAGGTCCTATCGAACCACATCAAGCCATGAGATCACACTTGATCCCAAACATCATCCCGAGGTGGTATTTATAGCACTTACTCTTTGCATCTATAATGAGTTTTTCCTCTCCTGCCGGGTCATATACATATACCAGTATTCTGCATTCAACCTCAAAGTAAAGGTTGGAACCCACTTTATTATTAGTAAAACCTTAGTCCATCAGGAAGTTGTCCATCTTGTTGTACTATGTCAAACTCAGAGATCTTCTACACTAACTCCCTCTTTCCATGGAGGAATTTTTGGACTACACCAAGCTTGTCTCGAAAGTTTTTTAATATTTACATGAGACAGAGGCTCAGTCAACACATATGCCACATGTTCCCCTGTAGGAGCATACTTGAACTTTATATCTCCCTTCTGTAACTTATTCTTTATCATTCTTTTGTGCATTTGCAACTGCATCGTACATCCACAACTTCATCATTTCTTCTCTTGTAGGTGATTGCATAAAATACTTGCTACAAGTCAAATGTAGTTGTATCATTAGAAACATTTCATAGCATATTCACAACGACAAATTATTCTGCATAAAGATATGTGTTATATAATTATGTAACTATTTCAGCTAATACAACATTCATCCATATCCCGTAAACATACAGTAACTTTCTAGATGCCTTCCATCTCTACCAAGACATTATGACAGCAAAGATGTTTCATTCTAGATAAGTAGAAAATTAATGTTGTACAACACCATCATCCACTTACCCGTCATATGCATATTCTCAGTAAACTGTTCATAAATGCAAAAAACTCTAACATGCATAATACAATTCCTAAATCTAGGAACATATCTATGTACATAACTAAACAACCGAATATATAGGAAATGACAATTCAAATACTTATCTTTGTTTGTTTGGTAGAATCCTTTTTTATCTCTGTCTTCTTGTTTGTTTGGTATAATCCTTTTTGATCTCTGTCTTCTTGTTTGTTTGGTAGAATCCTTTTTTATCTCTGTCTTCTTGAATTACTAGAGTCTTTGCTAATGTGCTTAACTTCATCGTATGATTTTGAGGACTTCTAATCCCAAGAATCATGCCAATATTCTTGAACTTTGAAATCTACCGTAGTCACTCCCTCTGAGGTGGAGCACCATGTATTCTCTTCATTAGGACATTGGAGTGACATATAGCCTCCTATGCTACTAATTTTCTTTGTATCCATCTATGTCACCTATCAAGGTCACTAGATATCAAGATCCTTCATCTCGAACGTTGTTGCAAGTTTTATCTTGCACCCATCTAAGAGCTCCTCTTCCTTTGTAGGCTTCTATATTCAACCCTGTATTAAAGGTTGGGATCTCAATCACTTTAGTTGATCCTCAAGCTCCTCGTGTAATTGTATGTGGTATTGCATGGTTGCCTACTCATATTCTACAAATCCTTCTATGTATAGGTGGTTCTTTGTAAAGAGTCTCAAGCCCTGTAGGTTACTTGATCTGGTCTTCTACTTTGATTACACCCACTGTCTAGTGTAATATCCACTACAAAAGAGGTGGGTCTAGCCTCTAGAGAAGTGTATTTCCATAATCGACTCTTTCTTTATGATATAAACCACGAACTTTGTTGTGTGTCTTTTGATACTTCTATCTGATGTATACTTGATCTTGTAGATCTTCTTGGAAATATTTACAAAAATTCCCTTCATGTCTTGAACTCATATCCAAACACCATTCTGTAAGATCAACTCATACTTATTGATCAAATCATCCTTCCATTCTTCCTTCTTAGAACATTCTTTCGCAATGTGTCCTTTCTCATCACAACTAAACATTTGATTTGTGAGTTGTCCTTCTATTCTTACAGTAAATGTTCTTCCTTCTTGTTCTTTCTCTTCTTGGCATGAGTTGTTAAGGTCTGATTTCCATATTTTTCCATCTCTTCTTCTCTTTCCATCAATTAAGCTCCTTCTTACATGCATTCCTCCATAGGTGATCTTCCTTATAGAACAACTCCCTCGAATGAACTTGGAATACCATTCAAATTTGTAATCTATGCTTCTACTTCTTTGACATTGTCTCTAATGGCTTCCAATTTCTCCTTGAGTCAAGATCTCCTTGTGAAATAACATTGAATGTTTTCTGACATTTGCATCTTCACATACTTGAGTTGAGTTCTCAAGTTCAACTTCATACGAGTTATTCATTGCATCGAACATATCCTTGGGATTCTTTAAGGATGATACATGTAATATCCAATGGATACATAAATGCTCATCTTCTTGTTCTTTGATTTGGTTTCATCTCCCTCTAGATCTACAACTTCTTCTTTGACATAGTTCTCCATGTCAGGCTTCTTCAAGTATGACAATCACTCTATACTCCATGCTTAGAAGTTCTCGACTCTTTCAAGATTTTCCTCAAGATCGGTACAATTTTTCATGATGAGAGCCTTAAATGGAAATATAGAGGATAGAACTTACCAGTGAGATTCCTTGAACTTGATGCTTTCTTGAAGGCGCTACTGGAAGACTGCTTCTGGTGGACTTAGGGTTTGACAGAGAAACCCTAATTTTTCAATTTGGGTATCTTTCAATTCTAATAGAAATATGTGCCTCCTCAAGGCTAGTTGAGCAACATACTTATTTCCCCAAAACTGTGGACATAGCTGCAAAATATTTGATGCCTTAGTTTTCCTTGGTAACAGTATTAGGTAAAAATTTAAAATTCAACAAAATGAGAAACTTCTTACATATAAATATGTGCCCTACTAGCGCGATTTTAATGTTCCTTATTTTTCAAATGATTGGTAGAGGGAAGTGTTCAAAACAGGAAGCCCTAGTTTTTCTCCTGTTTCTTCTGCATAATTGGCTGATCTTGTTTCTGTAATAGTTCCGACATTTCTACTCCTCAAGGTATGAAACTTTGTCTTGCAGTTTCCAATCCCACAGGTTAGAGAAGAATTTGGTTCACCAAGTGGGTTTATGAGAAGTTTCCTAATGTGACTTATTTTAAGATTGTTCAAAATAAGGAACTTGTACAGACTTCTATGTGTCACTGTTTCACCTTCGGGGTCTGAAACTTTTACCACATAAAATAAATTCCATGCCCTATTAGAAACATCTTGCTAAATTTAATTTGGAACTTCATATCCATAGATATAACAATTCTCCCTAGGTCATTTTTTTAAGGATGAATGCTGGGAGAGGTTGGAACCCTGAGTTGGAGGAATAATATCTCTTATATTATAGTGAATATGAGGCTGAAAATTTTACATAGGGTACATCAATCTTACATATTATTCTTGTCAAAGTTTCATCTACTTAGAATTATCCATTCTCGAGTTATAGCAAAAGTCCCTACATGACTAATTTTTGTCTTCTAGGATTTTCAACCATGAAACCCTAATCTTTAGTAGCTGTAGTAGTGTCTCAGAGGCACAAATACTTCTTTCAGGGTGGATCTGATACCATGTTATATTTGTAATGGTTATACAAGATCTAAAACATTTATCATAATAACATCATAACAATAAGAAAAGGATCATTGAAAGAAATAAAAGTACAATAACACAAGATAACACAAAGATTTTCCTTAGAGAAACCACAAGGGAGAAAAACCCGAAAAAAATACTCAGTATAGAATTCGACCAAGTATATTGTAAAACCACAAGAATAAGAATAGATTCTCCTCTTCCACAATATACTCTCTCTCTCTCTCTCGCATGCGCACACACGTACAATGCTTGAGTGTAAGGTGTGTCAAAGTGAGAGACTCAACTAACTAACTAGGTCGACCAGGTTCCCTAATTAGGGCTGACCTACCTAGGGAGACTCAAAATACATTATATATATTACTTTTGTGGGTACTATTTCCCCTACTTACAATGGAGGGTTTACCTCATGACTTTTACATGACCAATTAGATCAAGGATATCTCTGAATGGAGGAATAAAATCTCTGAAGGAGAATACAACAAAATTACGATAGAATATCCCTCAAAGTTACAATATTTCAATAGATCAGGCCTAGAAATTTAGTTCCTTAATGAAAATTAGATGATAAGTTTTCTCACACATAATTAATATGAACACTCTTTGATGACCAATCGGATTCAGGGAAAGTTTGAGAATGTAGTTTAGCTAAATCAACAAAGGAAATATGATCTTAGGTCAAGGAAGAAGACAAATTTTTAGACACGTCATAAGAAGGCCACATTTTTGGAAAATAAGACATCCATTAAGGAAGTCGAAAGGAAACAAGATCAAATGAGTAATAAAGGTAAGAATGTAGAGGTAAAAGATATTGATAATATTTTTGGTTCTTTTAATCTTGATCAAAACAATTAGTAAGATTAAGATTCCCATCCCCTTGACTGGACTGGTAAAAAATCATCCCTTCAAAGAGTCCATTTAAAAAAAATATTTCCTTATATAGATCCTCTTCCTACTGATATAGGCAACATACAAGATGAGAATCCGACAACTATTTAGGGTCCACATTTGGATGAAAAAAAAAAATTTACTTCCCCCTTTTTATATCATAATGCTCATTGATGATAAGATGTTAGATAATTGTCTTCTGGATTCATGTGCTTCTCATAATTTAATGCCAAAGGAAGTAATGGAAGCACTTGATTTAAGTATTACTAAACCTTTCTATGACGTATATTCCTTTGACTCTAGAGTTGTAAAATGTCTAGTAGTTATCTTACACCAACTCCCAATGAATATCATTCTGATGGATGTGGTAATAGTTGATATTCCCCCAAAATATGGAATGTTATTCTCAAGATCTTGGACCATGAAAATGGGAGGAACATTATAAACAACGAAAATTTTAAGAACCCCCCCTAAATTTATATATATACTAAATGGGTGAATCCTTTTGATACATGAGAAAGTATGAAGGATATTTTATCAATAATATAATATGTATATATAACTTTTTTGGTGAATCTTTCATGGAATTATAAAATCTTTCATGGAATTATAAAATCTTGTAAAATATGGGAGAATCTTTCACAAAATTATAAAATCTTGTAAAATCATGGTGAATCTTTCACAAAATTATAAAATCTTGTAAAGTAATCATGAATCTTTCACAAAATTATAAAAACTTGTAAAACAATTGGCAAATCTTTCACAAGATTAGAAAATTTTGGAAAATTTTGGAAAATCTCTCATTGAACCATAAAAACTTGTAAAGTCATAACAAAATTTGACTTAAAGTCTTGAATTTTTTTTGTATTACTTTAGATTTTTAATGTACTCTTTCAATAGAACACCTTATAAACAAAATCTAATTTCCAAACTAATTTGTTGACTTTACTGATAACAACTTGTTGTATTCTTTTAAGTTCAAACTTAAAGATAAAATAGAGAGATGATTTCATAAATATTTGCAATTTACAATTGATCACTTTATCAAAGTGTGAAACTCATTTATCCTACTACACTCAATGTACACTAAATTTTTGCAAGTTACGTTGGACCTAATCATCCCCCTCAATCTAAAAATATAAATACAACAAAAATAGTTGTTTGAAGAACTACCCAAAATACAATGCTTGACTCAATGCTCTCAAAAAAATCAATGGATGGTTGTATTTCATCCACATTGACATTAGCATATTTTTAGCATGGATGTTCCCATTTTCTAGCGCAACATGCAATCAAATCAAATAAGTTATGCAAGTGAAGGATAATAAGCTACTTCTCACAAAACATTAAATTGAAATATAACACCCTTTTTTTTACAAACTTTCCATATAATACAAATGCTCCTCTTTATGTATGATTCACAATAATAGGGAAAATTTTATAAACACATACCTCAACATATTATTTCAATTTCTACTTCACAACATTATTATTGTTTATAAGGGAATTGCCCCTTTCTTTTTATTATTTTGATTTGTTATTAATATTTCACTTTTTCTTTTTCTTTATTCCAACGTTAGGTTCGTAGTTATCCTGGTCTTGATTGTTCTATTGGGACAAAGTTTGATTTAAATGTGTAGACTGAAATAGATTCATAAAATAGGGTTTGCTTCATGGGTTGTTCCTTTAAATCTACACAAAATCGTGGCAAAACCAAGACATGTGTGAATGTTTTTCCCTCTTATGCATATCCATTGTAGATACCACCTAAGACATAAAATCCAATCCATACATACAATAACCAAGGTATGCATGGGGTTTCTCCCCTTGGTTACACAAATATGATATATTTCCCTTGGGGTAACTCCCTATGTACCCCACATAATCCTCCCATATATATATTACATGCCAACAAGGGTTATGGAAAATAGGGCTAGTTAATAGCTGTGACAGATTAGGAAGATTCATAATTTAAAAAAATGGTAATTGATTGATAAATAATGGATTGTAATTTTCACCATTGTCATCAGTTGAGGGGGGGAGGTTTCCACCACCACCATAAGAGGGAGGATGATTTCAATTATTTACATTTTCAAAGGTTGGATGATTTCCACCATCACCACAACCAAACATGCAAGGTTTTATGATAAAGGGGAAAAGGATTTCCACCACTGATTCCACTACCCACTGAATCACCCATCTACGTATTCAATAATGGATTTTTGAAAAAAATATACTAATCCAATTTTCTAATTGTTATGAGTTAATGTTGTTTATTTGCAAGGAATAACTAGGAGTTATTCATAATCACTAGAGGTAGAGGTATTTCCAAAAGGTTGTGTGGAAGTCATTTGGAGGTAAACTTGCCACATCCATCAAAACTCAAGTCTCTCTCTACTCACTTCCAAATATGGGATAAAATCACTCTCATATAAGAGTGGTACTCGTTAAAACATATCTACCCATTATTTTAATACGAGATTTCCCTATACAAACATTTTTACTATAAAACATCCTCTTAGTTAATGAACTTCTAGTTTAAGTTTGAAGTTTTATGGCCCAAGAGAATTTACTCTCCACATCTATTTTATGGTCCCTATATCCTAGACTATTATGAGTTTACTATAAAATTAAATTGGTAAATTTTTCTTGTGTGATCAAGTATCATTTTGAAAATATTGCAAAAGGTAAAAAATCAAAATTACTTGTAAGCATAAACTAAAAAGTTGTGAATTGGGTGTAGCTCAAGTGGTTGCAAGTAAAATTGTTACCCTCCCCACCTAGGTTCAAGCCTCACTTGTTGACATGTTTTCCCTTAGTGAACCAATTTTTGATGATTTATATATTATCTATTCATAAGTTGTTGATATAAACTTGTGCTCTAAGGGGTTTACCATAGATACCATCCTTTGGACAAGGGAAGTGCCTGAGAGGTTTCCCCTATGATATATTACTTGGGAAAAAAGAACATGAATAAAAAATATATTATTGCAATTGACAACATTTTCTCTAAAAATTAACAATCATAAGAAAGGATTTTGTAAAATTAATCTTTTCAAATCACCAATTCCTAGTTATCCCTATATAAAATCCATCAAAAAAGTTTTGATCAATAATGAGTATGAGTAGTTTCACTAATTAAATAATGTTTCCCTTGTTATGCAACTTTTCAAGACATTCACATCAAACCTTTTCTTTTTCTATGTAAATATCCTAAGCAACTCCCAACACTTCCCCTCATTTTGAAAATAATACTTGGGGTTAATCGTGGGTTCTTTGTGGCACAAGGATAGTCAACAATAGGCCTTCAACTCGTTACAACAATATACTCATTATGATCTCAACATTTAACTTACGAGAATAGATCCTAGGTGAAAGGCACTATCGAAGGTGGCCTAGTTCGGTAGAAAAATCTCACTTTTTCCTTTCTAATGTGCTCCAATAGTCTCGAACATTGGTGAAGTTTTGTAAAACGTCATTATCCAAGCTCAAGTCTAGTTTGTGGTCTCTTGAATTCATTTGAAAATGCTAAGTAGCCTTTGTTTTGTTTCCTAAAATCAAATATATATATATATATATATTATTTTATATAATTTTAAAATAAATTCTATATTTTATTGTTTTAATGATTTTAACAATATATATATATATATATATAAACCCGAGTCACACCATAAGTTACATTATCCATTGAAATGTGTCAAACAAAGTGGTACATATATAGTATATTATTTTATATGATTTTATTAAAACTAGGAATTGTACCTAGGGGTGCAATAAAAAAACGTCGTATTGCAAGCTAAGAAAGGAGATATGGACATATACAAAATAAAAGACAATTTGAAATGTTAATACAATATTTTAAAAACATTATATTCTTCAGATAATTCGCCATTATTTTTAAAGGCATTATATTCTTCAATTTTAAATTTATGTCTTTGAAAAGTTAAAAAAAAACAACATTTAAAATTTTTGACATAGTTTAGTATATTATAAAAATAAAAAAAGTGGATCTTCATAATTAATAATTAAGTTATAAAGTTTTAGTTAAATTAATTTTGTATATAATAAAAAAAGTATTTTTTTTTTAAGAAATAAAATTATATATATCTTAAAGTATAGTTATTATTATTGTTAATTATTTTTTTTGAAATTTAATTGGAAAAACAATATATAAATTTATGTAAGTTATTACTTTAAAAAAGGTAATTTTAAACAAATGTTTTAATTGATATTATATTTATTTAATATTTTTTTAGGAATTATTATAGAGTAAAAGTTAAATTTTTATTATTCTTTTTTATATGAATAATAATCATATAACAAAAATTCTAAACTTTAAAGAAAAGAAAATGTTCAATATTAAACTTTATATTTTTGTAAAGTTTAAAAAAGCAAGAATGATTAATGTTACAATTTTTTTATAAATCATAATTGTACTTATTAATTTTGTTTTTTAATATTAAGATAAAAAAAAATAGATTGAGTCATAAGTTACTAAAAATATAAAGTAAATAAAAAAAATTATATCATTTTATAACATAAAAGAAATAAAGCTACCATACATCCAACTTAAACATTTATTTATTTTCATAAATAAAATCATAACCACCATTCATTCATTTCCACCATATTGAAATTGAAGTTGGTTGAATATTTAGTCTAGTTCATCTTATTGGTTTTTTAATAAATGTAGATTTAAAAAATAGGTTATGAAAATAGTAAATCCAAATGCTTTAAATATAGAATCATTTTTCAGAAGTAAGTATATTTTAACAACTTGCTTGTAAAAACACACATAAATGGGGTTCCCACACAATTTGATTTGACATATAAAATAAGGAGGTGTCTTCAGGGGATTTCCTTTGTTGATGTACTGTGTATCTCTTTTAAGAATATATACTATGAGATGCATGCATGCACGTGAGATTATTTGATAACATCATAATGCCTGGTGAAAGTAATAAACATAGGTAAGGCTTTTGATAAAATAAAAGTATACCTTACACCTTTCACACCTTTGTTTTTGGACTTTGCAACACTACTTTATGCACTTGTATGAGCACCTGCAATATGTCATTATGTCATTTGTGATGCATAGAAAATTTATGATAAAACTAAAAAAAAGATATCTCTAATGCAACACTACCAATTAATATGTAAAGGAGAATTGAATTGGAAAAATGTATTATTGATTATAAATAAGTTATTGCATATAATATTTTGTGTGTATGTGCTAGTAAATATCATTATATTGTTTTTTTTAACCTTGTAAGAGTTGTTTATATTGTTTAACGTAGATACCAATGCGTATTTACCTATACCTAATTAGCATCTACGAAAACAACAATTAAAATATGTAAAGTAAATTTTGTAAATGAATTTGGTTTAAATAATATTATATTGAACCGGCATGTAGTACATTTATATAGTTGTTATTAGAAAAACTCAAGTTGAATGCACGCATAAATAAAAAAATATGAATAGAATCTAACATACACTTGTAGTTCATTTATTCGTGTCTCTACTTAGAAAATGGTTATGATTTTAATTGGAGTTTATTTGTATAAGTAAATATGGAATTTAATACATACCTACTTTACATTAGATGCAAGAAAGGAGATGTATATAAATATATTACAGAGAATGGAATACAACAGTTAGGGCCGTCATCTGGAATCTATTCTATAACCACATCTTTTACCATCGTAACCAATGGTATTTGTTTGTTGGGCTCATTAAATAGATAAAATTATAATATAGTTTTCCTATTAATAATATAGGTCATTCAATTACTCATTACAGATTCATCAATCCATAAATACATTTCAAAAAATTTCAATGAATGATAGGTAAACTATTTCATACATATTTATGTTGAGGCTTAAATTAGATTTAGTTGTAGAAAATTCAAAGAGCATACACTAGTATGGGATTAGATGGTAGCTAAATTAAAAGGCAAATTCTTCTCTTTGTTATTTCTTTTATCTTTTCAACACAATTACATAATATCAAGAAAAAAGAGAAGAATATTAAGGAGTGTA
>LPNX010312757.1:232746-256164 GCA_001517045.1 Pseudotsuga menziesii | reverse complement strand
TATAATGCAATCTAGACTCGTTATTCATTTTATTTCACCAATTGTGGATGAGCGGAATTTTAGGGCAAGGGTTTTAACGCAAATACAGTATGGGCAATCGACTCTGTTCCTTTTTATCTCCTTATATAATTAGTGTATTTCTATGTATTTTTCAATGGATGGGAATATTTAAACCAAGTGCGAGAAATTCCCCATCACTCCCATTCAAAAACACCGTAATAAAAAAAAAATACAAAAACCAAATTCCCCATCATTCCCATTCAACAGAGTCGAGAGACTTTTCCTTTTCTCCAGATACCTTGCTCTTAATGTAATCCTGAGCAGGACCTTTTGTATTGGAGTGTGGGGGTTCTCTTAGTTCCATCAACAGATTATTGGTCAGTCACATGCCTAGCAACAAAAGAAAAGATGATTATGCATGCTACTCCCCACCACCTCAGGTATGCTCAAAGGAATCCCACAAGCAGTTTATATAGATAAACTACATTTTTCATTCCCTCTTATCAGCTAGCCAAGCAACCCGTTTATCTTCCTTTTCACACTACCTATGTTCCATAGTGTCAAGGAATGCGGTTTTTAAGTTCCAAAAATTATATTTATAATGGGAAATTAGAATGAGATTATTAATATCATACTAAAAATAGAATGCTTCTGTATTAAATCTTACAATATTAATTAAGTTTTTGCATAGGTAAACTAATCAGAAATAAATATATCTGGGCTAAATATATTTGGGCGGGCTTTCTTTTCCAAAATTTTGAAGTAGGTTTACCACTGAGTTTCAATGCCCATAGTGATTAAAGCAGATTATGCTTCATATCAACTTAGCTTACCAATCTCACTAAGGACTTTTCAACTCCTTGTACTTTAGAAGCTCTCTAATTTTCCAACAACCCTTCTTCAATATACAAATATACCCATTTTTTATTAGAGAGAATGAAAAAAATTACTCTTTCATCTTTTTAATAGTTTTTTTCCATGAGAGGAAATAGCTTAGTACCCCCGTTTTGTATGCTCTAATGTACATCCCCTATCATATCCTTTAGTATAGGTGTTAGTTGATTTTAAGGATCTTACTAATGAAGAATAGAAGAAAACTAATATTCATGAAATGTATTAGTTTCCAAGCTTGTGAAAAGGATGGAAGATAGAGGCTTGTCATCTCTAGGTTCCTACTACATCCCTTAATACAATTGCCATCTGCATTCAAGGATCTTATTGATGAATAAGAGAAGAAATCCAAGCCATCCTGAAACGTATTGGCTTCTAAATTTGTAAAAAGGATGGAGGTTGGAGGCGTCTCCTTTGTAGGAGGTGAATTCAAGACTCCACATATCCCATCAATTTGGTGGAATCAAATATACATTATAATGTGCATGCATGTTGGATTCCTCTATTGGAATAAACTCCTAAGTTTCCCATGTACTAGTACTATAAACTCATGGAAATGTGGAAATTCCTAAGAAACTTCTTAGAAATTCCCAAGATCCCATAAGGGACATAAAACCCATAAGAAGTCTAAAAACCCCAATTCTACAATCTATATATATATATATTGTGTTCCCCTCGTCATAACCATTTGGGAGGGTTGCATTTTTAATCATTCATGTTTCCAAAACTAGTACATATTTCCATGTTTCATGCAATTTAGTTGGATTTTTTATATAAATTTTAAGTTTCAAAGCATGATTTTCCGGCCAAATGTGACAACATGCAGTAAGAATCCTCCACGATCCCTTGAAAACCATAAAAGAATCTCAATAATCTACCAAAAGGAACTTTAACCTACTTCTTCCTGTTGAAGTGCATACCATACCCTATTGTCAATGTTGCACAAGCTCCCAACAAAAAATTGGGAAAATAAATATGGCCAAGACTACAAGAAAACTTTCCAAAATTGAGAAAGAGGTTAATTTAATATCACTGGGAATTTAAATCTCATACAATTATCGCTTTCCCAAACATTTGTCATTTTAATATTGACTTCACATCCAAGGATTTTGACGTCAAGCTTATATGGACTTCGCTTGCAATTAGGATTTACATGGGGTGTATGTCTTTCAAACATCAAACTTGTAGAAAGGACTTCACCTAGATTCATAGACTATATGTTATCTCCTAAAATAAATTTATTTTCAATAAGTTCACTCAGACAATTTATTTTTTGATAGGATGAAGATTTCAAGTCATATTATGAAAGATATTGGGGTGACTAACAAAGTTGGGATATCTAATGTCCTGTTATTTAATAAATTTGAAACTTTTTTCTTTCAGTGGCTTAGGCGAGGTTTTCAACAACTCATTAGCCACCGAAAAGCCTAGCTTTGGGAAGCTAATATTTTAACGTAGGACCATGTTATCAACCGAAATCCTGCTCATCACGTTCTTTATAAATCTTTGGAAAAAGGAATTTTAGTGTCTTAGGCGAGCTTTCCAACATCTCATTAGCCACTGAAAAGCCTTGGTTTTGGTAGCTTAGTGAGTGTTTTCCAAAAGACATAAACCACCGAAAGTAAATGAAATACGTTTTTGAAGAGAAAGTTTCGGTGGCTTGGGTGAACTTTCAAATAGTTCATTAGCCACCAAAAGGCCTGCCTTTCGGCAGCTAAACGATGACATTCGAAAAGACAATAAACCTTTGAAAGCTCATTACACATGTTCTTTTGGAAAGAAAGTTTAGGTGGCTTGGGAGAACACGTCAGCGATTCATTAGCCACTGAAAGCTTAGCTTTCGGCAGCTAGCAAACAAAACCCTAGATACTCTTAACCACTGAAAAGGTCGAAAGAGGAAACGAGTGACTTGTCCATCAAATAAAACTCAAGACAGGTCATGATTTGGCACGATAAACAACTGAAAGGATAGGGACAATGCAGTAAGGCATAAGTTGATAATTTAAGAGGTTGTTGTTGATATGACTTGACTAATGGGAATCAAAACCCTAATCTACCCTCCATCTGTCCCACGACTACAATAGAACTCCACTAAATACCAAGTTCAAATTAAAAATGATTACTGGGTTGTCTGTCTCGTAGGTATCACCAGAAGCTATCATCATCCCACTCGAGCACTTACCAAGTAGTTAACCCCTCAGAATTAGTACCATACCTCCAATACACTCCACCTTTGATTGCATGCATCCTTACTACTTGAGGCCATCTCTGAAAACCATCCCGCTAACCTCTTCCATAGAATTTGAATTTTGATTTTTGCGGGTACTTAGAAGCACAATTCAGAAATGAAGAAAGGAGGACCTGCTCTCAGGAAAGAACTAGGAGATAGCAGCTACCTACAATCACATCTAGAAGTATTCTAGTTCTTCAAAGAAGTAGGCTACTAAAAATTTTGTGAGAAAATTCAAGGTTCACACCAGAAGGTTGCTGAAGCATTTGCCCTCTCTTTTGATGGCTCCAAGGCACTGATAGGTAAGCAGGAGTTCCTAGTGGATGAAACCTTAATTGTAGAGGTGACAGAACTCCCAAGAACTGGGGATAAGTGGTTTAATACCACCATTACTAAAAATGTAGAGTTTAGATCCTATCTAAAACCTGAACACAGAAATGTGGTATGGAAGAAAAGTGTTCCATCCACCTGGATAGAAGAGAGATGGCAGCAATTACTAAAAGAGATTATGGTGTATATAACCTGTGAAGGTAGATACAATAGGGAAATGGTATATCACTTCAAACTGATGAACCATTTTACAGGAAGAATCCCTTTAAATTTACCTTTCTACCTCCACAAGAGGTTAACAAAAATGACACACTAGATAAAGGCCCAACCCACCAAAATTGCAGGAAGGTTATCTCACCATGGCCTCATACAACTCATTGTCCAAGAATTCCTGCAGAGGAGAAACATAGTATGGACACATTTTTTGTTCTGGAATGAGTTTGAAATAGGCCTACAACCAGAAGAGCAAGGAAACTCTCCTTCAAATAAATCCACCACCCCTAGGAGTGGAAAGAGAAAAAGAAGGGCTATCTCACCAGCAACAGTAGATCAGCCTTCTTCCCCTTCTAAAACCAAGAAGGCTAAAAGAAACCTAGACTTTAGTGAAAAAGGAAAGTAAATCCCAACACAAAGTGAAAACATTCTGAACTTTCCCTACTCAGACTCAGAAGAAGAAAGGGAGGAAGGGGTTGACCTAGCAAAGTAGGTTGTAGCAGAAAATGAAGAACTTCCATCACCCACACCAAAAGACCAGGGTGAACCAGTGGAAAAGGCTTCCTCTAGAAATCCCAGGGCACAAAGAGTCAACCAGTAGGTGAGTAAAGTATATGAACTAGAATTTTTAGAGAGAGAGAGATAAGGAGGAATAATGCCATGTTGACCAAGAGGAATAAGGAGTTGCACAATTCTTTCATGGAGATGAGAGGGATGTATGTCTTGCTGAAAAGGAGAAATATAAGATACATGAAGGACAACACCAGGTTGTATAGGATGATCAGGCTTCTGAGGTTGCAGGTGAAGAATTCTAGGTCAAACCCTAGCTCTCATTTTGCACTAGAAACCCTAGCTGAAGTAGTAGTAAGCCTTCAGAATCTAGAGGCAATCCAGGCTGCTACTGATTTTCCAGACATTGGGAAAACTAAATAAAGGTCAGAAGATCAACAACAAAGTTGAAAAGGATGATTTGAGAGGTTGATTACAATTTTGAAAAAGAAGGGCTTTCGGTGGCTTAGGTGGACGCTGAAGCGGTTCGTTAGCCACTGAAAGAAACACTTTCGGAAGCTAACATACCTGAAATTTCAAATCCTTAACCACCGAAAGAAAAAATACGTACATAATCATATTTTGGCACAAAATACTAATTTTGGGTGAAGATAACTAGCTCAGGGATGAAGTGTAAAGCTAAAAGCTACTGAAGAACACCATCAGAGAAGGTCTGTGCTAGTTTTGCAGTTACATCGAGGAAAGGGTCACAAACCCTACCCGTTTTAACCAGCAGTAGCTTATCTATCAGAGGACAAGTTACAATTTTACTCCAGTACTCACTACAGTCATCAAAAAGTTCAAGAAGTGGACAAGTGTTACAGTTAGATAAACTAGTAGTTAAATTAGGGTTTCTGACCTAATTTTGCAAAAAACAATTATTTTATCTATTTTTAGTAATACATATCCAACTTTTCAGGATCTGAATATTTTTGTGAAGGCTATAAAGCCTAAGAATTATGTTTAATCAAGGGTTCAACTTCGGGGAACTTTTGACCATTATTACTATCAAGCTTCTCATGTTGCTTATGACCTAATATAAGCTCTTTTGCTATCATATGTTCAGCTTCCATTTCTTGTCTATTCTGTGCTTATGCTTGAATGTGTTGTTCAGGTTTATTCATGTTATTTGATGTCTGATCGGTGTCATCCTATCTGTATGTTGATGATTTGAATTGCAAGTACTTTTCTTGTTATGATTAGGCATTTATATATAACTATTTTATGTATGAATCTGTCAGCATAATAAGTTCTCCATCTCTTCACCATATTATCAAACCTCTAAGTAGTGGTAGTTAGAAGCCTTATCTATGATTGAGTTTCATACATTTATTGAGAGTGTGAGGTCATGTAGGTCACCTGACTTGATCAAGTTAGAAAATAGAAAAACATTTAAATTACCAGGCATCCTTGAGCTGCAACCTAGAGGATTTTCCTGGAGTGATAACAAATTAGCGTTGTTGTCGGGGACAGGAGATTGAAGGTCAGCTTCCCTAGGAGACGACATAGATCCTACTTTGATGATAGAAAAAGTCTGGACACTATTCTGGTTGTATTCATCTATTTGGTAACTCCATTGGAATAAGGTGTCTTCAAGAAGACCAAGTACCAGAGCAAACCCTCAAGGGCCACTGACAACACATGTTTTAGATATAGAAGAGATTCTAAGAAGAGCTAGGGCTTCACTAAGGAAAACCTCCAGTGCTATAAAGGAAGCTACATCATGTATTTCAAGAGATATTCCTGCTATTATTTATTCTATTGAAACATTTGATTCTCAGGAATTTATAAATACATCAAAAAAATTTAGGGTTGGGGGATCTTCAAGCACTGCTGCTTGTGAATATCCAATCCCTAGTTGCTCCACTGAGATAAATTTACCACCAACACTCTTTCAGCTACCACCCACACTAGTAGTATCTTCTTCCACCCTTTCCATACCCATTTCCAACATGGCTTCCCCTCTGACCAAAATGGAAAGGATTCTGGTAGCTAGGTATGCCCCTCTAAATTTATCTAAACCCCTCTTGGCCATGCCTATTGGAGACTATCTCAAATACATGCCTAAATTTACTAGAGAGGGAGATTTCTTAGCTGAAGAACACCTGGAATCATTCTACAGTTATGCTGAGAACATAAACATAAAACAAGAATATGTGTGGACTAGGGTTTTTGTGCAAATCCTAGATGGTCAGGCTAGGAAGTGGTTCAAATAATTTCCCGCTGGATCAATAGCATGAATTGAAGCCCTAGATGACATATTTCTAAAGCATTGGGGAGAGAGGAGAGACCACCTCTATTATATCACTGAGTTTAGCAACTTGAAGAGAGAAAATGGTGAGTCTGTTTCTAACTTCATGAAAAGGTTTAACAAGATGTTCAGCAAGATCCCTGCTGAGATAAATCCCAATGACACCTCAGCTAAAATCACCTATGCCAATGCCTTTGATTCTGAGTTCTTCCTTATGCTCAGAGAAAGAAGATTTGCTTCCTTGTTACTCATGCAGGATGCTATCCTAGAGGTAGAATCCAACATCATTGCATCTCATAAGGTCAAGGGTAAGATAGATAGGAAGAAGCAGTCCACAGATCCTCTTGGGGCTTCTTCATCAGAGAACAAAATTGACAAAATGGCCAAAATGTTGGATAGTTTGACTACTGAAATGTCCAGGCTAAAAGACTGAGGGAAAATACCTATGAGGGGTAAAGGGCCAAATGAGTTTGCTCCCAAAAACCCTAATTTTGTCCCTTATGGAAGAAATAATCCCCCAGCTTAGATCCTTCAAAGGGATAGGAATCAGTATACAGATCAAAGAATCATAGCTCCCTTTTAGAATGTTGTACTAGAAGAAGAACCAGACTTCACTCAAGAAGAAGGAGAGGCAAAAGAAAACATCAACTGCATGGAGGATGAAGTTGACTACTCTTTCCTGACAGAAACAGACTATGAGGAAGCACTCATGAATGATCAGATTATGGAAGAATCTATGTATCAGGCAGATGATCAGGAGGGGTATAATTTGAGATCTAAGCTTGTTTATCCCCCTAAGAAGAATGTTGTTCCTGCAAAGCAGCCTGCTACTCTAGCTAAAAGGATTTTTGTCCCACCCAAGAAGATGGATACCACTCCAAAACAACAACAAATGCCATTGCAACCATCATCTCATGATCCTATTCAGCTAAAATCCATGCCACAAGAGGTAAGAACTTCTGACAAGATGTCCTATGCTTTCAATCTTGAGTCAGAAATTCAGAAGTTAAAGATCCCTTTTCCCTTGATAGAATTGATGAAGAATGAGGCCTTCAAGACATCCATACTAAAATCCCTTCAGCCAAGGACTCCCCTAGATGCTGACTTCATGAACTTGCAATATGATAAGCCGACATTAATCCTAGGCCCTATGATTGAAGAGATGGATGAGTCTTGCCCACCTTTCTACATATCTCTTACTATCCATGATAAAATCCTTCATAACTGTTTATTGGACTCAGGAGCTTCCCATAACCTAATGCCAAAATCTGTGATGGATGAGCTTGGCCTCAGCATTACAAAACCATACCATGATCTATTCTCATTTGACTCCAGGAAGGTCAAGTGCTTGGACCTCATCAAATACCTTGTCATTAACCTCTCCCAGTTGCCTTCAAAAAGCATAGTGATGGAAATAGTGGTAGCTGATATCTCACCTAAGTTTGGCCTCCTTTTGTCTCGCTCATGGAGTAAGAGGATAGGTGGTACCATTCAAATGGACCTCACATATGCTACAATTCCAATGTTTGGAGGGGAGACCAAGAGACTCTACAGAGAGAACCAATTCACCTATATCATCAGCAATTCCAAGAACTCTATAAACCATATGATATATGCAATAGACACAGACTTTGGGTCATGCATCCTACAGATGGATGATTCCTAACCAACCTCCATATAGCTTACAAAGCCCATCTATCAGCAGTCTGAAGAAGTGACCACATCAGTTTGGAGCATGTATTTTGATGAGGCTAGTACTCAAGCCTCAACGGGTGCAAGTCTAGTGTTGATTTCTCCATCAAAAGAGACTATTCATCTATCTTAGAAGCTTGATTTTAAAACTACTAACCATATAGTAGAATATGAAGCATTTATTTTAGGGGTGAAGGCTGCCAAGGAAAAGGGGATCATGTGTATGAAAATATTTGGATATGCAGATCTTATTATACAACAGCTCAACAACACCTTTCAAGCAAAGAATGTCAGATTGAAGGATTACAGGGATGAGTTATGGAAACTAAGAGACTCATTCATGTTTTTTGAACTCTTATATATACCTAGGGCTATGAATCACCTGGATAATTCCCTTGTTGTCTCAATAAGTCTGTTTGTTCCCCCTTTTCCTCCTAGGTCCAGCTATAATATTCAAGTCAAGTATAGACCTTCCCTACTAGATAATGTAAAATTTTGGAAGGTGTTAGAGAATGATGATGAGCTTAGTAAATTCCTCCAGGTAGTAGATGAATTCTCTGATATGCATATAGATCAAGAAAAACTAAACATGGAAGAATCCCAACAGCTCAAGTTGAAAGATAAAGTAGTTTATCAGAATATTGTTCAGTTACCCAACAATTATATACCTCGGGTTCTGGTACCCTTGGAAGAGCTATTTGATCATAAATATATCCCTCCCAAACCTACCAAAAAGGAGCAAGACCCTAATTTCCAAGAGAAAAAAATATGTAGCCAAAGTTATCCAAAACCTATAAATCTGTCCATTGAGTTGACTGCTGATCAGAGGTACAAATTTTGTAGCCTGATAAAATAATTTGCTGATATCTTTTCCTCGGAATATAGTGACTTGAAAACCTATGACACTAATATCATCCAACACTTGATCCCCTTGGAGAAGGACACCATCCCTTTCAAATAGAAGCTGATATCTATCAGTCCTCTCCTACTACCTGTAATTGAAAAAGAGACCCATAAGCTCCTCAAAGCCAAAATCATAATTCCCCTCAGGTATTTTAAATGGATTGCAAACTTAGTGGTGGTAAGGAAGAAGAACGGGGAGATTAGGTTATGTGTGGATTTCAAAAACCCAAACAAATGCTCCAAGAAAGACAACTATCCACTACCCAAGATGGAACACATGTTGCGAAGAGTCTCGGGGGCTAGTGTCATGTCATTCCTGGATGGTTTCTATGGATACAACCAAGTTGTTGTGCACCCCGATGACCAAGAGAAGACTGCTTTTACCACTCCCTGGGGCACTTCCATGAATGCCAAAATGCCATTTTGGCTGATGAATGCTTGGGCCACTTTTTAGAGAGCCATGGACCTAGCTTTTGTAGGATTGAAAGACAAATTTGTGCTTATATACCTGGATGACCTAATTGTTTACTCCCATAGCCATGAAGAACATTTGCAGCACTTGAGGAGGGTATTTTTGAAATGTAGAATATTTTGGATATCACTGAACCCAAAGAAGTCTTAATTTGCACTCAGTAAGGGTAAAATCCTAGGTCACATAGTCTCAGCTAAAGGTGTGAAGATTGATCCTGTCAGAGTTGAAGCAATCTAGAAGTTGTCCATACCTAGGTCAAAAAGGGATATTCAGTCATTTCTGGGTAAGATAAATTTTGTCAGAAGGTTCATCCCTAAATTTTCTGAGTTGGTAAAGCACATAACATCTATGTTGAAAAAGGATGCAAAAATCAAATGGACTGAGCAAGCAAGAATCTCTTTTGAAGACATCAAGAAGGCTATCATGGAAGCTCCCACTCTGATTAGTCCAGACTATACCAAGGATTTATACATCTTCTCCTTTTCATCCTATGACACAGTGGTAGCTGTACTATTACAAAATATGATGAAGGCCTTGACCACCCAATTGCATTTTTCAGCAAGACATTGAGGGATGTTGAACTGAAGTATGATCCCATTGAAAAGAAGGCTTATTCTCTCATCAAATCGTTGAAAACTTTAAGGATTTACATTCTACATGCAAAAGTCCTTGCCTATGTCCCTTCAATTGCTATAAAGGATGTGTTGAATCAACCTGACATTGATGGGAAGAGAGCTAAATGGATTGCCAAGCTTATTGAATTTGACATAGAAGTAAATCCCACCAAGTTAGTGAAAGGCCAAGGTCTATCTAAACTCATGGCTAAATAAAATTGTGATCTTTTGGGGATGAATTTCACTTGTGTAACTTCAGCAAATATGCAAACTGAAGTAGTAGCAGAAGAAGTTTAGGATCAGAATGATATCCAACAAGTAGCTGACAACTTGTCCTCATGTGAGTGGTACTCAGGTATTATTTATTTCCTGCAAAAATTAGAAGTTCCTCCTGGACCCACTCTAAATCAAGCACGTGATCTTAAACTGAAGTCTCTTAAATTTTGTGTAATTGATAAACTGCTGTATTGGAAACATCTTTTTGATGTTTTGTTGAGATGTATAGATAAAGAAGAGTCAGTTTAGTTCATGCATCAGTTTCATTCAAGCACATGTGGAGGCCATCATTACTGGAAGACCACAACCCACAATATTCTGAGGGCTGGGTATTATTGGCCTATTCTTTTTTTTTTATGTGTGTACCTTTGTGAAATCCTGTGACAAGTGCCAAATATTTATAGGGAAGCAGTAGCTCAGATCCTTGCCCCTTAGACCTATTGAAGTGAATGGTCCTTTCCAACAATGGGGTCTTGATTTCATAGGTGAAATTAATCCTTCATCCAGTGGTCAGCACAAATGGATTCTAGTAGCCACAGACTATTTCACCAAGTGGATAGAGGCAGTGACCTACCAGGAATGCAACTCATCGGGTCATCATGAATTTTGTATATGAGAACATCCTTATCAGGTTTGGTTTCCCAGTAAGGCTAGTAACTGATAATGCACCAAATTTCAAAGTTGGGGCATTGGTTAACATGTGTGAGACAATGGGCATTCTGCTAGTGCACTCCATGTCTTATTACCCTCAAGACAATGGCCTGGCTGAGTCATCCAACAAAATCCTAGTTAGGATCATCGAAAAACTATTGGAGACAAATTAGAAAATTTGGGATTCTAAGCTAAATTTTTCTCTATGGGTTGATAGGGTAACTGACAAAATATCCATTGGGACTTCTCCTTTCAAATTAGTTTATGGTACTAAGGTCATTTTTCCCATTCAGCTAATTCTACCAGTGGCAAAATTATTCCAAGAGGAGCAGGATGAACCAAATGATATGGTGAGGAAGGTGATGGATTTGGTGGAGTTGCAGTAAGTCAGGGAACAAGTGATTGAAAAGTCAGAATCTCATCAACAAAATATCAAGATTATTTTTGACAAAAGGGAAAAAGTGGACAACTTTCAAGTTGGAGATTGGTCCTCAAGTGGGATACTGTCAGGAAAGACAAGGGAAAGCATGGAAAGTTTGACTCTCTATTGATAGGCCTTTTTGTGATAGCTCAGATACAGTAGAACAACACCTTCAAGTTGCAAAATCTGGAAGGAGAGGAGGTGTTTGATGCCCTAGTAAATGGGCGATTTTTGAAACTCTATTTTATCTGAGGCTTTGATGCCTTATTATTGTAAAATATTAGTTAGTAGGTTTTTTTTGCTTACAAAATAAACTCCATGCCCAATGGAATAGTAGAAGATAGTTTTAATTCTTATTTATTTTTTAGGAAAGTCATTTTTGTCTGGGGTTCTTGGGACCTCATAGGAAGGTTCCCATCCTCGAGTAGGAGCCAGATGTTATCTCCTAAAATAAATTTATTTTCAATAAGTTCACTCAGACAATTTATTTTTTGATAGGATGAAGATTTCAAGTCATATTATGAAATATATTGGGGTGACTAACAAGGTTGGGATATCTGATGTTCTGTTATTTAATAAATCTGAAAGCAGATGTTATCTCCTAAAATAAATTTATTTTCAATAAGTTCACTCGGACAATTTATTTTTTGATAGGATGAAGATTTCAAGTCATATTATGAAAGATATTAGGGTGACTAACAAAGTTGGGATATCTGATGTTCTGTTATTTAATAAATTTTAAAGTTTTGGTTTTTGGTGGCTTAAGCGAGGTTTTCAACAACTCATTAGCCATCGAAAAGCCTAGATTTCGGAAGCTAATAGTTTAACGCAGGACCATGTTATCCACTGAAAGCCTTCTCACCATGTTCTTTATAAATTTTTGGGAAAAGGACTTTTGGTGTCTTAGGTGAGCTTTCCAATAGCTCATTGGCCACCAAAAAGCCTTGATTTCAGAAACTTAGCAAGTGTTTTCTGGAATACATAAACCACTGAAAGCAAATGAAATAATTTTTTGAAAATAAATTTTTGGTGGCTTGGGAAAACTTTCAAATAGTTCATTAGCCACTGAAGGGCCTACCTTTTTACAACTAGACGATGACATCTGAAAAGACAATAAACTATTGAAATCTTGTTACACATGTTCTTTTGTAAAGAAAGTTTCGGTGGCTTGGGAGAATGCATCGACGGTTCATTAGCCACCGAAAGCTCAACTTTCGGAAGCTAGCAAATAAACCCTAGATACTCTTAACCACTAAAAAGGCCGAAAGAGGAAACAATTACCTGTCCATCAAATCAAACTCATTAGCACAAGACGGGTCATGATTTGGCATGACAAACCACCAAAAGGACGGGGAAACTACAGTAAGGCATAAGTTGATGATTGAAGAGGTTGATCTAACCTGACTAATGGGAATCAAAACCCCAATCTACTCTCCATCTTTCCCATGACTGCAATAAACCTCCACTGAATACCAAGTTCAAATTAAAAATGATTATTGAGTTGTTTGTCTCATAGATATCACCAAAATCTATCAGCATCCCACTTGAGCACTTACCAAGTAGTTAACCCCTCAGAATCAGTGCCACACCTCCAGTACACTCCACCTTTGATTGCATGCATCCTTACTACTCAAGGGCATCTCTGAAAATCATCCCGTTAACCTCTTCCATAGGATTTGAATTTGATTTTTGTAGGTACTCAGAAGCACAATTCAGAAATGAAGAAAGGAGGACCTGCTCTCAGGAAAGAAATAGGAGACATCAGCTACCTAGAATCACATCCAGAAGTCTGCCAGTTCTTTAAAGATGCAGGCTACTACAAATTTTGTGATAAAATTCAAGGTTCACACCAGAAGGTTGCTGAAGCATTTTCCCTCTCTTTTGATGGCTCCAAGGCACTGATAAGCAAGGAGATTTTCCTAGTGGATGAAACCCTAAATGCAGAGGTGACAGAACTACCAAAAACTAGGGATAAGTGGTTTAAGACCTCCATTACTAAAAATGTGGAGTTCAGATCCTTTCTAAAACTTGAACACAGAAATGTGGTATGGAAGAAAAATGTTCCATCCACCTGGATAGAAGAGATATGGCAACAATTACTGAAAGAAATTCTAGTCTATATAACCTATGAAGGTAGATACAATAGGGAAATGATATATCACTTCAAACTAATGAACCATTTTATAGGAAGAAGCCCTTTAAATTTACATTTCTACCTCCACAAGAGCTTAACAAAAATGGCACACCAAGTAAAGGCCCAGCCCACCAAAATTGCAGGAAGGTTGTCTCACCATGGCCTCATGCAACTCATTGTCCAAGAACTGCTGCAGAGGAGAAACATAGCATGGACACATTTTTTATTCTGGAATGAGTTTGAAATAGGCCCACAACTAGAAGAGAAAGGAAAGTCTCCTTCGAAGAAATCCACCACCCCTAGGAGTGGAAAGAGAAAAAGAAGGGCTATCTCACCAACAATAGTAGATCAGCCTTCTTCCCCTTCTAAAACCAAGAAGGCTATAAGAAACCTAGACTTCAATAAAAAGGGTAAGGAAATCCTAGCACAAAGTGAAAACAGTCTGAACTTGCCCTACTCAGACTCAGAAGAAGAAAGGGAGGAAGGGGCTGACCTAGAAGAGTAGGTTGTAGCAAAAAATGAAGAACTTCCATCACCCACACCAAAAGACCAGGGTGAACCAGTGGAAAAGTATTCCTCTAGAAAGCCCAGGGCACAAAGAGTCAACCAGTTGGTGAGGAAAGTATATGAACTGGATGTTTTAGAGAGAGAGATAAAGAGGAATAATTCCATGTTGACCAAAAGGAATAAGTAGTTGCACAATTATGTCCTGGAGATGAGAGGGATGTATGTCTTGCTCAAAGGAGAAATCTAAGATACATGAAGGAAAACACCAGGCTATATAGGATGATCATGCTTCTGAGCCTGTAGGTGAAGAATTCCATATCAAACCCTAGCTCTCATTTTGCTCTAGAGACCCTAGCTGAAGCAGCAATAAGCCTTTAGAATCCAGAGGTAATCTAGGCTGCTGCTCATTTTCCAAACATTGGGCAAGATGAAGAAAGGTCAGAAGATCAATAGCAAAGATGAAAAGGATGATTTGGGAGGTTGATTACAATTTTGCAAAAGCAGGGCTTTCAGTGGCTTAGGCGGATGTTGAAGCGGTTCATTAGCCACCGAAAGCAGCGCTTTCGGCAACTAACAGACCCGAAATTTCGATTCCTTAACCACCGAAAGAAAAAAGAGGCACAAAATCATATCTCGGCACAAAAGACCGATTTTAGGCGAATATAACTAGCTCAGGAATGAAGTGTAAAGCTGAAAGTTGCTGAAGAACACCATCACAGAAGGTATGTTCCAGTTTTGCAGTTACATCAAGAAGGAAAAAGTAACAAACCCTACCTGTTTTAACCAGCAGTAGCATATGTATCAGAGGACAGGTTACAATTTTACTCCAGTACTCACTACAGTCATCAAAAAGTTCAAGAAGTGAACAAGTGTTACAGTTACATAGACTAGTAGTTAAATTAGGGTTTCTGACCTAATTTTGCAAAAAACAATTATTTTATCTATTTTTTGTAAAACAGATCCAACTTTTTAGGATATGAATATTTTTTGTAAAGGATATAAATCCTAAGAATTATGTTTAATCAAGGGTTTGACTTCGGGGACCTTTTGACCATTATTACTATCAAGTTTCTCATATTGCTCATGACCTAATATAAGCTCTTTTGCTATCATATGTTCAGCTTCCATTTCTTGTCTGTTATGTGCTTATGCTTGAATGTGTTGTTCAGGTTTATTCATGTTATTTGATGTCTGATAGTTGTCATCTTATTTGCATGTTGATGATTTGAATTGCAATTACTTTCCTTGTTGTCATTATCCATTTATATATAATTATTTTATGTATGAATCTGCCAGCATAATAAGTTCTCCATCTCTTAACCATATTATCAAACCTCTGAGCAGTGGTAGTTATAAGCCTTATCTCTGATTGAGTTTCATGCATGTATTGAGAGTGTGAGGTCATGTAGATCACCTGACTTGATCCAGTTAGAAGAAAACATAAAAACATTTAAGTTACCAGGCATCCTCGAGCTGCAACCTAGAAGAGTTTCCTGGAGTGATAACACTATATATGCACTATTAATGTTTAGTGCTGGAATTTTATTTTTATATGTTCAAAATTTGAATAAAAAACCATATGAAATTCATTGAATTTCCATTTTTTATCATGTTAGTGACCTCAAAGATGAAAGATCCTTCCAACTTAGCCTCATCTCTCTTATAACCTTCGGTGATGACCATGTGCTATCCCAAAAATTGAGTTTGTATTAAACCTTAAGTGCCCTTTGACTCTTGTCCATATGCTCGATGTGTACACATAATAGTAACACTTGCATGCCCATCTTGCATGCCACCTAGATGGAATGAAAAAGACCACCATCGAAGCACACCATGAATACGCTTTCTGTGAGGTGATTTGTAGTTTTCTCATCAATTTTGTGTAGTTACATCAATTAACGGATGTCATTCCATCATTTTGTAGAGTGTAGCACACCATGAATACACTTTCTCTCAAGTGATGTGCAGTTTCTCATCAATTTTGTGCAGATGGCATGAAAAAGCCCACCATCAAAGCACACCATGAATATGCTTTCTGTGAGGTTATTTGTAGTTTTCTCATCAATTTTGTGTAGTTAAATCAATTAACGGATGCCATTCCATCATTTTGTAGAGTGTAGCACACCATGAATATGCTTTCTCTCAGGTGATTTGCAGTTTCTCATCAATTTTGTGCAGATGGCATGAAAAAATCCACCATCCAAGAACACCATGAATACGCTTTATGTGAGGTGATTTGCAGTTTTATCATCAATTTTGTGTAGTTACATCAATTAATGGATGTTATTCCATAATTTTGCAGAGCGTAGCACACCATGAATATGCTTTCTCTCAGGTGATTTGTAGTTTCTCAATCAATTCCATCGAAGCACACCATGAATATGTTTTTTGTGAGGTGATTTGCAGTTTTCTCATCAATTGTGTAGTTACATCAATTAATGGATGTTATTCCATCATTTTGAAGAGTGTAGCACACCATGAATATGCTTTCTCTCAGGTGATTTGCAGTTTCTCATCAATTCCATCGAAGCACACCATGAATACACTTTATGTGAGGTGATTTGTAGTTTCTCATCAATTTTGTGTAGTTACATCAATTAATGGATGTTATTCGATCATTTTGTAGAGTGTAGCACACCATGAATACACTTTATCTGAGGTGATTTGCAGTTTCTCATCAATTTTGTGCAGATGGCATGAAAAAACCCACCATCTAAGCAGACCATGAATACGCTTTCTGTGAGGTGATTTGCAGTTTTCTCATTAATTTTGTGTAGTTACATCAATTAACGGATGTTATTCCATCATTTTGTAGAGCGTAGCACACCATGAATATGCTTTTTCTCGTGTGATTTGCAGTTTCTCATCAATTTTGTGTCACTTACATCAATTCTCTCTATAGAGGGTTTGTTATCCTTCATTCTCCACGAACATAGTAACTAATTACATCTATGTATTTTCAACAAAATTTATAGGTTTGAATTAGATTTGTTAAATAAATTCACCATGAGTTTGAGTCACGAGCAGTGCTACTTCTAGAATTCTTTACAAGCTTCGTGAATTCCATGTGTTCGTTGATCTGTGTTTGCACAAATTCGGGTGTTCCCTCCAAGCTGCTGAGAGCATCGACGATCTCCAGAAGAGGATGCTCCTTGTCCCATCATTTCAATTGCCCAAACAACCACAGCTACACGCTCCCTGTGTAGTATATGAAAGACCGGACACTGAACTTCCCTGCCATGGCAGGGGACCAGCCTGATGCCTAAGAGTGTTGGCAGGGCACGCAGGGTTTGATGTGCATTTAAGGGAGCAGGTGCCAGTTTAACTACCAATGCCAGGTAGCAGAGGTAGAAGATCAAGATCAATGAGGCAGATGACCCCAATTGTTGGACAAAAGTATCCTACGAATGAAAAAAAAAAAACATTAATTGGACAAAAGCATCCTACGAATGAAAATAAAAAAAACATTAAATTTGGGGAATAGACTCCCACTTGTTGAAACGCCTTACAACGTAAAAATAGTATATTATTTTATAAGAAGAAATTGGGAACCATTCTATCCTTACCAACTCACATCTTAAGTAAGATTATCCACCGAAATCACCTATAGAAGACGTCGAAGAAACAGACATATAATCCAACCGTATACTTTACCCAGCTTTGGACAAACTTGAATATATAATCACTCTAAAATTGATTGACCTTGTGTATGTGGGATAAAGTCATGTAAAAAAGATAAAAATCCATGCCCAAGAGTCAAAGTCTGCAACTCTGCTCATGAATCGAGAACGCCAAAGTACCTGATTATCAAGCATCCAAGTGTTATGGAAAGTATCTATAACTATAAGATCGACAAGTGATCAAACCTGTCAAGGTTGAAGGGAAAGTTGCAAGGTTAGAAAGAGGAACACCAAGTCAAATACATCATATCTTAGTTCGTGAAGAGAAGTGGTATATTTACACTATCCAGTTTAGTTATTACAATTAATTCCATTTCTTGATTTTGACTTGGAGCAATAATGCAGCCTCAAAGTATGCCCAAGTGCGTCCAAGTGTCATACTAAAAACTTCTCTTGTATTGAAACGCTTATATTTTGACTCCATTGGGACATCTTTGGATGGAAGTTCTCAAAATATTAGCATTGTTCAGATTCCTTCATTCTCGAGGCCCATTTTGGAGAATTTGTTGCATCTTGTTTCTATCCGAAGATCTTTATTCTCAAAATATATAGAATGGTTTAAGTTTTTAGCACATTTAATGACTAAAATAAAAGAAGTTTTGCAATAAGGAAAGGCTTTGTTGATCCTGGAAATTATCATGAATAGTGGTGCTTTCTTGGATGTATCAAAGTGAATTATCATCTATTCGAGCTGGTAAATCTAGAGGGTTATAGTTCAATGCATCCATGGAGGTGGGTTACAATTTTGGCAAGGAAATTTTTGAAAAATGAAAAAAATGTACCTTCGATCGAGGTCCTAAAACCTCGATCGAGGGTTTAAGAAACCCTCGATCGAGCTTTTATTAAACCCTCGATCGAGATTTTGATACTCGCTTGATCAAGGTGTTAAGAGCATGATCAAAGGTTTACCAATAGCTCGATCAAGGGTTTAATAAAACCTCGATTGGGCTACCGACATCAATCGAGTTACCAACCTCGATCGGGGTCCCTGCTAAAAAAATTATAAAAAAGGAAGGTCGCGGGCAGCTGTGACCTATTTCTCATTTCCTCCACAAAAACACCTCGATCGAGTTGCAGCGCAACTAGAGACCTTGATCGAGCTACCATGCAAGCTATGACCACCGATCCCTTCACCGCGACGTCAGAGCAGAGAGGTAACCGCAAAACCTTGTTTTTTGAAATTTAAATGGATATTTACTTGGTTTTTTAAAAGTTTTAAAACTTTAAAATGTTAGGTTAAAAATGAAAAAAATCATTGTTATAGATGTTTTAGGTTAATTTTTTTTCTAATATATTTGAAATGTGTGCCGGCGAGTAGAAATGTTGTCGAATTTTTATAAAATTGTAATTGAAATTTGTAATTTACTTAATTTTTTTTTGTTTTATATATTTTTGTTAGCCGGTAGCATTTATGCTGCCAGTTTAATTTTTAAATGTGTGTCCGTCAAGCAGAAATGCTGCCAAAAATTTTTCAATCCTCCGAGAATACATGAAGGATTGAAAAAATTCAAATTTGTTAAATATAAACATTAAATTTATAGTTTGTATAACTATTTCTATCAACCGATAGTGTTTATGTTGCTGATTTACTTTTGAAATGTGTGTCAAGCAAGCAGAAATGCTGCCCAATTTTTTTCAATCCTCCAAGAATACACAGAGGATTGGAAAATATCCAACCCTAGACACGAGACAATCATGAACCTTAAACCGGCTAAGGCATTTATCTAAATAACCCATATATTTTTATATATATATATATATATATATATATATATATATATATATATTAACTATTTAATTAAAATAAATTATCATTATAATTAAAATATTATATTAATTCATATTTATATTTCTTATAAATAAATTTTTCATAATAAAATATTAAGGTATGTTTTCACTTACTAATTGAGATATTTTGATTTTAGTTTATTGAAAAGTGTACTTATGTATTTTTATTTTTTGGAAGCTCAAACAAAAATATTATGAAAATGTAGATCATCTTTTTTTAATTTTTTAAAGGAAACAAATAATAATAAATATGTGTATGAATTTGAGTTTTAAGTTATAAAAAATGTAGTTATAGATTTTTTTGTAAGAAAATCAAATGGAAATATTAATGAAGTATATAAGATTTGATTTTAAATTATGAAAAAATAAAATCATTTTTTAAATTAAAAAAAAAAATCAAATTAAAAAATTAATAGAAATTCATGATTTAAATTTTTTAAAACAATATCAAATTAAAAAATTAATAGAAATCCATAATTTAAGATAAAATTATATTTTTTATTTAAGAAAAATATATAGATTTATATTCAACATTTTGAAAATTATAAATTATAAATTTAGAATATTTAAAATAATAGTAACAAATATTACTAATAAAATATATGAATTTATACATTAAATTATGGAAAACTGAAACTATATTTAATTTTGAAAAAATGGATGAAAGAATTAATTAAATACATAAGTTGTAACTTTAAATCATAAAAAATTTGAAATTATATTTATTTAATATTTATTTAGAAAGTTGAAATGAAATAATTAACATACTATATTAATTGGAGTATAAGTTTTCATTTGTAAAGAATGAAATTACCCACCCAAGGAATTATCCAGTTTTTCCTTCCTAATCATCCAGCTAAGGCCCTCCATAATAACATCTAAAAACATCTTCTTGGCAAGGAACCCAAATTGTTGTCTACAAATACATTTTTCCAACTATGGCTTAATCCCAATGATTTTTGAGATAATTTTATATACTAAATTATAGAGTGTTATAGGTTTGAAATCATCAAAAGAAAGATCGGTTTTGAACTAACAGGTTCGAGAAAAATAAAAGTGACATTGAGAGCTCCATAAACAACACCATTTACCCTAGACTCAAAAGTGGCTAGAGATGCTAGAGATCAATGTCCAAGAACGAAATCTGTAGAAAATTATAGACAAAGTATCTAAAACGAGAAACCAATCAAGTCTTTTAGATTCCCCAAAGGGCCCATCCATACCATTCCTCGAAGTTGGGGCCGTTGGATAGGAAAGGAAATCCACCAAGTTTGAATCCAATAATAAATTTATGAAATAAGAATAGAATGGATCCAAATGAGAGGACGTCCCCAAAACCTCATTAACAACTGTTGTCAAATTCAAGTTAACCCCCCCCCCCCCAACCAAAAAAAATAAAAAAATTCTTCCCTTAAAATGCCAGTGGTACACACAATCTCCCATAACTATTTTCTATCTCTTTAAATGTCAGTGGTCCTGTGAAGCAGTATCATATTATTTATACTTTGTTATTTTACTTTTCTAATAAAATTATAATTATCTCTTATATATCTTTAATATTGACATATTTATCATTTATCTTATATTGTATGCTGACTACATTTATTATGCCTATGATTTCATGCAGATGCATCTATATAGTGGGGTTTTTCAGTTCGCCGAAGGCAGAGCACTGGCGAATCTATGGCCATTCCTCGCTCTGTAATTCAACAGAGGACTCGTAAGTATACAATTGTGCATGATGTACTCTTTGTTGTTAGTTACATAAAATTAAATTGTTTCACATGTGTAGATATAATTATCAACTTGTATGTCTCTATTTTCACAGGTTCACCCATGCGTCCTATGCCGACACACGCTCCTGTTGGGGAGTCAAGCAACAGCCACAGTGGCAGTCGCTCTGTGCATGTGAGTAGCGAGGAGGGTATTGTTGGTGTCGGTTAGGAGGTTCCCCATGATATAGGTACATTAAATGCATATATATATTTCTTTCAATTATCAGTACCTTTAATTTATATCGATTTCAAATTCACCTACAGTTGATGTATGTATTTTAACTGACATTTATGTTTTCATCTAATTTTCAGGTGTCGTGGCTATACAACAAGGCCCCGACCCTCCCGAGGAAGCACCATGGGAGGATGATATAACACGCATCATGCTGCAAGACATTACCAGTCAACGTGATTATTTGTAGACTAACGTTTGCTCCATTTCATACCACACTCTCTCATCACGTTCGATGTGGATGATGTTAGAGGCAGTAGACAATCTATTGAAGATATACAGGTCCATCGAACCATTGATTTCTCTTTAGGCCACTACATGCCAGAGAAGAAGGGACACAGTGATGGGTCCTGATAAATGGCCCTCAGTGAGAGATGTAACATCTAGCCACGATGTGAAGGGAATATTATTTGATATCCCTTCTAAATTCTCCGCTGGTCAACCGCTTAAACTCAATGAGTTTAAGATAGAGGTTGCAGTGCCTTATCTATATGACATGTTTATTAGAGCATGGGGCATTTTTCCCCACCATGACTAGGTCCCACTATACTTTGCAAAATATATATATGGATATTTTATCCTGGAGATATGCTCGGATTACACCAGCACGCCCTCGAGCTTTTATGGTGCTGGTGGGGGATGTAGTCATGCTCATCCTAGGGCTAGGAGAGACCCTGGAGCTCAACCAGAGCCAAAGCCTTTGGTATGTTACCCTAGAAGGACCGTTCTTAGGATAGATGATGTAGCTGAGTCATCTCAGCTAGCAATTGAGGAGAGGAGTGCACTAGCATAGGCGACATGCAAGACAATGCATGGTACTATGGTGGTTGTGCAGTCAGAGAAACAGAGAGCACCCACTACACCTATAGAGCCTCAGCTACAGTAGGTGGACGATGATATTCTATGCATTCCTGGTCATGATACAGTGCTGCAGTATGCTATCGATGCTCGCGATTCATATTATAAACTTCATGATAGATGTAGGCCTCGACCGATGAGACATGTATATCTTTATTGTCGTCATTTTATTATCTTGATTGTAATGTATCTTCAAATGAATCATTTTTTTTACTAATACTTTTCTTTGTGTTAGACCTCCATGCAGGAGCCCAGTTTCATGGAGGTCCTTTTTGGCAGTGATGCATCTACTCGAGGTCCAGCTCCAATTCTGTCTGCCCACGTCGATGAGGTATGTGTTAACTATCATCCTAAATTTGAATTTCTAAATGAGTCAATTGTTGAACGCGTAATACTTTGGTTTTTTCTAACTTCCGTCATTTATCTTGTTCATATTGTACAGGATAGAGGAAAGGGTATTGCACAAGATTCTACACAACCATGCCCTACTCCTACTCATGACACACCAGTTGACAAGGTACTAGTTATTTATGTTTTAATTGTTTGCACATTTATGTTCATATTATAATTTACATGTTCAAATTGCAATTCTCAAGTTCAAATTTGAATTCATTAATATAGTTCTATTTTCATGTCATGGAAACAGGCACAGACACAGGCAGCTACAGATGAGAGCGTTGAAGCTACCATGATGTTTGCATATCAGTGGGTTTCCTCTCATTAGCTGGGTCCTAATTAAGGATTCTCTTAGCAAATACGTAGCCTCCCAAACCTAACACTCAACTTGAGCGAGGTGAGTTCATAGATCTGTGTTTCATATATATTTAATTTTTTGTCACATTGTACATGGAATTTAAATATGTGGTATGTAACTGACTTGCAAAGTTCACGGTTTTAACTTCTGTAGTTCTCAAACCTGGGAATTTTTCTTTCTGATGAGCATGAGGATGG
>LPNX010312757.1:209799-232605 GCA_001517045.1 Pseudotsuga menziesii | reverse complement strand
TATATATGATGGGCAGTTAAAAGTTTTAATTATTTGCAGTTATAGTTTAAATTTTGTTTTCAGTTACAATTTTAACATATTTAACAATCATTAATATTTTACAATTGTATAATTTTGCAATTTAACAAATTACATGTTTGCAAAATTGTCAATCGAACGCAACTAACAATTCTTAACATAACTTACAATTAAAATGTTACAAAATTTACAACTTTACAATGTAAGATCTAGTAGGTACAAATTACAATCACAATTTGCAATTTTAAATTACAACTACAATTTACAATTACAATGTAAAATTTGATTTCATTTACAAAAAAAAATTACATCTACAATTTTAAATTTGATTTCATTTGTAAAAAAATTTACAAGTTTGCAAAATAAAGTGCGATTTACAATTTACAACATGTAATTTGGAACTTTGTACAAATAAAGTGTGATATACATGTATTTGCACAAATACACCAAAAAACGTTACATAGACAAAATTGAGCTTCCATAACATGGTCTTAGGACATTGTTGGTATTCATAGGTGTAAGCAGGAATATTTCACCTTCTGTGGACACAAGTTCTTCCTCTGGTCTGAATGGTTCAGATCCAGAACAAATGAGCGAACAACAAAGGATGAAGACCCTCCCTAGATGTTGTAGACACCTAGAATGCCGCTTTGATAGTGGACCTGTGTACCTACAATTAGATCAAACATGAAAACACATCAAAGCTACTAGAACATCATCCACTTATCCATGTTAGTGACTAAGGAATCTAACAACATGTACCTACAAAATCAAAACAACAGTAATGTGGGATGGAAATCAACTTTGCATTAAGATGTATGGAGAAGTTTACAACCAATTAAGCCTTAGTGTCGACATGCATCTCCATGAAACCAACACTTTCATCCCCATAAGCTCCAACTTTACTCTCTATGCTCTTAAATGGATTGGGCCAAGTGGTCAATCCAACAGCATAACAATACCTCTATGGTTATTCCCCTCAACCATGGACATGAGCTTGTATTTATAAGGCTCAATGGATAGGGATGGTTGAGAGATTTGTGGGTAAGGTGGCCTCTAAGATCCTATGATTGGGGATCTTTAGCTCAACTGACCCACTATGATAGGGATAAGGGAGGACACGAGGCTCATGATCTAGAAGCCTCGAGAAACTTCTCTTTTTCCCATTTTACCCAGGGTACCGCTTTTCTCCTCTTATGACAGAGCGGTTTAGGTTAGAAATGCTTATGGACCAAAGACAATAATCGGTGGCACCACCTATGGCAAACAAGATGCAGGAGGTGAGAGCAAGGTACTGCTCATGGTTAACAAGGAAAGCGTGGTGCTGAGTATTTTCCTATAAGATTGAAAAACAACCTGGGTTTCCACTCCAAGTGCTAGGATTAAGGGAAAATATATAATTCCAAGGTCTTATCACATGGTGGTGACAAAATTTGGGTATAACAGGATGCCCCCCAAAGCATGAGTCTGAGAGGGATACAATAAATGAGAGCTTTTAGAGAACAAGTTGTCACTTCGAGGTGAAAATGTCAGCTCGATTGGAGCATGTCGTCAAGTAGGCATCTGTAGTACATCAATATTTTTGACTCATAGACATAAGTAACCAACTCATGGATGCAAACCAATACAAGGCAGATCCATGGGAGGAATAAAAAAGCATGGCTACTGGAATACAGTGTAGATCTATGTGATAGATGACTCAAACTTGGACATAGCTACCAGACATACAATGTAGATCTATCTCATACAGATGCAAATTTGAGCATAGCCATGACCATACAAATGTGGATCCATGCTAGATATACAAAACTCCATCGCAACCTGGGGAAAAGCAATGAGCGCTTTAAACAAATACCCAGGGTCTTCGTCTCATTTTCCACAAAGTATGATTCTATCCATGTGATTACAATGATCTGAAGTTGAACATGGTAGAAACCACTTGATTACCGGTCAATGATGTGAACCGTTAACAAGTGCAAGGGAGATCACCATTGATGTCAATGATTCCCAAGGTATCCTAGTACAATCTACTGAGTGCAAATAGATGTCTTGACATCGAAAACCCAGTCAGTTCTATCAATCAAATGTCAATGATGTGAACCTATGTCAAGAGCAAGAGAATCTATCATTAAGGCATACAGATCTCAAGGTACCAAGTTTTTGTTTCTAAGACTATTTCTTGGATGATGAACTGATGTCGATGGGAATATTCTCGTCAAAGGAGGGCCATGATGAGTCCCACATCGACGACATGAAACTATGAACATAGTTCTGGAATGATGTGAATGTATTAACCATAGGACTAACTCAAAAGTACTGACACAGAGACTGTTTTGACTGCAAAGGAAAAACTTCTTAAACTTCCCTTTGAACATCGGGCGGCATGACACAAGACTTGGTAGCATGACTAAACGAGACAAATTCACGATGTGATATTGGACAATGCATTCTTTTGAAAGACTCAAAGGAGTGACATGACTCATGAAAGTGGATCGTCACAGAGATCAGCTGAATAACCAATTGACTGACATGATGTGCAGACAAGTGCCATGTTCAAAGGTAATGACAAACTACTACCATTTACTTGCAAAATGATTCCCTTCCCACTTCCCCCATCATGATCGATGAGTTCACTTCCCCCATCATGATCAATGAGTGCCTATTTTCGGTTTTACAAGTTCAAAGAGGGTAAAAAACACTTAGTATAGCTCGTCTGAAGACAAGTCCAAACTCATATGTTTTACGAACCTGAGAGAGGGGTTTGTTCCCAAAACGGGTCTCTCAATGTTTAATTTAATGAGTCCAATGAAAGAAAACTCGGCATCATTCATGTTTAGAGAGTCTGAACGATTACGGAAGAAGACTCCAAAGGGGTCCTTTTTCATATGATTTAGTCCCTAAGGCCCGAAAAAGTGCACAATTATACCTTAGAGAACTCTTCCAGTCATTATTGCCTAGACTATTCCTTTTTCGTAAATAGTCTATCCGAATCGAAAAAGAGATAACCTACCATCGAAAAGATGACTCTTCAAATGCTTTAACGAGAGTGAAGAAGACAATATCACTCGACAATATTTTTGTATTTAGGGAGACTAAAAAGAGTTTAAAGAGAACTCCATTTGGTTTCTTTACACAATGTGTATTTTTACGAGCCTGGAAAGAATCGGAAATGGACTTGATGATCTTTTCGTGTTTAAGGAGCATAAAAAGGGTTAAAAGAAGACTCCATGAGGTTTCTTTACACAATGTTAGTTTTTATGAGCCTGGAAAGAATCGAAAACAGACTTGGACCTTTGATACTAGGTTTCAAGAGCGTGACCAAAGTGTCATAACAAACGCTCATCGACTTTTTCCATTTTATGGTAGTATGAAAAATTCATAAACAAACTCCCAAAACTTTACTGCTGTCATTCTTCTATCTTGCAATCGACTCAAAAACAAGTTTTAAATGCACTCATAACTAACATTAAGGGATTACGGCCTATAAATTTGGAATGAAGGCAATTTTAAATCAAAACTATAGCGTGTCAAACCCAAAAATGTGTATAAAAGTCATGTAAATAGTGAAAAATCAAATCATTTTACTATTTACCCATAGTGGAGAGCATTTGGAGCACTTTCCTAGTCAGACCTTCAGTTGCTGATATGAGGAGTTTCCACTGTCGGATTTGAGCGACGTCAGTTCCAGGTAATAGTTAAAGCCTTACTCTTCCTTTTCATAGTCTCAATTTTTTTATTTTGATTGGGTTTTGGGCTTGTATGGCAAGCCCTAAAACCATGGGAATGGGAACTGTACTTATCCCTTGTGGGATACACGGTACCTTGCTAGAACCACGCTTAAAACAAGGCTCACAGGCGTTGCCACCGCCTGTCTTCAATGGCACATAGGCGGTGCCAGCCGTGAAGATTTAAAAATGATAACACAAGAAAAAATAAATCATTCTTTTGAATTTAAATGCTTAAGGATGATTCTAATATGTGTTATGATTGTTTTTGGCAGTTTTTTGCTGATTAATCATGGTGATATGGAAAGAAAGACAACATGACAATGATGACGCTTTCACTGAAAGGAATGCGGGTTGTATAGCCACATTATGATACTGTGGGCTCCTAAAATTCTTTCGGACCCCAAGCATGGTATCACATGAGTGGTTGCCAGAGCAAATACTCCAGATGTGGAATCCAGAGCAGCAACACTTTGAGGTTGGAGCTCATATTCTGATAGTAGAGGTAGAGGAAATCTACTTCTTGAATGGACTCTCAAGACGAGGTGCCCCCATCTCACTGATAGGTTCCCAAGGAGGGGATATTACCACCCAAGAGTTGATAGACATTCACTGTATCCCAGGGATGAGGACATCGAGAAAGAAAATCCCCATAAAGGCAGTGACGGATGGACCTCTACAGAATGTCCTATTTACTATGCAGAGAGTGGCCAGGAGTCAGGGTGTGTATCAGGATTCTAGGGCACACATGTTTTATTCCATAGCGGCCATGGCACCTACAGTATTCAATTGGGTGGAAGCCTTGCTTCCGATATTCAAAGATCAGCTAACTAAGTGTCGACAGGGAGAACAGAAGCAGTTTGGATTTGGTTCCATTCTATCCTGCTTTTTCTTTAAGCGGGTACCACAGATGAGACCTCAGGTGGTCTTCACAGAGCTTAGAGCATGAGACCCCCGTATGTAGAGGTGGGTCTGGATTATTGCTCGTACTGGAGCAGGCAAGGGGAAGGTGAATTTTGGTGACTCGTTCTTCAGATGGCTCCAAGATCAAATCCTCATGGTGGAGGATTATGCTTATACAGGTACAAACTTTAGCGGAGACCCTAACCTACTGCTCCCACTTAGCAGACAATGGGGTGACATCGGTAAGAATCAAGAAACCCTAAAATGGATAAAATGTTTTTATGTTTTTTAATGTTTTATATTTTTTATGTTAAGTAACGAGACCTAAAAATCTTCATGCAGATGTTGGAGCAGCACGACCTGGGGGAGCTTCCCCATTGGATAGACAAGCTAGAGCCCACTTTGTACTGCAGGGCGATGATATCAACATGGAGTTAAAGGAAAAATTAGAGAGGTTGACGTTGGATATCCCTGACGCTTCCATTGATGACCTCCGTTTGAGGTATCAGAGACCTACAGCGGGAGTACTGGGTCGATTTAGTAGGCTGCTACGTAGAGTAGCCTGGGTAGTGATGTGCTACCATGAGAATCACTAGACATTGTGTGTATGAGATATCTACTGAAAGCTGACAGCTTCAGGATTTTGTATGGTGATTTTTCCTGAAAGCCTACGTGCTTCAGATGAGGTGTCATGATCTATTTTTTGTAAACATGTTCATATATATATATATATATATATATATATATATATATATATATACAGACTTTTACTTGGTGTTTATATGTCTCAAATGGTGGATGCATTTTACATGAGTTTTATGTGTCTTTAATTGTTTATTTACAATGAACCATATTTTATTTAATGTCATGAATGAGAAATATGCCAATCTAGGATGTAATTAGCTAATGAGTCAACAACTACATTATGTTCCCTAGCGATATACCTATAAGTGATGGTTTCAAATGATCTTTCTAACAAGTGTACCCTCTGGAAAAGGCGGAGAAGAACAAGATTTCTAATGGTATAAACATGGTTTAGATGACAAACCATGAGTTGTGAGTCCATCAAGACTACCAGATTATGAACATCATGGGAGACAGCTTCAGTCAGAAGACCTACGAATACTCGATACTCGGTGATGTTATTGGTAGCGGGACCAATACAAACTGCTCATGAACTGACCAAATATTCAGTCAAGGAATAGAGGACCCAAGCAGCTGAGGCGAGATTCAAGGTGTGGTAGAAAGCACCATCAGCAAAGCCGTAGAAATCCATCTTCTCTGTGTGACCAAAACATGGCATAAACAGATACAGACAGTAAACTCAAAACCATATTGAAAATACTAAAAGCACACTAAAAGTCAAGCAATATACATATATACAAGTTTCTATCCAAGAAAGACCTAGGCATAGTATCTTTTCAGGTACAATCCATTGCGAGGTTGCCCTAAATGGATTCCGTCATAGTCAACAAGATCGTAGGCCCCTTTCTCTAAAACTTTAGAAATGGCGAAAGGATCATACCACATGGACTCAAAATTTCCTTTCCCTAGTTTGTCATATCTCTGGTCGTAAGTCAAAACTAGGTCACCCTCGTTAAAGGCACGAGGTTGGATGGATTTATCATACTATGCCTTGATGCATTTCTTATGTGCCTCATTAGCCAAGGCAACATCTCTCCAAGTCTCATCAAGGTTATTCAAGTACAAAAATATTTCTTCCTCTGCGGAAGTGTCTGGGAGAAGTTCGACGGAAAGTTGTAAAGATGGAATCTGACATTGGATCAGTTAGATAGCTTCGATTCCATAGACAAGATGGAATGGCATGAAGCTAGTAGTTGTTTTCACTGAAGTCCTATAAGCCCAAAAAGCAGAGAAAATAATGTGGTGCCAACTAGATTTATGATCTCCAACCATCCGATGAAGCATAGTTTTCAAAACTTTGTTAATGGCCTCTACTTGACAATTAGCTTGTGGATAATATGGCATAGAGTTTTCATGGTGAAAACCTAGCTTGGAACTCAGTTCCTCCATCATTTTATTACGAAAATGTGATCCGTGATTAGTAACAATGGACTGTGGGACTCCAAATATAGCTATGATATGATTGAACATGAAGAGAGCAAAATTCTTACCATCTTCTGCATATATAGGAATGGCCTCAGCCCATTTTTTAAAATAGTCAACGGCTACGATGATGTAACCATGCCCCCTAGCTGAGGTAGGCTTACAATGCATAAAGTCAATCCCGCACTTGGAAAACGGTCCAACGGCAATGATAGGGTGTAGCGGAGTAGGATGAGTGCGCTTTTTGGGATAAAAATGTTGACAAGGTGGGAATTTCTTAACAGCCTCATGATAGTCTTTGAAGACTGAGGGCCAGAAATAGCTAGCGCGAAGGATTTTCTGGGCTGTAGCCATCCTAGATAAATGGACGCCACATGCTCCATAGTGGCAATCATTCAACACATATTCAGCCTCCTCATGGGTGAGGCATCGTCGAAGAATAGAATCAATCCCATGTCTATACAAGGTATCATTCAAGATGAGGTAGTACTTCACATGGTGACGGATACAGTGGCAATCGTCACGGGATAAGTGTGACTGAAATCATTTTGTTTGGAGATAAATAAGCAAATCTCCATACCATGGATCAGTAATGCTGATCAGGAACATAAATTCATCCGGGAATGAATCACTGGGCTCAGATTCCATTGCAGGACAGGGAAGATCACACATGAGCTTGGCAAAGACCAAGGATTTCTTTGATGTGGCTTTGGAAAATTCCAGATCAAACTCTTGTAGTATGACTATCCATTGGGATTGCTTGCCCCCGAGTACCTAACGAGTCAGGATGTAATACATAGGGTTCTGGTCTGCCAATACTGTGGTTGTGCAGAGCAAAATGTAGTGATGAATTTTTTTTATAGCAATGACTGTGCCCAATGCTAACTTCTCCACATGTGAATATTGTGTTTCGAAATCCATAAGATTCTTACTCGCATAGTAAATCACGTGCTCCTAACTGTTGGGATTTTCCTGCACCAAAACCATAGCAATGGTAGTAGTGGAGGCAGCAATATACAAGAGAAAATACTTTGAATAATATGGGCGGTGTATCATGGGTGAATGAGTCAGAGCGTGTTTGAGATTATCAAAGGCACGTTGGGCTTGGTCATCCAAAAAGAATGGAGTGTCCTTTTTAAGGAGACGCATATAATCGTGTGTTTTCTCTACGAAACTGCACACGAAATGACGGAGAAATTTTTCCTTCCCTTGTAAACTTTGGAGTTCAAGGAGATTAGTTGGGGCTGGTAGAGCCAAAATGGAAGCAATTTTCAAACGGTCGATCCGGATGCCATCCTTAGAGACCACAAATCCTAACAGATGTCTCGTCTACACATAGAAAACACATTTATGCAGATTGAGTCATATATTATAATGACAGCATCTTAGGAAAATATATTTAAGATGATCAAGGTGGTCCTCCCATCGCTGTGAATGAGCAGGGAGGTCGTCAAGGTACAGTTCAACAATATGTTTAATATCATGAAACACATAGGACATCGTGCGCAGCTCTAGCATTTTTCAAGCCAAAAGGTAACTTCTTATATGCAAAGGTTCCCCATGGGAAAATGAATGTCGTCTTGTGCTAATCGGTGGGTAATATCTCAATTTGATTATAGCTAGAGAAGCCATCCATAAATGAGAAGATGACACTTCCAGCATAGTTGTCGATAATCTGATCGATGTGTAGAGTAGGAAAGTTGTCCTTGGGACAAGATTTATTCAAATCCCTAAAGTCGATATAGACTCTAATGGTGCCCTTCTTTTTATTGACAGGGACAACATTCGATACCCATTCCGTCAGGGGTATGCGATAAATAAACTCGGCTTTGAGAAGTTTCTCAATTTCAACTTTAATAGCTATAGCCATGGATGGACTTGCCTTCGTTTTTTCCTGATAGGCTTGGCCATGGGATAGGTTTTAATCACGTGGACCACAATGGATGGGTCAATCCCTGACATTTATTCATAGGACCAGGCAAAAAGATCACGGAATTCTTTGAAAAGTGCCTTGTAAGCTTCAGATTCATCTGCCGAGCAGTTCTGCCCAACATGAACATGCTCAATTGTACCAAGCTTGGCTGATATGTCACTCGGATTCATATGAATAATGTTGCAAAGGTTTCCTTTAGAATCTATGTCTTGTAACAATATGGGACTTTGGGGTTCGTTGACAATATCAGCAGGAAACAGGGATGCGTAATCATGGTTAACCAAACTGGTGTTGGGGAGGAACATGGATCTATGATGGTGATCCTCCCAAATGGACTCATCTGTACTCATAATCTCCATAATGGACTCATCGAAAGGAAAAGTATCAGATAGATAATATAGAGCAGGAAGAGATGGTTCTAACTAGTAAGGTAAATGGTAAGGATTCGAAGCCACTAGATGAAGGTCATCAGTGTGGTCATCAAAAAGGTTTTGAATGGTGTCATACATTGCTTCATGTGAACTCAACAAGGTGTACTTAACAACTTGTTTGCATTTCTTTGATGTGGCTTTGGAAAATTCCAGATCAAACTCTTGTAGTATGACTATCCATTGGGATTACTTACCCCTGAGTACCTGACGAGTCAGGATGTAATACATAGGGTTCTAGTCTGCCAATACTGTGGTTGTGTAGAGAAAAATGTAGTGACGATTTTTTTTTTATAGCAATGACCATGGCCAATGCTAACTTCTCCACACGTGAATATTGGGTTTCGAAATCCATAAGATTCTTACTCGCATAGTAAATCACGTGCTCTTGACTGTTGGGATTTTCCTGCACCAAAACCATAGCAATGGTAGTAGCGGAGGAAACAATATACAAGAGAAAATACTTTGAATAATATGGGGGGTGTATCATGGGTGAATGAGTCAGAGCGTGTTTGAGATTATCAAAGGCGCATTGGGCTTGGTCATCCCAAAATAATGGAGTGTCCTTTTTAAGGAGATGCATATAATCGTGCATTTTCTCTATGAAACTGCACACGAAACGACGGAGAAATTTTTCCTTCCCTTGTAAACTTTGGATTTCAAGGAGATTAGTTGGGGCTGGTAGAGCCAAAATGGAAGCAATTTTCAAAGGGTCGATCTGGATGCCATCCTTAGAGACCACAAAGCCTAACATATGTCCTGTCTCAATGCAGAAAACACATTTATGCAGATTGAGTTGTATATTATAATGACAGCATCTTAGGAAAATATCTTTAAGATGATCAGGGTGGTCCTCCATCGCTGTGAATGAGTAGGGAGGTTGTCAAAGTACGGTTCAACAATATTTTTAATATTGTGAAATGCATAGGACATTATGCACTGGAATGTGGCTCCAGCATTTTTCAATCCAAAAGGTAACTTCTTAAATGCAAAGGTTCCCCATGGGAAAATGAATGTCATCTTGTGCTGATCGATGGGTAATATCTCAATTTGATTATATCCAGAGAATCCATCCATAAATGAGAAGATGACACTTCCAGCATAGTTTTCGATAATTTGATTGATGTGTGGAGTAGGAAAGTTGTCCTTGGGACAAGATTTATTCAAATCCCTAAAGTCGATATAGACTCTAATGGTGCCCTTCTTTTTATTGAAAGGAACAACATTCGATACCCATTCCGTCAGGGGTATGGGATAAATAAAACTGGCTTTGAGAAGTTTCTTGATTTCAGATTTAATAGATGCAGCCATGGATGGACTTGACTTAGTTTTTGTCTGGTAGGCTTGGCTGTGGGATAGGTTTTAATCACATGGACCACAATGGATGGGTCAATCCCTGACATTTCTTCATAGGACCAGGAAAAAAGATCACGAAATTCTTTGAAAAGTGCCTTGTAAGCTTTAGATTCATCTATCGAGCAGTTCTACCCAACATGAACATGCTCAATTGTACCAAGCTTGGCTGATATGTCACTTGGATTCATCTAAGTAATGTTGCAAAGGTTTCCTTCAGAATCTGTGTCTTGCAACAATATGGGACTTTGGGGTTCATTGACAATATCAACAGGAAACAAGGATGTGTAATCATGGTTAACCAAACTGGTGTTGGGGAGGAACATGGATCTATGATGGTGATCCTCCCAAATGGAATCAACCATACTCATAATCTCCATAATGGATGCATCGAAAGGAAAAGTCTCAGACAGATAATCTAGAACAGGAAGAGATGGTTCTAACTAGTAAGGTAAATGGAAAGGATCCGAAGCCACTAGATGAAGGTCATCAGTGTGATCATCGAAAAGGTTTTGAATGGTGTCATACATTGCTTTATGTGAACTCAATGAGGTGTACTTAACAACTTGTTTTCCCTTAGGCTCACAATCAAAAGAGGCAATCATATGGACTATCGCGATATCCATGTTAGGAGGAGTGGATGGAAAAATCCCTATAAGGGATGAATCCTTCAACATGCCTACCCCAATCAACCAGTAAGGAGGAGAGGACTGGCCTAATATGGGGATGTTATTAGTTGTAGAGGTAGTAATATCCAGTGTGCAGAAATAGAGCTGGTCAATAGTAACAATTCTCCCTAGATGAGGAAATTGGACTGTTTAGAATACTGTCGAAGCGACAACAGTCATGGCATAAAACCAATTTCTTCCTAGAAGGAGGTTGTAATCTAATAGGGCATCTACCACTTCTACTTGAATAGAATGGTTTTTCCCCCAAGCTCGACTGTGAGAGCCGATATGAGACCATGGGGCTGGAAACCTCATCCATCAAAGGCCTTCAGAGTCATAGGTGATGTTACAAGCTTGGGAGAGCCGAGAGCTTTCCAACAAGACAAAGACAAAACCGAGGTCGAAGCTCCTTCATCTAGTACCGTTCTAAAAACATTATTTCCCACTACTTTCGTAATGATTTGAAAAGCAAGTTTATGAGGTAGACTAGACTTATAGTTCTCAATATTGAAATGAATAAAATTAGTATTATCTGGTTCTAAAGCTCTTAATGTCGTTAACAAGTTTTTATGCTGTGTAGGACAAATTTGGAGTACTTCTAAGGTGGACATTGCACAAGGTGCCTGAGAGAGATCTTCAACTACATTATAAAATTGAGCAGCATTAGGGTTAAATACAACCTTCTAAAGAGTACTCTTGGGTGGACACAAAATCATGTCAAGAGTAGGCTTCTCGATGGTTAGGGGGACAGTAGATGAGTACTCAGGAGAAATGGTAGAGGGAGCTTTCCCTAAAGAAGAATGATCTTCTCTCTTGTTTATGGGTTTGTCATAATTTTGACTTCAAGTTTGAAGATTAATGGTATCTGAGGACATCATATGAATTTCCTCCAACGAACTAAAATTTCCCTGATGAGACATCTGGTCTATCAGTTGTTGTTGAGAGGGAAAAGGATACGTGAGAAATGCAGGTGCGGGATTTGATTTCAGAAATTGGGAGATTTCATCCCGACGGGGACACTCTTTTTTGAAATGGTCACCTCCGCATAGTAGACATGGATATTTTGCTTTTCTCTTCCCTTTATCATTATCATTGTTGGTTGGTCTTGGATTCTCCTGTTGATTTCTAGGTTTTTTATTCTTATTTTTACTCTTCTTTTTATTATTACCCGAGGTTTGAGTACTTTGAATAGAATTGACCTCACTAGAAACCTTAGGAGTCGAAGGAGTAGGGGTGGCAGTTTGGGGTTGCTTGGCAGGTTTCGCTGTTGACAGGGATTGGATTGAACCAATAATCCCATCAACAAGTACTTCTGCTGGTGGCTTGGAGGGATCGATGCTTGGGTGAGGTGCTTGAGGAATCAAGTCATAAAGAGTTCCAAACTGGGAATAGACCAAGTCTAGATACTGGGCTTGACTAATGGCCCATTCTTCAGTAACAGCACCAACCATAGCCACATCTCGGTCAATAGGAGGCAACAAAGATTTGGTAAACCAATAAGCTAATAACTGATCTGGAATAGGGGCCTTAATAAGCCTTCTCTGCCTTCTCCACTCATGGATATGATCAGATATGTGGGTGGAGGTGTTCTGTTGCAGAGAAGTTAAGAGATCAGTACCCGTTTCATAAGGGATAGGGAGCTCAAAGTGTGTAAGAAACATGGTTTCCAAGGAGCCAAAATACACAAACGAATGTTGTGGAAGTTCAATGTACCACTTTGCAATTGTACCGTTCAAAGTTCGCTGAAAAATCCGTAACCGAACGGAATCATCCATGAGGGATTTTGAAGAACACCATAGATAGAATGTCATAATATGGTTTTTTGGATCGTCTCCCTGCTTCCCATAGAACTTTGGAATGTCCAATGGTAACTTTATCGGAATGGGAGGCCACTAGGGGTTGTGTCGAATGGGGTCATTAATCAAATTGGACAAGTCGGGCAAGTCCAAAGTTGCTAGGAAAGGTGACTATCAGTTAGGTTGCACATACTAGTAATATTGATATGGCATATAATTACCATATCAATAAGTCTACTTATGGTCCAGCAGGACCATAAGTAGACTGATAGATAGGTTGTTGTGATGAAGAGCTACTGAAAAATCCACCCGCAGGGGGTTGATTTATGGGATCAAGACCGTTAGGACCACTCGGGCCTCCGGGAGGAGGACCACCAGGACCATTGGGACCACCGAGACCACCAGGAGGTGGACCACCAGACCCTCCAGGGTCGTTGGGTAGTAAACCTCCAAAGCCTCCGGAACCACTAGGAGGAGGGCCACCAGACCCTCCAAGGCCATTCAAGGGAAAGCCACCAGGCCCCCTGGGACCACCAGGACCATTAGGACCATAAGGAGGAAAGCCACCATGCCCTCCAGGACTATTAGGCCCCCCAGGGGGAGGACCTCCATGAGGCGGTCCTCCGGCACCTCCCGTAGTATGTATGGGTATCCCCCCCATAGCTGGCATGTAAGACCAATTAGGCTACCCCCATAGCGTAAAATTATTACTAGGGTATGGAATTATGGCATAAGATATTCCAGTAGGATTGGATGAATAATTAATATTTCCTACAATTATTTGATAACCATAACCTCCAGAAGATTGAATGGTTACAGATTGTGCCCCCAAGGGTTGACCTAAACTGGATGGGGGATTAGCTATATTAGTATGGGTGGGAGGAACATAAACTGTAGATTTTTCTATATTATAAGTATGTCCGTGACTAGGGACAATTTCGATGCCAGATAACATAGGTTGTGCCAGGGGTTTCCCCCCGGCACTAGAAGGTAATGATGAAACAGGAATTGAAGATTGAGCCCCAGATGCGAAAAACTTGGGAGGATTAGGAACATACGTAACATAGGAGGTGGTGGGGTTGGAAATTTGTCCTATGTTGTGTGGAGTCACTGTGCGATCTATAATCGGTTCAATGGGTCTCATAGAATTGGCAAGTGAACGATATCCCACAGGCACAGTTGCAGAACATGGTGGTGGTGTGCCCAATATATCATCTATTTTCTTCTCAATCTCCTGTGCATAGAGAATGGTTTCCTGGTACTGTCTACGTTCTTCTTCATCTGGAGAAATCTCTTCAGAAAAGTTTAAACGGGTGCCAAATGAGGCAATGGCCTGTCCTATAGAGGTATCCCAAAATGGAGCATTGGGACCATAATCCAGATGGGTAGTGTCATCAACATGACCTTCTATGTGAGAATGGAACGAGGTAGTTTCCCGAGAAGGTTGTTGGACCAAGGGAGGTGAGTGTGAAGAATATGGTCCTCCACTTTCTGCACCCACATTATCTCCCACTTGGAAGGTGGTAGCAGCTCCTTGGTCGATAGCTTCCATTGGATTTTCTCTTGAACTAGGAATAAAATCGGGTGGCAAGCCCCGTACTCTTCTGGACTATCTTAGTTCAACCAGTTTGTAAAGATCCTATCTAACCTAGGGTTTGAAAAAACTAGAAAACACACCAAAAAATTTCCCTACTCAAGCTATAGGTCACACACGCAAACTTAAAATGATAGGAGGAGTTCAAATAGTCGGTCTCTCACTAGGATTGTCAAGAAGGTACCACTCACGATATACCTCTAGGGTACGTGTATAGTAATCTCCCTGAATGCTGCTTTCGGTGTATGGCTCCAAGCAAGACAGCCAAAGGGATTTCCTCAGATGGATAAGGTATCCTAGTGGGGTCTCCCGATATACTCAAGGTACGTGGGAGCTCGAATCGGTAGTAGTGTTGTCTAATACATAACCGTACACAAGGGGCCTTTTGATATAAAATTGACTACATGAAGTACCTTTCTATATACCTCAAGGGTACGTGAAAGGCCATTCGATATACCAACGGTACGTGGAAGAACCATGCAAGTCTCAATATGTAATGCGGACAAATAACGACAGCTCCTATGCTTAATGATGCCCGAACACGTCTCTAACCTATCACTTAAATTGCTATGTAAATTTTAACCTATAACTTTTGTTAATTTTAAAGTGGACAGTTAGGTGAATGCATGGAGTTTTGACAGAAAAAGTAAAACCATGCAATATGCATATGCAAATATTTCACTTTATCGTTCAGTATTCCTACCTACGGGAGGAAAAGAGAGTATTTTATTTTGTTTCAAAACCAAAAATATTTCCAAACAACAATCTTGAACACAAAATCAAAGACAAGCAACACTTTCCGAACTGATTTCTCTTTTCTAAAAGCAATAAGAAGTGGAAGAGACTGTTTTCCTAAAAGAAAAACAAGAAGCACACTACATGCATATGCACTCTATTTTTCAATTTTTCTTAAAACGTAGATAAATCTAACTTAAAACTATCATATTTTTATTTTGATGAGATAACACTAAATGCATAAGAGACAAAAGAACATAAAGAGCCTGAAATCTTGTAAGACCAATTAGAGATCCAATGTCTAATGCTCAATGATGATACCCTAATCTCAGTCAAAAATTTTCTTTTTTAAAGGATGAAAAATAAGTTCTCTATGAAAACAAAAAATGAAACTAAGATGCTAATCAAATGTTTTTCTTTCAGTCTATGTAACAGAAATGAAAAGAGATCTTACTAATACCTTAAGCTTTTTAAAAAACAAGAAGTCCTTTCACAATCACAAGTCAAGCACATAAGTGAATGAACAATCAATAAGCCTAATCTAGCTTTTGAATTTTCCAATCAAACCAATCTTTAACCATAAAATTTCAAAACACAAGCATCAGATTCTAATACATAAGCTTGACAGTGTGGGGCTAAAAGCAAATCAACTCAATTTCTTTGCAAAAAATGAGAAAAAAGAGGTCTTGGAATGATGCCTACCTGGCACCACACTGCAGGGGCCTTAACAGAGCGGTTCTGGACCAGCACCGCTTCTTGCCAACAAGAATTAGGCAGTGGCACTGCATGCTACTAACTAGGTTCAGGCGGTGGCACTGCTTCTCACCAACTACATAAGAGAGGTTCCCTGTATAAATCCAAAACACAAAGGAGAACGACAAATCAATTCAGAAAAATATCAAATCAAGGTAAAAACTGATAGATCGAGAATAAAAAAGAGCATAAAAGATCGAAATAATTCAGATCTAGATAGATTTGGAAGTTTCAAACCGAAATCAACTAATTCAGGTAGCAGATCTGATTGGAGAGAGTTGGAGAACGAGCCTAGATTTAGACAAGAGTTGAAGAACTGAGGAAGATCATATCAAATGATACATATATCTATTCCATAGTGGAGTCGCCAAATTTGTAAGCAGGAATATTTCACCTTCTATGGACAGAAGTTGTTCCTCTGGTCTGAATGGCTCAGATCTAGAACAAATGAGTGAATGAAAAAGGATGAAGACCCTCCCTGGATGTTGTAGACACTTGGAATTCCACTTCGATAGTGAGCCTATGTACCTGCAATCAAATCAAACATGCAAACACATCAAAGCTACCAGAACATCATCTACTTATCCATGTTAGTGACTAAGGAATCTAACAACATGTACATGCGAAATCAAAACAACAGTAATGTGGGACGGAAATCAACTTTGCATTCATATATATGGAGAAGTTTACAACCAATTAAGCCTTAGTGTTGACATGCATCTCCATGAAACCAACACTTTCATCCCCATAAGCTCCAACTTTACTCTCTATGCTCTCAAATGGCTTGGGCCAAGTGATCAATCCAACAGCATAACAATACCTCTATGGTTCTCCCCCTCAACCATGTACATGAGCTTGTATTTATAAGGATCAATGGATAGGGACGGTTGAGAGATTTGTGGGTGAGGTGTCCTCTAAGATCCTATGATGGGGGATATCGAGCTCAACTGACCCACTATGATAGGGATAAGGGAGGACATGAGGATCATGATCTAGAAGCCTCGAGAAACTTCTCTTTTTCCCATTTTACCCACGGTATCGCTTTTCTCCTCTTATGACAGAGCGGTTTAGGTTAGAAATGCTTATGGACCAAAGGCCACAAGCGATGGCACCACTTATGGAAAACAAGAAGCAGGTGGTGCAAGCAAGGTACCGCTCATGGTTAACATGGAAAGCGTAGTTCTGAGTATTTTCATGTAAGATTGACAAAAAACATGGGTTTCCACTCCAAGTGCTAGGATTAAGGGAAAATACCAAGTGCTGGGATTAAGGGAAAATATATAATTCCAAGGTCTTATCACATGGTGGTGACAAAATTTGGGTATAACAGGATTCCCCCCAAAGCATGACTCTTAGAGGGATATGATAAACTAGAGCTTTGAGAGAACAAGTTGTCACTTCAAGGTGAAAATGTCAGCTCGATTGGAGCATATTGTCAAGTAAGCACCTGTAGTACATCAATATTTTTGACTCGTAGACATAAGTAACCAACTCATGGCTGCAAACCAATACAAGGCAGATCCATGGGAGGAATAAACAAGCATGGCTACTGGAATACAACATAGATCTATGTGATAGAGGACTCAAACTTGGACATAGCTACCATACATACAATGTAGATCTATGTCATACAGATGCAAATTTGAGCATAACCATGACCATACAAATGTGGATCCATGCTAGATATACAAAACTCCATCGCAACCTGGGGAAAAGCAATGAGCGCTTTGAACAAATACCCAGTGTCTTCGTCTCATTTTCCACAAAGTATGATTCTATCCATGTGATTACAATGATCTGAAGTTGAACATGGTAGAAACCACTTGATTACCGGTCAATGATGTGAACCGTTAACAAGTGCGAGGGAGATCACCATTGATGTCAATGATTCCCAAGGTACCCTAGTACAATCTACTAAGTGTGAATAGATGTCTTGACGTCGAACACCCAGTCAATTCTATCGATCAAAGGTCAATGGTGTGAACTAGTATATCAAGAGCGAGAGAATTTGTCATTAAGGCATACAGATCTCAAGGTACCAAGTTTTTGTTTCTAAGACTATTTCCTGGATGATGAGTTGATGTCGATGATGACAAGATATATATATTCAGGAATGAAATATTTGTAAATAATATAATCATCTTGTCTTGTCACTTTTTCAAAAAAGTGGCCCAGTACAACTAGGTCACCAACTTGGTACATGAACACTCCATGAACATATGGTCGCACCAACGTGGTTTTGATTTGTGTACACCGCATCAAAAAGTATGCCACATGCTTGTCATTTCTCGGTGGTGCAATTAAAAATACATCACTTTCATCAAGATTTTCAAATATTAAACAAATATTAAATATATATATATGCATGTGTACAAGTCTAGAGGTTTAAACATTCAATCAACTATCATGGACCTTGCTTAACCAAATCAGCAACCCGATCATAATCTAGTGAAACCACTACCTCATTAGTGTGCATCTCTTTCCACATCGGAATTGGATGTGGCCCTTTTGGATTAAGAGGGACATATTTCCATTGTTTGACATATGCACCGTTCAGGTAATGATCAACCTCGATTCCATTGGTGTCAATGCATAACTCACAAAAAAAATGCATACTTCCTTATTTCAATGGAAAATATGTCACCCATGTCTTTACTACGAACTTAATGTTTTCTCTCGTACCAGGTATGGTATCGCAATACCATGGCATGGATCTATTCACATCGCCAAGGGAAATGTCCCAGAAAAACCTGCATCAAATAAAAAACATCATATATATATATATATATATATATATATATATATATATATATTGTTCCTACCTACGCACCGGCCTTGCTTGTTCATGACCTTGGTGACCCAAATTTTGTGTGCACCAATCAACTACTTTTGTTGAGCACTTGAGTTGAGATGCACTATGACTCATTTGGTACCTTCGAAGTGATCGTTTCATGCATGCACCTGCACCATCATGTTTACCCTTTCCGTGCCCTATTTCAAAAAATATCTAGGTCGAATTCCTATCTCTTTGTGAAGGCGACTCAACCAATAAAAGGAGCATGCCAATTTGAACTACCCCACACACCCATCTGACCAAATCTAATGTTCTGTAAATGAAACCCAATTCTTTTTTAATGAATCATAAATCAATCCAAAGCAGTGTTTAAAAAACAACGTGTCATGCTCTCGATCATCACTGACATAAAAAATGGTATTCCTTGATCACATCACGTGACTGAGGAGTGTTATCCCTACCATCAATTCTTGCTTAAGCATGTCTATACAATACATGTACAAATATGGAGACCTGGTCAGAGTGATAATACTCACTTTGTATCTCTCTCTGAGGAGAAAATGTGTAATTATCAACAAATTCTACCATCGATAGAATTGTGCCTGGCTCAAAAACCTCACGAGAATGCTTAAATTTTAAAGCTTGCCACCTAGACCTGTGGGAGTGTTTAATGTATTTGTAAATTTGACTTTGAAACTTGTCCATGAATTCTGAAATAGGAATATCATCCTTGAGAAATTCAATCCTCTTATATGGAACATGTGAAGAAGATGATGGGTTCATGGAGACATACTCATATCTCTTCCACTTAACTATGATATCTGACAATCCCAAGTGTGTTGGATCATTAGGAAACTTCCTATGGAATAATGCCAAATCACCACATTCATGGCATCTTCTCCCACCTACACAAATTTTAATGAAAACACATTTGCAAGATTCCTATTGCATAGTATCATAGAAATAAAATCCCACACGGTGTGAGGAGCGGGTTCTCCATCCCAATGTTTTTTGCAAAAATCCACAAATGTGTCATAGTATAATTGGAATTCAACATGGTATCGACAACAACAAGTGTCCCGAATAATATTCGGCCTAATATACCATGGTTTCAAATTACTAAACATGGTAAATGAGATCTGGACACTGCAATTTGATTCTTTGAATTCCTCGAACAAAGCAACTCATGTCATCTCCATAACATGCTTGCAATGCTCCTTATAAATGCCTCTGTTAGAACGTTGTCGCGAGACATGTTTTTGATCTGGTATAGAACGAGAATGGTTTTACCAATACTCTATCACCTTCTCTCTAAATTCCTCTTCCATCCTATCTTTATATTCTTCTCTACATATAAGAACCCAACAAGTAGCTTCATCTTTTTCATCTATCTTTACCCTGAATTTAGTGTATTTGTGTAGTGTTTTTCTTGAAACACGGAGAAACTTTGACATTGTTGCGACCATTCTATTTCTTGAGGTGATTCGTGCCACAATAACACTTGTAATTTCTCTATGAGCAGTGCTTATATCATTTTTTCTTGACTTTCCAAATGCAAATAGTGTCATTGTTACGTTCTCACATGCATTTTTATTTTTAACATCCTTAAAATCCAACAACTTTGTGTCACGTTTCAAATTTTTGTGTTTTATCAATCCATGTAGGATTTGAGCTTGTCTAATCATTGATTGTTGTTCAAAGTACAACTTGATTATGTTATTATGTTATTTTATTCTCTCTGATTGTCCGATCAGGGGTTGGGTTCCCGAACTTTTCTTGAGTGGCATCATCCAACCCTCTTAAATAATTAGTAGTCATTCCAACGTCATTGAAGCTCCAAATTACTCTTGAGAAATAAGAGGGTGCATGATCCTGTGATGGTTGGCCATGATCTAGCAATAAATAAATACAAACTCAAAAATAAATACAAGCTCAAGACTAACATTTTTATTTTACATAGCATATTGTCATTGTTTGTTAAATAAATAGCAAATATTTATACAAGCTTGAATATTCACTAAATATATTGATTTTCGTATATTTACAATGATCTCTTACATCTCAAATTAAAGGCTAATTATTTATTAACATGATGAATTGGGTGGCAAGGATGTAGGTCCACCAACAACTGCCCCTTCGTGGAAGGGATCTAGATGTATGTTAGCCATGCGGCTAGACAGAGAAATGACAAGATTATGTTCAGATTGGTATGAATCTGAGTCAAAGTCAGAGGCTATGTGTCTGTCTTAAATTGAGGAGTGTTGTCAATGAGGGATTTGACAGAAATGGTCCAATGAACCAAACTAAGGGGATCGCCCCCTAAGGAGAGATGAAGAACGTGGTGGAGAAATGATGGTTGTAGTAGTAACTGGAGATGAATATGGACCCCAGTTTAAATTGAATTCCTAATGGTTCAAAGGTATTCACTTAGGCACCAAGGTTGTCTCAGGCTTGAGTATTGGGGCAGTACCCCTCACTTTACGATGCAGGTAAAACTGCCAACCACTTGACCACAAACGAAATCTCTTTGCTTTTCCTCACAGGTGGGAATCTAGTCAATCTGGTAGGGGTTGTTGCCCTTTTCACTTGGAAGGTCCTCTCAATGGATAGCTACTTCAGGGTTCCTGTGGTACTCCTCATAATGATTTTTAGGGAAAATCCTGAGTACTTCCCACAGTTGTTGTGGATGAGACTTATGTCCCAAACCGGATGTTATTAAGTAAATTAGGTTACTTTTAAGGTTTTGCTCAGGGTGATGAACCGAGCATGTTGTTTTAATGGTGTGAGTGTGTACACTTTTTATGAAACTTTCCTTCCAAAAAATAAGTAATAGGGGGTCCTATTTAGGGTTTTTAGCCCTTTTTTAGCTTATATGAGCTCATTGATGTAAGGTTGGTGCTTCTGCATATTAATGTGATTGTAATTGTAATGTGTTTGTAACTGTAATTTTGATTGTAATTGTAATTGTTGATTTTCTTTGAGATCATCATTGTCATCAATGCTTAAAGCCATATTATTCCTAGTCATTTGTACATGATTGTAATGTAATGTAATTGTAATTGTAATGTAACTATCGTCATTATCATAATGTAATGTAATTGTAATTTGAACACTATGAAAATGTTCATATATGAATATGAAATTAAAATCATATTAAAATCGATGAAAGGAGAGATAAGTCTATAGAAAAGATGAAGAAAATAAGTGCAATGTTAAGAGGAGAAGATGCAAGTCAACCTATGATGGTGCAACCAACTCTCATTGAGAACAATATTTGTAATTTTTAACATAAAAATTATATATATGTGAGGCTATATTATCAAATTATAATTCATTTACATGTGAGGTTATATCATCAAATTATAAAATTCATTTGTATGTGAGGTTATGTGAGGCTAATGGATATATGCATATTCATTTAGAACTAGATATTATGCTAGAATATCATGCACTGTACAATTATATATATTTATCAACCATTCTCTAATTTCATTGGCCAACTAGAACTACTCATACTATAATACACTTACTTTGTATATATGTAATTTAGTGTAGTGGTTAAACATTTTTTTCAATTCTTTCACAACACATATCATTCTTTCACATGTACATAAGTGGTTTTAGAAGGTTGTATATATGCATGCACATACAATGTATATAAGTTTATGAATTAATTACAAAATTACAATTAAATTATAAACTATTTAATATGTATATATATATAAATTATGAACTAGAACACTATGAAATTGAATATATGAATATGCAATTTATGAAATTATATGAATATGTGAATATGAAATTATACAATTTACATACAATTATAAATACATATATGTGAATCCATAAATGCACATACAATGCATATAATTTTATGAATGAATTAAAAAATTATAATTGAATTCTAAACAATTTAACATGTATATATATATATAAATTATGAACTAGAATAATATGAAATTGAATATATGAATATGCAATATGAAATTATATGAATATGTGAATATGAAATTATACAATTTTGAATACATATATATGA